>JARFJB010000372.1:37500-132666 GCA_036346205.1 Vesta saturnalis | reverse complement strand
TTTTACGGCGTATCTACTTTTACAATTAAAAGTAATTTCTAATATATCTTTACGTTGGAACTTACATATACCAAGTGTCCCGTTTTCATGTGTTTTATAGGGTTTTTGGCTTATGAGTGGAGATAGAAGGTTGTGGTTTTCGCAATAGTTTTTGATGAAACAAAAGATGCTATAATTACGTTTCTCATAGCCCTCTTACTTTCTGGGCTACAGCGTGATTATGAAAAAGTGTTGCTTGTTTTCAAGCATCCCTGTATTTAAAAAGCTATTGTACAAGTGAAACGGGCTTTTATAGAATTTTCAACGTAGTATTCAGTGGTGTGATTGGATTTTTTATAAACACAACGTTTTTTAGTTACAAGCCAAGGTTACATTTTTTTACCGGGATAGTGTATATTTTTCTAAAATCAAACCGGCTTCTTCCTAAGATTTCCGAAAATACCGTGCAGTGTACATTTATTTTGACACATAACGTGACAATTTAGGAATTTCTCAAAAAGTTATTCTTGTAGGATTTACATGACTGTAACGGAGAGCTTGACAACAATATATTAATTTGCTTTTTTTTGTTTATTTATTTATTTTTTTCTTTTGTCATTTAAAGGATAATAATAATTGATAGGTAGTAGCATTATTTTTACACTGAAGGAAATATGATTTATAAAAAATTTACAAATATAACTTAATTTTTGACAAATTTGTAATGCATAACAAAATTTAAAAAGTTTTATCAAATTGTGACCATTATGTCTAATGGAATCATATCGTCTTTTAGACCTTACTTTGAAGATAGCCCCATAAGAAGGAGTTCAGTATAGAAAGATCAGGTGACCGAGGTGGCCACTTAACCGGTCCATTTGTCCGAATCCAACGGTTGGGGAGCTGCTTATCTTGCCAGTAAGCTTCCGAAATTTGAAACATGTTAGTTTGAAGAATTTCAAAAATCGCATGTAGCGATCAGAGTTTAAACTTCTTTCATATGTAATATATGCAAGTCTCCTTCCATAAATAAAATATATAAAATACGTTTGGGTTAAGTGTTTCACTTAACCCAAACGTGCCCTGTTGACAATGACAAAATTGGACGCGTCTTTCGGCATCTCCAGGACTTCAGTTTTGAACTAATTTATATTTATGCTTAAAATTATTTGACTTAAGAATTCAATGCGCTTTCGTTTTTGAAACATCCACTTCATCGTTCATTTTTCTTAACGAAGTTTCGGGATTCATAGCTATGACGTTCACTGTCGCTTCTTCATTTTGTTTGTAGTAGATATGTAACCGTGGCTTTATAAAAGATCCATAATGAGTTAGGTCATTTATTATATTCATTCATTCATTTTGTGAAATAAACTTTTATCTGGCTGAGGCCTCTCTGGATATCGACATAATGTAAGCTAATCAAGTTAAACTAACACAGGTGTAACAAACGATGCCAAATTTAGAAAAACTTACGTAGGCTTATGCTGCTTCTTCCGCATTTTCGGTACACACAAAATAGGAAGGATTTATGTCATACTTATCTTCATTTTGAAATATATTCTGTATAGTGACATTATAATTATTTATATCGTTTTAACGGATAGAAAGCACAAAATGCTCAACCGCCATTGAAGCCTAAAAATAAATCAAACACAGAAATGTCAAATTGTAGTTATGGTTATCTATCATTAAAAAACGATTATTTGTCAAGCAATCCGTTAGAGCCTGCTACCAGAAGAATGACTATTTGTCAAATTAAAAACAGACCATTGCTATCTTTGGAGAGCTTATGTTTTAGAAATATATATATATATATATATATATATATATATATATATATATATATATATATATATATATATATATATATATATATATATATATATATATATATATATATATATATATATATAATAATTATTATACATAATATATAATTATTTTAATATATTTATATAACAATATAATATATATATATATATATATATATATATATATATATATATAAGGGTGGCACCGCCATATTTCAGAAACTAGTGGACATAAAAAGTGGAGAAAAAATTCATTATAAAAGTCGCCACGAGAAAATCCTGGAAATTATTTTTAAGTTCCGTAATTCATCGCAAGGGGCGCAATTGAAAATTAAAAATAAAATTATAAATTTCTCCGAAAATTCCACATTAAGGCATACCTTTGGTAACATCGTTAGAAAGCTTAGACAATTCTGCATCATTTTGGTCTAAGGCTCATTGGCGTACCGACCTTAATAAGAGTGGGGAAGCTATTGAATGTGTAATCATTTAAATCGCTGTTATTTTTAAACGACTTATCCGATTGTAGTAAACCTAGGCTTGTTTAGAAGAAAAAGGTAAGTACTTTTAACTGTCGCATCCATTGGTACGCGATAGCTCATAATAAAATTGTTAGAGGGCGCAATTTGTAATAATACCAGTATTTTTGATTTTATTCAGAAAAATTAAATCATACGGTATAATTATGACATCATAAGCGGAAAGTAGCTTAAATTTGTAACAAAAACGTAAATAACGCAATTTGATATCTTTATTTGTTCCAGAGTTATGGCGAAAAGAAGACTTTTAACCGTTTAATTTAATAATTTATTGTTGCTATGGTTTCTTAAGGTGTATAGGTTGGATTAGTAATGAGGAATCTGCATTTATCATAGTCTGTGCCTCCCTTCACACTCTATCTAGGCTTAGGACTAGTCCAAACTAAGCAAATTGCAAAATTTGGAGCGTGTTTAGAGGCCAACGGGCCATAACAACGATATCAAAGTAATGATTGATTTTGTTTAAGAAACTTTTAATAGAATGGTAAAAATCATGAACAACTGTTAAAAAACAAGTGAAAAGCTATAAATGTTCAAATTGACGGCCGTTTTGTAAAATACCACTATTAATTCTTCTTCTTGTACTGGAAACAGCTGAATCATGTCCTCTCGGGTGGTTGGTCTCGTTTCGTAAACAATATCTTTTATTCTTCCCCACAAGTAGAAATCTAATACAGTTAAATCCGGGGATTTAGGTGGCCACGGAAACAAACTACCCCTTCCCATCCAGCGATTTGGGTATCTAACATTTAAGAAATCACGGACTCTTCGAATAGTGTGAAGGACATCCATCATGTTGATACCACAGGGATGTCTCACGTCAAGGGAATGTCTTCTAAAAGATTGGGCAAGTCATTTTGTAAAAGTTTAAATAAGATTCACCATTTAGGTGTCCATGAAAACAAATGGTCCGATAATTCTGTCACCTAAAACACCACACCACAAATTTACACTCCATCTGTTTTGGTGATCCACTTCGCGCATCCAGTGAGGATTTGTTTGCGACCAATAATGCATATTGTGCAAATTAACTCTGCCGCAGCTAGTAAAAGTAGCCTCATCGGTCCATAAAACTTTGGAAAGAAATCGAAGATTTTCACACACATGTCTCTCAGCCAATAGCAATAGTCGAGCCGCCTGTCAAAATCAGTGTCTGATAAAGCCTGGTGTAAAACTAGATGATAAGGATGCAGCTTAAAATCCTTAAAATTCTGAACACAGAAGCAACACTTACACCTAGTTCTGTGGAAATCTCCTGATGCTTACGTGAGGCTCCGATTCTACGTACGCAAGAACATTAATACTATTGTCTTCATTTCTTATGCGACGTCTTCTGACAGGAAGTGGAATACGTCGATATTTCCTGTTTGTCTTAAACGGTTTCCATTCGCCGAAACACTTTTCTAGTGTAGTGCCTTCGATTAGGATATCTGATAGCGTATTGTCGTTCCGCAAAGCTGATTTTAAAACATTCATAATACATGGCAAGCATTCGTAAGCCTCGGCATTGGTATACGACATTTTGAAGGATAGCACTAATTTCTGATAAGGTACAATGAAACCCAAAACTAATGAAGGATAATAACATGTCATCAATCAAAATTAAGTAAGTTGACAACTTTTCAATTTATTTACCTCCATGGAAACGAGCCGACTTTGTTCCGCAGCAAATTAGATTATTATTTTACACACACTGTAGAAAATAGAACGAAAACACGACACAAGCCTCAGTAAATTGTCATTACGCAGTAAACAAATCACAGTTTTCGTAAACAAAACCACAAGTTTGACTATATTAACAAATGAAAATATTACAATGTCATATGAATCGACAAATCAGATACTTCTAATATACGTGATAATTGTACAGTAACCATAAATAATTATTATAATGTTTAATGTTAATTAAACCTACGTAGTAGTAAATAGAACATTATATCTGTATGATCATCAAAGTTGTGAGACATAATTTTGTAAAATTGTTTGAAATAATATTGATCAAAATCTAAAGATGCAATAATATAGTAGCCCATTTAAAGAAATGAAGATTACTAGTTTTTAGATCTCTATATACATGAAACGAACAAAGAAACAAGACTAAAATAAAAATGAAAATATTAAAGTAGTCAGACTTTTTGGCACAGTGTCTATGGTCGTGGGTAAGTATATAATCGGTAAAATGTTGAACAATCTACGCACTCATGGAATTATGCACTCGCTACGCGGCTGCGTGCATAATTTTTCCATTCGTGAATTGCCTTTTACACATTAACGTAATATTAAATCAACATTAGAATTATGCCTTAGAAGTTTTATATGATGTTATAAACGTACAGAAGAAGAATTAATAGTTGTTTTTACAAAACCGCCGTCAATTTGAACATTTATAGATTTTCACTAGTTTTTTAACAGTTGTTCATGATTTTGTACCATTATATTGAAAAGTTTCTTAAACAAAAATCAATCATTACTTTGATATCGTTGTTATGGCCCGTTGGCCTCTAAACACGCTCCAAATTTTGCAATTTGCTTAGTTTGGACTAGTCCTAAGCCTAGATAGAGTGTGAAGGAGGCACAGACTATGATAAATGCAGATTCCTCATTACTAATCCAACCTATACACCTTAAGAAACCATAGCAACAATCAATTATTAAATTAAACGGTTAAAAGTCTTCTTTCGCCATAACTCTGGAACAAATAAAGATATCAAATTGCGTTATTTACGTTTCTTGTTACAAATTTAAGCTACTTTCCGCTTATGATGTCATAATTATACCGTATGATTTAATTTTCTGAATAAAATCAAAATACTGGTATTATTACAAATTGCGCCTCTAACAATTTTATTATGAGCTATCGCGTACCAATGGATGCGAAAGTTAAAAGTACTTACCTTTTCTTCTAAACAAGCCTAGGTTTACTGCAATCGGATAAGTCGTTTAAAAATAACAGCGATTTAAATGATTACAAATTCAATAGCTTCCCCACTCTTATTAAGGTCGGTACAATGAGCCTTAGACCAAAATGATGCAGAATTGTCTAAGCTTTCTAACGATGTTACCAAAGGTAAGCCTTAATGTGGAATTTTCGGAGAAATTTATAATTTTATTTTTAATTTTCAATTGCGCTTGCGATGAATTACGGAACTTAAAAATAATTTCCAGGATTTTCTCGTGGCGACTTTTATAATGAATTTTTTCTCCACTTTTATGTCCACTAGTTTCTGAAATATGTGCCAGCCTTAATGAAACACCTGTATATATATATATATATATATATATATATATATATATATATATATATATATATATACAGAGTGAATCTTATCTAATCCAAAATTAAAGTACTAGAACTCATCATTATAAGCAAAAAGTTCATATGAACATGGGTCCAAATGTTTCGTTTCGAGATACAGGGTGTCAAAGTTGAAAAGAAATCGCGTTTTCTTCAATATCTTTCGACTGTTTCGAAATAATTTCATGAAATTTCATATACGATGGTTTTTGAAATGAAATATTCAAATTTGTGGTCCATTTAGTTGTGGTCTCTAGAGGGCCAGCGAAATTTCGACCTTTAAATCGTTGCAATTTTTTTGTGCTACACTGTATACCATTTTGGACTAGAAAAACCGATTCTCCTATCTTTTCTGCTGAAAAGGTATATTAATTATGTGCTAGGAACAACCGTTTCTGAAAAACATTTAAAACTCACAATGTTTATTTATTTAAAACTTGTAAGAGCACTAAAATATCCAATATTAAAAACAAGAAGAAATTAATATTAAGTAAACATCTCCATTTGATAACAACTGTTCAAACAACTGTAAAAAAACCCGTATACGAAATTTCATGAAATTATTTCGAAACAGTCAAAAATATTGAAGAAATCGCGATTTCTTTTTCAACTTTGACACCCTGTATCTCAAACGAAGCATTTCGGACCCATGTACATATGACCTTTTTGCTTATAATGATGGTTTCTAGTGTCCTTTAATTTTGGCGGATTAGATAAGATTCACCCTGTATATATATATATATATATATATATATATATATATATATATATATATATATATATGTTTTTGTTGAACTATTTGATTATTCGTGCCAGTATATAAAATTTACCTACTTACTTGTTTTAACTCTCAGTTTGGATAGACAAAACATATACCTGAGGCCTTTGTACCTCTAAATTTGTTAACTGTTTTCGATGACTCAACTACAGTCATCCTATTTAGATTCCTATATAAAGAATTCGAATGTACATTCTATTCTATACCTGTATAAGTATTTATTGTTTATTCAGAATGCAGACTTTATGCCATGGGTATTTATGTTTCTTTATTAACCTTGTTACAGGCAGTTTCACATAAAGGCGGTTTTTTTGAGGTCGAATTATTAAATCTTAGTTACGCTAGCACTTGCACCCCTGTACTCGACGTATTTTAGGTTTACTTGCAATTATCGCGCTGGGTAAATAGTGAAGTTTTATTTAACTAATGACCATGCAGTGTCACTGGTAATATGACTGCCTTTAATGTTTCGTTTTACCTTAACCCTATATATATATATATATATATATATATATATATATATATATATATATATGAAAACGTTCATTGCAAAACTTTCTATACCTACATAAATAGATGTGTGTGTGTGTGTGTGTGTGTGTGTGTGTGTGTGTGTGTGTGTGTGTGTGTGTGTGTGTGTGTGTGTGTGTGTGTGTGTGTGTGTGTGTGTGTGTGTGTGTGTGTGTGTGTGTGTGTGTGTGTGTGTGTGTGTGTGTGTGTGTGTGTGTGTGTGTGTGTGTGTGTGTTGTGTGTGTGTGTGTGTGTGTGTGTGTGTGTGTGTGTGTGTGTGTGTGTGTGTGTGTGTGTGTGTGTGTGTGTGTGTGTGTGTGTGTGTGTGTGTGTTGTGTGTGTGTGTGTGTGTGTGTGTGTGTGTGTGTGTGTGTGTGTTGTGTGTGTGTGTTTTGTGTGTGTGTGTGTTTTGTGTGTGTGTGTTTGTGTGTGTGTGATGTGTTGTGTGTGTGTGTGTGTGTGTGTGTGTGTGTGTGTGTGTGTGTGTGTGTGTGTGTTGTGTGTGTGTGTGTGTGTGTGTGTGTGTGTGTGTGTTGTGTTGTGTGTGTGTGTGTGTGTTGTGTTGTGTGTGTGTGTGTGTGTGTGTGTGTGTTTTGTGTGTGTGTGTGTGTGTGTTGTGTTGTGTGTGTGTGTGTTTGTGTTGTGTTGTGTTTTGTGTGTTTTGTGTGTTGTTGTTGTTGTGTATGTGTATAGTGTATGTGTGTTTATTTGTGTTGTATGTGTGTTGTTGTGTCTTGTGTGTTGTGTGTCTGTGTGTTGTGTGTGTCGTGTGTCTGTGTGTGTGTGTGTGTCGTGTGTCTGTGTTCGTGTGTGTTTGTGTCCGTGTGTCTGTTGTGTCTTGTCGTTGTGTCCTTGTGTTTGTTGTGTGTCTTGTGTGTCTTGTTGTGTCTGTGTTGTGTCTGTGTGTCTGTGTGTCTGTGTCTGTGCTGTGTGTTGTGTTGTTTGTGTTGTGTTTGTGTTTTTGTCTGTGTGTGTTCGTGTTTGTGTCTTTTTTGTATGTGTCTGTGTGTGTCCTGTATTGTTGTCTTTGTCTTGTGTCCTGTTGTGTCTGTGTTCTGTCCGTTGTCTGTGTGTCTGTGTGTCTGTGTGTCTGTTGTGTCTGTGTGTCGTTGTGTCTTTGTGTCTGTGTGTCTTGTGTCTGTTGTTCTGTGTTTGTCGTGTTGTGTGTGTCTGTGTCTGTTTTTGTGTGTGTGTGTGTGTGTCTGTTGTGTGTGTTTTTCTTGTTTTTGTTTGTGTTTATTATTTTCTTGTGTTTTTTGTGTCTTGAATGTTGTTTGTGTTTGTGTTGTTTTTAATGTTATTTTGTTTTGTGTTTTTGTTTTTTTTATTTTTGTATTTTTTATGCTGTACGTCTGTGTTTGTTATGTATGTTAGTATCTCCATAACTGTAGAACAAAATACATACGTGTATAAAATTCTGTATTTGAACTTGTTTTCTTTTGTCTTAAACTGATTCGATTTTAAAATCCAGTGGTTCATTAGCAGTTATTGATTTTTATCAAATAATTCTAAACAGCTGAATATTTCAACGAAGTAAAACACATCGATACAGGCTTTTAACATATTGCTTAGTTATACTCTATGCATTTATTGATACGACGCGTAATTTAGTGGCAAAAAATTCCTAAGATAGAATTATCAGAATAACGATTGACTTCTTAAATAAAGTGGAAACGTATTTTTTAAGGAAAATTTAATTTTGCATAAATTTTCCTTTTAAATTTTTTTAATGTAAAGTGAAATAAACGTAAAAATTAAATAAATATGATTGAAAATGCTGATACTGTATTATCCATATTGTGATTTAGAAGTGGGCGGCTTTGAAATTTTTTTTACGTTACCTGTATTTATGTCTACTAGTTTCTATCTGACATGAAGTTTTAAACGTCACTCTGACAAAGATTATTGTTTTTGTTTTAACATTGTTGCCTATTTTCGTTATGAACGTATGAAAAAGAGGTTTCATAGTTATCTAAAGAAATTGAAATTAAAATATTTTCATTTCTTTTAATTGCCATTTTGCAGGTTGGAAGACCGTGTGTATTTATAGATTACATTAAATCCTAAGTTTATACACACCTAGCAGTAAGCACAAAAACAAATATAAAGATTACAACTAAACTAGCCTAAATTAAAGGTCTATCACGGACCACCCTGTTTAAAGATGTGTATTTACGGAAGCATAATTCAAGCATAATGACGACAACTTCATAGATATAATATCTAAAATTTGACAGCTGCTTACGATACAGTTAGTTTTCCTAACAACGGCTAACACGCGGTATAATTAAGCCACAACCGAAGCTGGTTAGGAAATTACTGCACGAGCACCTTTCGTAAGTAGTATACTGAACAAACGTTATTAATTCAAAGGTAAAAAATAAAAGTTTTAGGTACGTACCATTGCTAAATTAGTCACTAAGCTATGCAGAAGCAAAACAAATACCTTTTATAGTTATATTGAGCACCCGTAAGCAGCTGTAGGAGAATGTCTAACTTCTGTTAACAATTCGTCGAAGTGCGATATAGAAGTGAGTAGTGCCCACTGTGATTACGATTATCGTAGTTGACTGTGTATTGATTCAGGGCACCCTCACGTAATAAACAAAATAGAACACACCAGTAACTTGGTTGTGTCAGGAATACCCAAACGTTTTACGCGATTTAACCTCGGTGTTTTAGGTAGAGATCGAGAGAAGAACAAAGACATCCTTTATATTAGCTTCGGTTTCTTACTAAACATATAACCGCCCTTTTTTGGGTGTAACCCAGCGCGGTTTTATTTTGCCCCGGCTAAGCTCAGTCGTGTTTATACATTTCTTACCAAACGGTGTGTGGATTCGTACTATTTAGTGGGTTTAACACTGTCACCTTAAATAGTTATACTAAAGCGGTTTAAGACGTATATTATTTGGTAATTTTACAAAATAATAATTGACAATAATACTAAAAACAAACTATACTAAACGTACTGGGTTCTTAGGGATCCTTCCTATCGTTCTCCTGTGTAAACTGTCAGCCTTCGTTATTGGGTGCGAAGTCGTTTCTGTGAACAAATATTTATGTCTTAATTTATACCCTACCTAGTTTTTTTCACTCGCGTTTGAAATTGAATGTATTCTTAATATTTAAATTACGGTCCTGTATTACAGAAGCGTATACGGTAGCCTTAGCAGATATGGGTCGGGAGCGCCAGCGCAATGAACTCGAGTTGTTTCTCGGTCACGGAAAAAATCAATACTGGTTTCTGCTATGCGCAGGGTATATTTATACTCTTCAGTATCTCTGGAGCGCTGAAGCTGGTATGTCGTACTCCAAAGAAGAAATACACGCGGAAGATTCGCGTAAACAAAGGCGAGATCTCTGGACTATAATTATATTTTAGAACCGGTTTGAGAACGCGTTTTGTTCTCAAAACTATTTAAACAACTGGACTAAGTCCTAACGGCGTAACTAAATTCAATTATATACAAATTATAAAGTAAACGAAATACTCGCTATACCAAAATGAATATTTTTAATTTATCCTTTTACTAAGGTAAATCGTAATATACACAAGGTCGTATTTATATTATTTACTACAGGTAAACCTTAGATAATTTCCGGCGATATTCTACATTAATTAAGAACGGTTTCGCGACCTTTATTCTTAATACAAATGTATGCAACGGGTTTTCTTGTGTATCCTCCTGCTATTAAAGACACCGTGTGCTGTTATTGTGTCTGCCTGTAGGCGGTGTATGTATGTGTATTAAGCGGAGGCCTTAGCGCTAACAGTAGACGGTAGGCAGCAGCCTGTCTAACCTGTTTGACTAAGAAAAAGGTCGTAGGTCTTTACAGCCCTGTATCAAACCTTTACCCTCAGGTGTTTTGCGAGTGACGTCGGGATCTACCCTGCGTGACACTCTTGGTTAGTGTAATGAGTCAGGGGGGGGGCGCGGGGTTTCCCCTTCGTTACGCCCTTTATGTATGTGGTTGTGTGATGTTAACGTTATAACTCCTGGAGACTAAGCCCGTCGTTATTTACGTTCTGTAGTGATTTGTTGTAAATTGTTAGATTATATGACTCTACAACTTACGTGTCTTTTAATGGCAGTTCGGTAACAAACTTTAGGTCGCCCGGCGCGAGGTGGTGCGCGTGGTCACACGATCACGATGGTATCCGCGGCGACGATTAACAGGTTGGTGCTTACAAGAAGCAATCGGTACTGGTGGCTACTGGATATCGGGAACGGCGTGGCGGTCTCGGTCACGATTGAGCAGGTATTTCACGGCTATGTTCTTCTCTCGAGCAGCAGGGGAGATCAGACGAATCGATCCTTAGATCCGCGCGTCGCGGGTTTATAAAGGTGCATCTGTGGGCGGCTACGTGGCTACCGTTGTTGTTGCTTAGATACACAAATGTATTTATGACATTTGTTGATACAGCGTCCCAAATTTCAAACTAACATAAAACTGAGGAAAATAAAAATTTTTCAAACCCTGTAGGTCCTAAACGAAACGTTTCCGGACCTGTAAACCTGTATACAGGGTGTATTTTAAAATCACCGACAATGAAAACTGGAGGTTCTATAATTCAAAATAAGACAAAAATTATTATGAACGCTTTTCCGTAAATGCTTCCTAACCGAGATACAGGTTGATTAAAAAATAATTTTTTTAAGATTCCCCAAAAACTACAAGAGATATTACATTGAGATTTGGTACACTTAAATGTCTAATTAAGTACAATTAATCAGGTGAGTGTGAGTCAACTGGCTCCATCCAGTGAATATGTTAAGTTAATCACTTTAAGTAAAAAAAAAACGCACGTCCCTGCTTTTTTTGATGAAATATTTTTTTGTTAAATTCAACATTTAATTCTGCAAATAAAATCATACTTAGTATTTTTTCGATTCTGCACCCGTTTTAGAAACATTTTGCATTAACGTAAACGACTACATTATTCAGTAATAACCAAATTAAATAAATCAGAGATTGCTTCGCATTTGACAGTTACGTATCTTATGTTTGCTAAAATAGTTGCATTTACGCGTGTTTTGTAATCCATTGTTTGTGTCTAATTACAGTGAAAAAATGAACTATTCTAAACGAGAACTGGTCGATATGCATTTATGTTATGGTAATACTAATTGCAATGCTCGTGCAGCTGCTCGACTTTATGAACAAAGGTTTCCAAATAGAAGACATCCACATCATACTACGTTTAGAACCGTTCATCGTAACTTGTTAGAGTATGGATGTTTAAAAGGAAAGAAAAATTCCGAACGAAATGCTCGTGTACCAGTTGAAATTGAGGAACAAATTTTAGATAGACTTCATAAAAATTCATCAATAACTACGCGTGAGTTAGGTTTAGAATTTGGTGTGTCGCATAGCAAGTCTTGGAAAGTTTTACGAGAACAAAATTTACATCCCTTTCACCTACAAAAGTGCATGCATTATTGCCTGCTGACCATCCTTGTGTAACGGTATAAACGGGTGGTAGAACGGGATTACAGATAAAATTGGCCTTTTTGCACCGACCAGTCAGCGTATGGGAGTGGGTAAGATGTCGATAAATTTTGCGCATCCAGAATAGTAAATCGTACGTAAGTCAAAGTAGGGGATGAAGACGTAATCAGATCGGTTAAGGGCGCCCGAATGTTTGGTAGTCAAAATAAGGGACGTCGTGTCAAAATTACGAATACATAGCGTGTCTAAACATACAAAAACGTACGCCTACCTACTCGCAATCAATCCCAGGTGTCCTCGACAGCAACTCAGAAAGAGGGCTTCAAAATAGCACTACACGCCTGACAAATAAAAGCATGTTAATCACTCAATAATGTTACGTTACGTTACTACACCTCAGTGTAAATAATTAGGCATAATATAATAATCTTAACAAAACAAAAAAAAAATCACCCTTAATGGCTGCACTCTAAATGAATTCATAGTCAACTAGAAGTCGAATAAAATACTGAATATCATTAACGCTATCACTCAATAAAGAAACTGTAACTCCGTTACGTTAAAACTTAAGCTCCTAAACTACCGGTAAACTTTCAATTTAAAAAAAACTTTTATGTAACTCAAAAGGGGTATTCACAGAATTAAAACAAATTTATTATACCTAAACAAAGCTATAATAAATTAAAAAAAAATAATATAAATGTAAACATACGATAATGCGTATAAAAAAAAATAACAAATGCTTAGTTGGCGACGGGAGGTCAGGCCAGAATTCTGCGTAACGCAGTTCTAAATCGCTTAACCTAAATATTTCGTGGATTATTAAACCACACTACTTCAGGGTCAATTGCCCTTCAATACAAAAATGAAGAGTGTGAAGGCGGAGCGTCAGAATTATGATTACTTACAATAATTAAACCAAAGCAACAACTTAATTTAAAAAAAAAAGGTAACCGGCTCCGCTTTCAAACCTTCCTTAACAAAGAAAATCATTTAAAGCACATACGCAAAAGCTCTTGAAAATACTCAATAAAACACAATGTTATACTACCTTAATGTCTAAGTTAGCACCTCATCTGTGTTACTACAATCGAAAATGAACCCGATGACCAACTACTGCTATTACTGATACGGAATCCCCCTAGTCTGACACAAGATGAGTGCTAATGTTGACTATTCCTTTTTTTTTCAAACGGTTCCTTGATTGAATCTCGGTAAAGTGTTACTGCATTAATTAAAAACTTCTTTTAAAATAATGAATTGTGCGCTCAACTTGCTCGATAACTTTTATCTTTTAAATAGTTTTCTTTGCACTACCAATCCCAAAAGGTTATTAACTTTATTTATATAAACCTAGTTTTAATATTCTGCGAAAGTTTCTTTGTACTTCAACACGCCCTGCACGGCAATTAAGTGGCACTCCAAGAACGTTAATTTGATTGAACAATTTCATTTAAAATCCCTTCACAGGTTTTCTTCAAAAAGTAGGTAACTACCCTCACAACACGAAAGTTCGTTCGTTAAACACCAAAATGTCCAATCTATCAACGTTCTAACCAACCCCTTAAGCCGTAACAACAAACGTCCCAGTAACACTCCTCGAGAGCGCTGTCAAAAGCCGAATCCCCCAAATTATTACCAAATTCCATCTTGGATTTTCGAATCCCACCACTCACAAAAAAATCTCGTTCTCAAACGTGAGGGCTCGATAATTTTCAAAATTCTAAATGTCAGCAGAATCAACGTGAAAAATATCTCGGTATTTTCATTTACGTTCAAACAGTTAGTCCCACATTCTATCTTTATGACTCAAAACCAACATACTCAATATTAAACTGAACCACTGCAATTAACCGACTCCAAGTCGCCCGAATGATATCAAATACATTTAAATCTACGTTCTTTCTTTAAGTTACTTAATTTTACAAAACTTTCTATTAAATTTTAAGGAAATCAAACGAAATAAACGTTATTTAAACTTATATACAACTATTTACAAATAAAACGCTACTCAACATTCAATAACCGGGGAACAATAAGGAAAACAAACTCTCAAAATTTAAATGCAACATTACGAAAAACACAATAAATTTAGAAACCAATTATCGATGATTTTAAACCTCATTCCTTAAATTACGGAATAGTAATTCACAAACAAAAAAAACTTAAACTCGAAACACACCATCCTGAAAGGTCGCGACAAACGTAAAACAAATTCATCCATACAGCTCAACTCAACAGCAAAAATTTGACGGTAAATCGCTAGAAAATCGTGATCCTATCACACTTATAGACCACTGCTGAGTGTATTTTTTCCCGAAATGGAATAATAAACTTGCATAATTCCCACAAATGGTTAGATGAAAATCAGCATCCAACTGTAGTTACAGCTCACCAACATAGATTTAGCGAAAATATTTGAATAGGTATACTAGTCGATCACCTAATCGGACCTATCCGTTTTCCTCAAAGACTTACTGGCGAACTCTATTTAAACTTTTTGAGAGAAGATTTGCCAGAATTGTTTGACGACGTACCCTTAGATGTTAGAATGAACATGTATTTCTACACGAAATGTCATAGAATTTTTAAATGCATGGTTCCCTGGACGCTAGATTGGACGAGGAAGTAAAGTACCGTGGCCGGCACGATCGCCAGATTTAAACCCATTGGATTTTTTTGTGTGGGGGTTTCTGAAAACTCGTGTCTATTCTGTTCAAATTGATAATCGACAGCAACTTTGGAATCGCATACAGATAGCATGCGATGAGATTAGGACTATGCCACAAATTTTTCAGCGTGTTAGGTTTCATTTGCTAAGAAGAATACAAGCTTGCATTCAAAAGGAAGGAGGACATTTTGAACAATATGTATAAATATAATTATTATTTTGTTTTTGGTTCCTTCAATATCTCTTTAATAATGTACCTAATAGTTAACTGCTTTATTTTTTTCTAAAATAAAACAAATTTTGGTCTTTATTGAATAATGTGGTCGTTTACGTTAATGCAAAATATTTCAAAAACGGGGTGCCGAATCGAAAAAATACTAAGTATGATTTTAGTTACAGAATTAAATGTTGAATATATCAAAAAAATATTTCTTCAAAAAAACCAGGGGCGTGCGTTTTTTTTACTTAAACTGGTTAACTTAAACTGTTCTACGCCACTGGATGGAGTCAGTTGACTCAAACTCAGCTGATTAATTTTATTTAATTAGACATTTAGTTGTACCAAATCTCAGTGTAATATCTTTTGTAGTTTTCGAGGAATCTTAAAAAAACCTTAAAAAAAGTATTTCTTAATCAAACTGTATCTCGGTTAGGAAGCATTTTCGGAAAAGCGTTTATGATCATTTTTGTCTTATTTTGAATCATAGAATCTCCAGTTTTCGTTTGTCGGTGATTTTAAAATACACTATATATATATATATATATATATATATATATATATATATATATATATATATATATATATATATATATATATATATAATGAAAAGATTTAGTTAGCATTTAGTTAGTTTAAAATAAAGAAAAGATCCTTTGTTCAAGAAGCTTTCTAAATTTATTACCTTTAATAATTAAGGTAATATTTTAGTCCTAACAAAGGATCTTCATTTTAAACAACATAATAAATCTTCTTATTGTTTTAACTTAATCAGCCACGATTAACAACTTTGATTATATATATATATATATATATATATATATATATATATATATATATATATATATATATATATAAAGAGGTTAATAACGGCTGTATAAGTTTAACGTAATTTTTTAGTATAACAGGGATGCAGCCTAAATTAAATTGACAACTATTTATACATCAATTTGAAAGCTTTCGGAAATATTTATTCCTTCTTCAGTCAAAATGTATGTTAGATTATAATGAGATTGCCAAACACAAAAAATTAAATATCATTGAAATGTAATATAATTATGACTATTATAACTATTTTTCTTTCAATAATGAATTTTACTTACAAATTTTTGGAACCCCAATGGGTTCTAAAATTTCTCCAATTTTATCTCAATACGTTATGGATGATTTAATTGATGATTCTGTAACTAAAATTAATTTCAATTTACCTGTTTTAAAAAAATATGTGGATGACGTTATAACTGCAATTCCACAAGGAACTCAAAACCAACTTTTAAATGTTTTTAATAGTTACAGCCCTTACTTAAAATTCACTATTGAAAATGAAACTAACAATTCCATACCTTTTTTAGATACAAAAATCATCCGCAATTCAAATAATAAAATATTACTTGATTGGTGTATTAAACCAACAAGCTCTGGAAGATATTTAAATTATTATTCTGAACATCCAGAAAAAATGAAAATTAATTTAGTTTTAGCTTGAAAGAACCGCATCGACAGAATTTGTCATCCAACTTTCAAAAACCAAAATTATCAAAAATTATTTCAACTTTTACTTAATAATTCTTACCCAAATAAATTATTAAAAAACTAATTTTTCAAACCCAAATTTGGTCAGACAAAATAACTTACAAATAAATAATTCATCAATTAATAACCTTTCTAATGACAACGAGAATAATCAAAAGATTTTTAGATCATTACCTTACATAAAACATTTAATACCTAGAATCGTTAATATTTTAAAACAAGAAAGAAATATCATTATTGCTAACAAATCAACTAAAACAATCAATAGTTTATTTTCAAAATTAAAGATAAAACAAAACTTTAAATAAATCTCATGTCGTATACAAAATTTCATGTTATAATTGCAATAAACAATACGTAGGACAAACTCAAAGAAACCTCAAAAATAGAATTACTTCCATAAAAGTGATATTAAAAATAAAAAGAATCATGTGCATTAACGATACACTCTCTAGAAACTAGTCATAAACCAAATTTTAATGAAGTAAAAATTTTAACCACAGAAAATAATTATTTCAAACGTTTATTTTAGAAATGCTTTATATTAATAGAGAACCTAACACATTAAACAAAAAACTGATACTCAAAATTTAAGTGTTATATATTCAAATATTTTAAAATTAACAACAGATTGCATTGTTAACAAAAAATTTTATACGTATTCCCTTGTTGTTAATCGTTATAGTTACAGTTTTAGTTGTCATAATTATATTACATTTCAATGATATTTAATTTTTTGTGTTTGCCAATCTCATTATAATCTAACATACAGTAAGCACAAAAAAAAAAAAGAGTTGTCATAATTATATTACATTTCAATGATATTTAATTTTTTGTGTTTGCCAATCTCATTATAATCTAACATACATTTTGACTGAAGAAGGAATAAATATTTCCGAAAGCTTTCAAATTGGTATATAAATAGTTGTCAATTTAATTTAGGCTGCATCCCTGTTATACTAAAAATTACGTTATATATATATATATATATATATATATATATATATATATATATACACTTTAGAATTATTTAATGCATATCATCCAAAAATTCAATTTACTGTTGAAGTTTAAGAAAATTACAGTATACCCTTTCTGGATACATTAGTGATAAGAAATAAAGACAAAATTATTACAGATTGGTACCATAAACCTATAAATTCTGGGCGATATTTAAACTATTTGTCTTATCACTCTTTCAACATAAAAATAAATTTTATTTTAGGCTTTAAAAACAGAATAAAATTTCTTTCACATGATTCATTATACAACAAAAATTTAAAGAGACTAAAACAAATATTAGAAAACAACAATTATCCAACAAAACTTGTTAAAAAAACTTTTGTACAATAACAACAATGATTTTAAAGAAAAAAGAAATTTAGACAACTCAAAATTTTTATATTCGTCGTTACCTTACATTCAACATTTAACCTCAAAATTAATAAAACTATTTAAAAATATTAATGTAAACACATAGAAAAAAAGAGCCTAGTTAAGATAAACAACTTGCATTCCAAAGTTAAAGATCAAACACCAACCTTATTACAAACAAATTGAGTTTATCAACTTAAATGCATCGACTGTGATAATACGTACATAGGACAAAAATTACAGTACCTTAAACAAAGAATTGCCCAACACAAAAGCGATGTGAGAGTTAAACCTCTAGCATGTACTTTAACACAACATATATTAAATAAAGGACATAACATTAACTTTGAAAACGGAAAAATTTTACATTTACAATCAAATAAAACAAAAAGAACTTTTATAGAAATGTGTTATATTTATCAAAATTCTTGATTCTTAAACAAGAAAAGTGATGTTAAGAATCTAAGTGTTATATAATCATATTTATTAAATATAAAAAAAGATATATGAAAATGTAAACTTTCACCATTAACAATAATCTTTAAGGCAGTTTAACAATATTTAATTTTTAATGACCTTTAGTTATTCTTTACTAAAATTTGAAATTTACTTTTTAGAGTTGGCTTTTTACGTTTCTCAAACTGTTGTATTAATAGCAGGCTGATGTTTATGTTTTAATTTTTCAACTTTGACAAAATTGTTTACAACATCTTTAACAATTCTTACAAATATTACTACTGACGAAGATAACTGTAAGTGTTATCGAAACGTTTAGATTGTATAATTTAAATACACCTTTAAAAAATCCCAAAAAAGATAAGTATTTTATTATAAAAAAAGATAATTCATAAATTATATAGTTTTTTGATAGTATAAAAAAAATAATAAAATAAAAAAAAATAAATAAAAAAAATTTCCAATATTATAATAAACCTTAATAATTTAATAATAATAAAAAAAAATCCAGCCATTGTATAATGTAAAATTAATAAACAAAACAAAAAGAAAGTTTTTTAAAGTAAGAAACGTTTTTTGTATTTTGAAGCTAATACTTTATTAATATTATATAATAAAAAAATATAAAAAAAAATGTAAAAAGGCAACAATTTGTAAACCTCATAGTAAGTAAGATCTGTATGTTACAATATTTTTTGTTCAACGTTTTCTAGTTGTAGCCTTTGAAAAAGCAAAGAATACATTTGCGAGAATTCAGGCCATAATAAAGAGCATTCATTAAACATCCAGCTGATCTAATAAAACCAAAAAAAGGTAAATAAAAAATAAAATATCATTTTTGCAAAATCAATATTCATTCAATTATTAAAGAAAAATGGATTTTTATGAAATGATAACAACTACATATGGCGCTGCCACTACATCCCTTCTAAAACGCTGGTCAAAAATAAATAAAACATTAACATCTATGTACAACAGACGGATATTCTTATTGAGATGCCGCAAAGAAAATGTTTTACCAAATCACATCTGTAATGCATCTAAACATATTTATAACTTATTAGATACATATGGTAAGATATTGGCTTTTAAAATACAAAAATTCTTTAAAGAAACAACAAAAAAAAACATTAAATTTAGGAATAGACATTACACAAAAAGTTATACGGGATTGTAATAAGGAACTAAATACTATTAAAAAAAATGTAATCACAATTCTTCCAAACAACATTAATTATGAATATATTAGAAGACAAAATTTTTCTTATAATAAGACTTTCTTTAAGATAAAAAATTCTGACCTTTCAAAATTTAATAAATTGGAAAAACGAACCTTGTTCATTTCAATCAAACTGACAAATGGTTTAAAACGTCAGTAACATAAATATTCTAAACATGTATGTCATACATTGTCATTAGGACCAAAGTTTTGTATTCAACCTTTGATTAACAACAAATTTATAATAAATCTACTAGCTGACGTTGAAAACGTTTTACTTAATGTAAACAATGATCAAGACAAAAATATGTATAGAGCAAAAGTTACCAATATCACTACTAATTTTATTAAACAGAAATGTAAGACAAATTTCAAATTAATTAATAATTTTATAGATAGCAAAAAGTTCTTGAAAGAAAATCCAAATTTGATTATTATTAAATCAGATAAAGGTAATTTGATTGTTGTCATGTCCAAAATGGATTATCATATTAAAATTATAGAATTACTAAATGACAAATCTATTTATAAAGAAATTGATAGAAATCCGACATTTAAAATTCAGAATTCTACTTTAAGAATTATTCAAAGTCTAAAAAAGTTACTAAATTAAACAATTACTCAAGCACGTTACCAAAATTTTATGCTCTACCAAAGGTGCACAAAGCAGAATTACCAATGAGACCTATATTCGCGTCTAATAACTGTGCTACAGAAAATTTATCTAAATTTATAAGTGACATTTTACTAAAATCTTTTAATACAAACACATACAATGTAAAAGATTCCTTTGAGTTTTCTAAATTTATAGATGACTTTAAATTACCTAAAGACTACATATTAGTTTAGATGTAGTATCCATATTTACAAACATACCCAAAGAACTTGCTCTTAATAATATATCGAAAATTTAGCCTAACATAAAACAAAATTGCAATATACTAAAAAACACATTTTTAGACGTTATTGCTTTTATATTTAACAACAGTTACTTTTCATACAACCATAGATATTTTCTTCAAATTACAGGTTGCCCCATGGGCCCAAAAATAAGCCCAGTGTTAGCACAAATTGTTATGGATAAATAAAAAACATGTCCAATATTATAACCGACATTAATAATTTAATAATAATAATAAAAAAAAAATCTGGCCATTGAATAATGTAAAATTAATAAACAAAACAAAAATAAAGTTTTTTAAAATAAGAAACGTGTTTTGTATTTTGAAGCTAATACTTTCATTATTATTATATAATAAAAAAATATAAAAAAAAAACGTAGAAACGCAACAATTTGTAAACCTCGTAGTGAGTAAGATCTGTATGTTACAATATTTTTTGTTCAACGTATTCTAGTTGTAGCCTTTGAAAAAGCAAAGAATAAATTTGCGAAAATTCAGGCTATAATAAAGAGCATTCATTAAACATCCAGCTGATCTAATAAAACCAAAAAGGATAAATAAAAAAATAATATATATATATATATATATATATATATATATATATATATATATATATATATATGTACAGGGTGAGTCAGTTTTTGTAGACAAACTTTAACAGGAGATAGAACACATGTTTCTAAAAAGAAAAGTTCCTTAAACATATGTCGTAGAAGGCTTCGTTTCGAGATACAGGGTGTGAATATAATTTTTTCTCAAATTTTCATTATAACTCATAAACGAATGCTTAGATTTTTTTCATGTTGGGGGGATAATGTCTATTAGTTAAGGGGCATAAAACAAGCGATAGAATGTTCACAAACTTGCTCAACCACTTTCATAAACAGAACTTCTACGCCAATGAATATTTTTAACTTTAAAAAAACTGTTATTTTCATTATCTACATACAGTTGAACAAAAATAATGTACCTTCTTCTGTTTCGAAATTCCTGTGCGTTTCCGAGTTATTTTGATTTTTAGTGTTTGATGTGGTACTAAGTTAAGTAATGTGCTTTATGTGAATAATTGAATATAAAGTTTTAATAAAAAGATATAATAAAACATTTAGAGCCATTTAGTACCTAACGATCGTTTCTTTAAAATTTCAAATACATTTTCATTTATAAATAGGTAGGTTATCGGTTTTTTAGTATCATTGTTATTATCCTCGTATAAAAGAAATGCATAATTATTATTGTTATGCGGTCAATACTTTCTGTATAATTATGTATGTATCAATTTCGCCATAAACATGTATGTAGTTTTAAGTGAGATTCTAATAAGTTATAGACCGCTGCTCACTTGCTCTCATTAAAGAGCCGCCACTGTATCAAGCCATCTCAAATACAAGACTTTTGTAAATTGAAATCTGTTTAGTACACTAATTTTAACAATCCTTATTTATTATTGTAACAATACTTAATTAATAATTGTGAAATTAATAAGAATTTTTAGCAATAACGATTTATAAATAAATAACAATAACACTAGTATAATCCAATTAGACACTTTGTTCAAAATGTAAACCGTTCTTTTCAATACACATTTCACAGCGGCGTACAATAGAACGTCTTAAGTTAATTAAATGATGCACCCTTATTTCATTGCAAGCATCTCTGATGCGATTGTGAAGTTCTTCAAGTGTATTAACCGGAGTGGTATACACTTTTTCCTTCATGAATCCCCATACAAAAAAGTCAAGTGGCGTTAAATCGGGGGATTCAGGAGGCCACGCCACTGGACTTCCACGACCTATTCACCTCCCCGGGTAGTTATTGTTTAGCCAATTTCTTACATTTCTGCCATAATGGGCCGGACATCCATCAAGTTGAAACCAAGAATGTCCTCTTAAATTCAAAGGAATGTCTTCCCACATATTAACATGTTCTTCTTCTAAAAATTGTAGGAAATTTTCTGAATTTACACATTGTGGCAAGAAATAAGGTCCAAACACGTGGTTGCCGTAAATTCCAATCCAGACATTTGTACTAAATTCATGTTGAAAACTTCTTGGTCGAATGGCATGTGGGTTTTCATGTGCCCATATATGCAGATTGTGAAAGTTTACGATACCACGACGAGTAAAACAGGATTCATCAGTCCACAGTATGTTGGATAAGAAATCTCTATTATTTTGAATGGAGTTAAGAACCCACCTACAATAATTAAGTCTTCGTTCGACGTCACCTGGACATAAACCATGAACAGGTTGAAAATGATATGGGCGTCTGTGATCCCGTTTTAAAACCCGGGAAACTTTACTTTGGGAAATACCAAGAGCAACAGCAGTACGTCGAGTACTTATCGTGGGGTTCCTATTAAATTCACGCAATATACCCTCTCCAATTCTATCTTGTCCACGGTTGTTCTGTCGGCCCCCATGTACATTTTTCAAACCCTGGTTAACAAATCGACGATGGATACTCACAAATACGGAATGATGAGGTTGTCGTCTCTGGAAATCTTCTCCGATACTCCCTAGCTGTGTACCTTGAATTCCCATTTGCGAACCCATAAATAAAATGAATGTCGGCTTGTTCGCTATTTGTAAATGTAAACGGCATGTTACACTAATTAAAAGCTGGCAAATCAAATGAAATAACTTTTTGAATTTATAAAAAATAATTAATAACAGTGAAATTATTCAAGATGAAGCAAGCGTTTGTAAAAAGTCAAACTGCCGTTTCAAAATATAAAATTTAATACTTACTTGTTTTCCAAGGAGTATCATATTTTGTTGCAATGAAATAAGGGTGCATCATTTAGTTAACTTAAGACGTTCTATAGTACGTCGCTGTGAAGTGTGTATTGAAAAGAACGGTTTACATTTTGAACAAAGTGTCTATTATACTAGTGTTATTGTTATTTATTTATAAATCGTTATTGCTAAGAATTCTTATTAATTTCACAATTATTAATTAAGTATTGTTACAATAATAAATAAGGATTGTTAATATGAGTGTACTAAACAGATTTCAATTTACAAAAGTCTTGTATTTGAGTATGGCTTGACACAGTGGCGGCTCTTTAATGAGAGCGAGTGAGCAGCGGTCTATAACTTATTAGAATCTCACTTAAAAAACTACATACATGTTTATGGCGAAATTGATACATACATAATTATGCAGAAAGTATTGACCGCATAACAATAATAATTATGCATTTCTTTTTATACGAGGATAATAATGGATACTAAAAAAAACCGATAACCTACCTTTTTATAAATGAAAATGTATTTAAAATTTTAAAGAAACGATCGTTAGGTACTAAAATGGCTCTAAATGTTTTATTATATCTTTTTTATTAAAAACTTTATATTCAGTTATTCACATAAAGCACATTACTTAACTTAGTACCACATCAAACACTAAAAATCAAAATAACTCGGAAACGCACAGGAATTTAGAAACAGAAGCAAGTACATTATTTTTGTTAAACTGTATGTGGATAATGAAAATAACAGTTTTTAAAAAAAATAGTCATTGGCGTAGAAGCTCTGTTTATGAAAGGAGTTGAGCACCCCCTCCACTCCGCCGCTGTGCAAGTTTGTGAACATTCTTATCACTTGTTTTATGCCCCTTAATTAACAGACATTCTCCCCCAACATGAAAAAAATCTAAGCATTCGTTTATGAGTTATAATGAAAATTTGAGAAAAAAAAATTATATTCTACACCCTGTATCTCGGAAACGAAGCCTTCTACGACATATGTTTATAGAGACTTTTCTTTTTAGAAACATGTGTTCTATCTCCTGTTAAAGTTTGTCTACAAAAAACTGACTCACCCTGTATATATATATATATATATATATATATATATTGACAAACTGTAATCTGAGATTTTTAAAATCGGTTTTAATTAATAATAAATCTCATTTTTAACATCCAATACAGTGTATTTCGTTATTTATTGAAAATGATTGATTTAATTAATTTGTAAAACAGATTCAAAACGAAATCTTGTTGACCTGGTCTTGGTTCTGATAATCGTTTACAGACTACCCACACTCGGTTGACTTTACACTCCAGAATAGGTGCGAACAGACCTTAAACGAAATTCGTCTTTATTTATACGAGTAGATGGGGATTTTTAAGACCTTCAGGACGCTAAGTCCCGAGATATTCGAATTTAAATTTGACAGCGCGGCTTAAGTTTGAAAATAACCTAGAAACATTGACGATGTTTTGTTGGTATTGAAAATTACTAACTATATGAATCAATAACTACATACGTTTTTAAAATCTTAAATCACGCTTTACTAGAAGATGAGTCACGAGACACCTCTCGCCCGACCATAACATTGATGACACATATCTGTGTTATTGTTTTCTTTAAAATTGTAGTGCTTCAACTAAATACTGTAGCAAATATGGATTTTGCAGTTCAACTCACAACGCCCGTGTACGAAGGAGATAACTTAGATTTTCTAAACATGGCAACTTATAGACGACAAACTGCCGGACATCCTCAGACAGATTCAAAATAATCCGAATTGCCTCAGACTTAATGTTTTAATTCCCAATTCAGTACGTGGTTGCACTATATGTAATCTGAAAGGTAATGCATTAAGTAAGAAAAGTATCTCCAGTGTGTAGAGCAAATATATTTCTAGTTTCTAATATCTATGTACCAGAACATTTGAAGATATGTGAAATACATCTAGATAATTCAGGTTTTATAATGCATAATTTACATGGTGGATTGCGTTTTGTGAATAGACCGTATTTTATAAATAATATTCAGTCGTTTTTGTCCAGTTTAAGAACTGCTGCTAATTCAAATACTCGTGTAAATAATTAGGAAGATATAAGTTCATTTAGGTTAGAGGAATTCAAATATATGTCAATTTCGAAATAAAATTTTCAAGAACTGTATGCATTGTGTGAACAAATTGAACAATATGGTAATATAAGAAATATTAGACAAAAAGATTTATTTGCTTTTCTTGTTAAGTTAAGACATGGGTTATCTGATGACTTTATAATATTACTTTTTAATTATTCTTCGAGACAAGTCGCTAGTTTAGTAATCTCTAATGTTCGCCTCTGACTTATGCAACGATTTGTACCTAACAACATCGGATTCAGATCAATAACCAAGGACAACTTTATAATCAATCATGTACCCGAATTTGTAAATATGCTCTATAACCCTACACCAGGTAGGCCAAGAGCAATTGTTTATGTAGACTGTACATATAACTCTATTGAGAAGAACAGTAATTTTAGAATATTACGTCAGTCATATTGCTCGTTTAAGAAGGAGCATTTAGTTAAGCTAGAAATGATAGTAGCTCCTGATGGATACATTCTAGCAGTTAACGGTCCCTATTTTTCTGACGCACGAAATAACGATGCTGCGATTTGACGGCTTTACAAAATGATATTGATGAAATGAGAAACTGGTTTGGAGATGGAGATGTAGTAATAGTAGATATAGGTTACAGAGACGCCATTGCTACATTTGAAGATCTGGGTCTTATATGCCACCTTTACTTCCACGCAATCAAAGTCAATTATCTACTACTGATACTAACAAAGCAAGACTGTTAACTAAAACGCGTTGGGTTATAGAATCCAGAAATGGACATTTTAAGTCTATTTTTAAGTTTTTAAAAGGATGCATATCTATGCATCATACTAAATAATATGCATATTCCTGGATTTCCTCGGTTAGATATCAATTATCTAAAAGATTTAGTTATGTACAAGATAAACTACAAAGAGATGAACCTAATGTTTTAAAAATTGATAAATTAATAGAGGAACCCAATTTTCTACGTTTCAGAATCTGCTCTAGATTTAGAAACGCAGCTAAGTATACATTATAGTTGGGATACGAAGCGGCACCTAATGAAGACAATCCTTCAGTTTTCTACTATTACTGCACGTGTCCGTCCGGTCCGAGCACTTTAAGTACTTGTGCACACATTACAACGATTTTTTGGTTTTTTAGATATGCTAGGCACCAGAATAATACAACATTTCCATCAACACGTCTAATAAATTGTGTTGAGGATTCTGAAAACAGGTTAGTACCAGAAAATACTGTTCTCGGTCCCATAATAGAAGATATTTAAAGTGCATTTATGAGTGGTAGTCGTCTCATAAAGTAACTACAGTTTTTTCCAATAGCTTTAACAGTTGCAATAAATATCAGTGGAGTAGACCTACAGGGGATACCACTTAATAAAAACACCCCAAAGGCTCTACCTTACGAGTGGTGTGGAAACGAGCTTAACATCTAAATTATAAGTTCAATAAGAAAAACTCAAACATGTCACAGTTCCGATCAAGTGAAGAGTCCTTTCTGCATCTTCCATATAGGTAAATACGAGTGCACACGATTTTTGAATTTATCTTCACACTTTAAACATTTTTTGTAATGGAGTACTGAATGGCCCTGTATTATATGTAAAACCCAATTAATAACCCACATTGAAGCATAAGATCTTTTTAATTATAAAATAAGTAGATAATATGTACCTAGTTTCTATTGTTTAGCATCTATTTTGGATTTGTGGATTTGGTCATCTTACAAGTGGGATCACCCTGTAAGTATGACTCTTTTACTCTACCTTTAAACAGTAAAATAGTACCATAATCTAACGCAGTATGTGAAAATAAATAATTTCTAGCATTTCCCTTATTTTGTAGTTATTTTTTGTTACTATAAAAATTGGTCTTTTATAGACAAACCGTTTAATGTCTCGAAAAGTAGCCATAGGATATAATTTTACCATCAAAAATTTTTAACGAGGACATCGAGATGTACAGGGTGGCCAACTAAGAATGCGAGGTACTGTATCTGGGACACTATACATCGTAGAGGCTTGTGCAAACAAAAGTTATTACTAAAACGGCCAATACAAAAACCTGGGAAGTATTTTTATGTTTCTGAAATGGGCGCTAGGGGGCAATCTTGAATCTAAAAAAGTGATGTTTCTGTGAATTCTGCCACATTAACCTAATAAAAAAATAACTGATCTTTGAAGTCGAGGATAATCTGAACTTTTTTTGTTTGGCACTTTTTGACGTATCTATAAAAATAAAGTGGTGGGGGGTATTCAAAGGTTTCCTTACCCCCCGTATCTTCGAGACGGCTAATCCTATTTTAACAAACTTGGGCGCGTTGAAAAGAGCTTTTCATGGGCTACAAATGTTAAAATAATTGAAGTTTTGTTAGCTTCACATGTCGTCGCTAGAGGGCTTTGTTCGACATTCCGAGACCAAAAAATATTACACTATTTCTTTAGGAAATCTGTACCGAAGTCTCTTATCAGACCCAATAATTTGTGGATGTTCTAATTTACAAATAAGTTGATCTTGGGTGACTATGCTTATGTCATTCTCGATCATTTTAAACGTTGCCTTATTTCCCTCAACTGGAGAAAATGCTTGCACTTCCAGTTCATTGGCGTTAATTATGTGTTGAACACAGCATACATATTTATGAACAACCTTTTCTCCTGGAAAACTAACCAAGTAAAAATCTCCCTTACTCGTATTTCCAATGATATTTGTTCCAGGTTCGTTTTTCAATGACTCATTTTCACTATAGCTTGAAACATTTTCATTAGAAACATCATCTACGCTGGATCCACTTTCCTTCCATTCTTCGTGTTCTTCACTATCGGAATCTTCTATTTTGGGCTTCTTATTCTTTTTAATTCCAATTACTTCCCTTTTTCCTTTATTTACGTCATTTTTAAGCTTCTCTTCTTTATTTTTTTCTTTTAGTAGAGCTTTCTCCTTCTTTGTCTCTTCCTTTTCTATTTTAAGCCTTTCTTTTTCTTCGTGGCGTAAGGGAGTCTTTCAGTAGTTCTGGGCGAATTTTTTTTTTCAGGTGATTCCACTGGCCAGAAAATGTGATCTATAAAAGATGCACTGATACGTTGGTTTAATCGTTTTGAGTTGGCTGTCTGACTTTCGGATGTAGTGGGCTCTTGAGCATTAGCGTTAGGAGTATGGATTGCTTTTTTTTCTAATGTTTTTGGTGGAGAAAGTTTAATGTTGCTTAAGACCACGATTTTTTCTGTGATTTCTCTATGTTACGCTTCTTTAATGTTATTTGACAAGTTTTCCTTCCCTCTAGCAATTTCTTCATTTTCCAGATTTTCTCTAGGCGGTCTTTTCTCAACGTTAAATAAATTTTCTTCAGTCTTGTTGAGATCGTTACTTATAAGATTTTCGGTAATGTTTACATCTTCTTCTGTCTCATTTTTGGCATTCGAATCGCTATCGGTTTCATTCCGTTTTTCTGCAGTTGTAATTTCTACCTGTATCGCATTTTCTTTACATCTACGTTTCAGTTTCTTCCAAATGTCAAATAATTCTTTTGCTGATGCGGGACCGGTCTATTCACCATTTTCTGCGTTTTTAAAGTCTATTCTTCTGCTTGATGGTATGACTGACTCAAAGTATAGAAAGTGTGGTATTTCAAACTAAACAGGTTTAATTTTAATTTTATGTTCTTCCTGTCCGATATTCGCGAAAGGTCTTGCATACATTTGGTAAAATCCATTGTCTCTACATCGTACGGGTACAACCCACACTTCTTGTAACCATTTTTAACAGTTTCAGCACTTACTTTTTGCATCGCAGTTTCTAGTAATAAAGAAAACGTTGCTTTATTCACCACTTTATTATTGTTGGCCTTTTTCCAGTTAAAAACGGTTTCTTTCCAGTTAGTTTTTAGCGGTCGAAATAAGGAAACGTCTGCAGGTTGCAATATGTGAGTTGCATTCGGATAAAGTGCGAATAAATAGATCCCATTTTCAGCACAGAATTTGATGAGATTATATGTAAGATGTGACTTATGGCCATCAAGTAAATACAGAATTGGAAGTTTTATTACTCTTTTTTGTAAAAGAGGCAAAAATGTATTGCAAACGTAACTATGAAAAGTCTGACTGGTGATCCATCCTTTCTTTGACCTTCCTGAAACAAAAAATGTTGATTGATATTTTAATTTTGACTCATATGAGTCAATTGTGAACAGAACCGTAATATTCTCTTTTTCGGATCCAGATTTAACCTCATAAAACGTTTTTCATTCTGGTGGGCCCCAAAACAAGTCCTGATTTGGGATTGGTAGCAAAACCTGACTCATCAGAATTGAATATGCGTGATGGATCTTCTAGAATGTCTTCGGCATTTTCTGTGACTAAGTAGGTGCGAATCTCCTCATGCCACTGCCTTATGGAGTTTTCAGTTACCGTGGCACGTGCTGTATTAATTTATTCAGCGTGACGTTGAGAAATTACAGGATGGCGTTTAAGAAATGCATGAAACCACTTATTTCCCGGCATTCCATCTTTAAATGGGTTAGGTCGAGCATCGCTCTTAACAATATCATGTACAGTTTCACACAGAAGTTTTTGCTAACAGGAATCCTTTTTAGCATGCTAATATCCATGTAACTAAGATATTTTCTTCATCCTCTGTTAGTATGGTAGATGGTCCCATTTTACGTTCAACTGGAGTTTTTCCTTTTAATTTATTAATGAGGGTCGAATGAGGAACATTGTAAGTTCTTCCTGCTTGGCGTATTGAAGATCTATTATTTCTGATATCGCTAAGTGCTAGTTCTACATCATTCTCTGAATATTTAAAAAACGACTTCTTTTTGGAGGACATGGCTGACTGTAAATAAATAAATACATTTTTTTCATTTCAATTCTATGTGATCATCAAACAGGCAAAGATAGTCCATTTATTGACCACCTTCCAAAACCAGTAATTAGCCACTACGTTTTATGTGGTCAAATATTGGAAACAGTTAAAATTAATAACTTTCCTCAAACGAAATTCCATTTCTATCAATGATTTACTGATTGCACGTCAAAAAGTTAGAAAACAATTTAGTTTATTAAAATACCAGTCATTGACCACTGTGAAGAATTACTAGAATTTAAAAGTATATTCCATGCCAGTAATTAACCACTTTGTTTTTTTATATAAAAACGTAAACTACGAGTATAAATTAAATATATCGAAAAACCATTAGTACTATAAGTTAAGTAACTACCAGACTCAAAATATAAACATATTATTTCCTAGAATTTCGGATGACTACAGATTTTGGAATACATGTGTACTTACCGTGTTTAGTACACAAAAACGCTTTTAGTACTTAACAATGCAGACTAAATTTGTAACAGCCGTAAACATACGAATCGCATAACAGATCACAGGCCCTTGCTCCATCTATTAGTCAAGGGTTAAACAATCATTTTGAAACGTTGAAGACCGTCATAAGTTAAACAGTTAGCTTATTACTGATTTTTGAAAAGTGTTTGGTCAATTATTGGGTTCTGGACAATTACTGGTTTATCCACCCTATATTGAAGGAAATCCTCATGTTAGCACAAGAGCATTATCCACTGAGTTGGGCATATCAGGAGCAACGGCTGAAAATATTTTGAAGGGCCATACGTAAGTTCTAATGGCCATCAAAATATATAGGTATTCGTTAAAAATTTTTTTAGTTACTTTAAGAATCCACCCATATCATGTCGTTTTGCATCAGGTCTTGAAAGAGGAAGATTTTGATCGAAGGTTAGACTATTGCCATTGGATGTTAGGCATGATACGCGAAAATAGAGAATTTTTATTTCAAATTCTTTGGACCGATGAAGCCACCTTCAGTAGTGACGAGAGAGTCAAGCTGCACAATATGCATTATTGGTCTGCAGAAAATCCCCATTGGTTGAGTGAAGTTTAGCACCAAGGACGTTGGAGTTTAAATGTATGGTGTGGCATACTGGGAGGCAGAATTATTGGGCCATATTTTTTCGAGCAACCTCTAAATGGCAATGTATTTCTTGACTTTTTGGCCAATCAATTACCGTTGTTGTTGGAAGACGTGCCTCTGGAAACAAGGGAAAAATTGTTTCTGCAGTTGGATGGTTGCCCAGCACATTTTGCTATTAATGTGCGACAGCATATTAATGCAGTATTTCAACAGCGGTGGATTGGAAGAGGAAGTGTGTTTCCATGGCCACCGCGATCGCCAGACTTAACTTGCCCCGATTTTTATTTATGGGGGCGCTTAAAGGACATAGTATTTTGCACTCAACCTACTATTGGAGAAGATATGAAAAACCGGATTCGTAACGCAATACGTAACATACCGAGAGCTGAAATTGAAGCTGCAGTTTTGTCTAGTCATGAGAGGCTTCAGCAATCCATAGAGCGTAATGGCCAGCATTTCGAGCATTGTGGAAAAACCTTCCTCTTTTAAGTCGGTCCTTTTTAGGGCCACAACTTACATAATAGAAACAATTCCAGAAAAATATAGTTAAAAAAAATAAAAATTTAAGGGATTTTCGTATAAAGCATTCTTTGGGCGATATTTTAGGTTAGGAACAAGATAACGAGATGCGGTTTTCGCGAGCTTGTTTAGGCATCATTTAGCTACTTGTTCATGAAAAAAAGTCATATCAATGCGTTTAATTTTTTTGGAAAAATTAACCGTTTCTGTTAGAATGTCGAACAAAGCCCTCTAGCGACGACATGTGAAAGTAACAAAACTTTAAATACTATAACATTTATAGCCCAAGAATAGCTAATTTCAACGCGCCTAAGTTTGTTAAAATCTGCTTAGCCGTTTCGAAGATACAGGGGGTTATTTAAGGAAACGTTTGAATACCCCCCACCACTTTATTTTTAGACATACGTCAAAAAATGCTAAACAAAAAAAGTTCAGATTATCCTCGACTTTAAAGATCAATTATTTTTTTATTAGGTTAATATAGCAGAATTCACAGAAACATCACTTTTTTAGATTCAAGATTGCAGTTACGCCCCCTAGCGGCCATTTCAGAGACATGAAAATATTTTCCAGGTTTTTGTTGGCTGTTTTAGTAATAACTTCTTTTTGCGTAAGCCTCTACGATGGATAGTTTCCCAGATACAGTACCTCGCATTCCTAGTTGGCCACCCTGTACACTATATCAACTACTCAGAAACTTTGACGGAACTTTTTTTAATGTTATTTTACGCTATATTTGCAATGTAAAAATACATGCTTTAGCCAAGAAAAGTCTGTGACAGCTTGAATCGCCCTGTAGCTATAAATATTTTTATTTTGATCATTAATTGTTTATTTTCGCTTCATATATCAGCCAAAAACTTTCAAAAATATTTAAAAGCTACTTTTTGGTACGCATTTTAAAAATGTTGGTATCTTAAACTTCAACGCCCTGTATAACGAAAACTAGCGATAAGATAAGATTGGGCCCATGAAGGCTTTTGATCAGAACATAAAGTACTATTACACATCAAAAAATCAGACAATTTCACGATGCTCTCGTTTGCATAAGAAAAGTGCGTGGTCCTTTAGCAAAATTAAAATAATCTAGTCAAATCCAACAAAGGAATAGCTTTGTTAATAAATATAATTGATATTTGACAGTGAAAACACAATGTATTACGTTTTATATAATGTTTTTTACACCTTGATGTAAGAACCAGACTAGTTCAACAGTAGGTAGCTCAGATAGACCCCGGAAGAAATTTCCTAAATTTTGCTGTGACATTCATATCCTGAATATTCCATAAATTACAATAAACTTGCTGTCCAGAAAATTAGTTGTTTGAGAATTGACATTTCTAAGTAAATTAATAGTCTCATAGTAACAACGTGATGCTATTACTTAATGCAAAATACATGCAAGATGAACAAAGTTGTAATCTCAGCTCGTTTACAAATTTTAAGCAGGTTCATTGACCAGAAAGTTTGTGCTCAGAATTTCCTGTAGCACTATAGGAGTTTAAGACATTAGTTATCTATCACAGTTTCCTCAAGTATGTGAATTTTGACACAAATGAACGTCACGATCAGATGTTGTTACTAAGTTACTAATACATACATATTACATGAACGTGTCGGTAAACTTTTCACTGATCGAGAATGTCTGGATATTTATGTATTAAATTTAATCCTTGTGTCACTTCTATTTACCACTAAAAGGGAAATCGGGACTATTTGTGCGAAAAGCTTTAATCTGCTATGAACGTAAATAAACTTGAACTTGAAATATAGTTATTTTAGGATGTCTCAAACATATCGACTATTACAAATTAAAAACATTTTCTTTTCAGAACATACCACAGAATAGTGTGAATTTTTATGCAGATAACCATATTACAAACTTCAAACATCTAGAAAAACACGCAGTCAGCTTTGTTAACATTTTCTCAGTAATACAAGCAATTTTTCATGGCAATTTCACTGCGTTATACAAGGTCGGTCCATGTTTGCTTCAGAAACGTATAAATCACATTTCTATGTTAGAACCGAACATTTTTTTTATCTTTTGTTTGATTTTATGTAGTTAATAATGAGTATTTGTTGTTTTATTTAAGCGCATGAAAATGAATATAGAGTGGGATTAGTTAGCAAATATTTAGCTAATGCCGAAAACATTCAGGTTATCAGTTTGTTACACCTGAAAATTGATTTTATGTATCAGCTTAGATTTGCGTGTACACGTCTTTGACGTATGACGTATGACGTATTTTATAACAGTATTGTAAAAAATTAATGGTGAGTAACTAATACCCTACTTATTTTCACTTTCACTTTACCAACTTCAGCATAGGGTGTTTATTTAAATTGACTACCTATAGATTTTAGAATTTAAAGGTCAAATGTTAATAAAATACCTGTTCCTACGCCCACTTCATTTTACATATTTTCTTTAAAATTCCGTCCTTATATAAAGTAATCTGCAAAACGAATAACAGTTAATAAATTTAATGTATTTGGTCTTTTACTGAACAAACATTCACAAAGGACAACGGTTATTTCTGAAATAATTGAATGGAAACGAACTTTAAATCTTAATTCCCTATCTGATAATGTTGATTCTGTATTTAATTTAGCACTGAACATAAAACGTTTAGGCATGTAGTCATCAAATCACGAGTATTTTATAACAAAGGCGTTAGTTCAAAATTTGGCAATAGAGAAAATTAATATAACATTTTTTTTTGATTCGGAAGGAAAGTTACATAATACTAGAGCTCGCTCAAGGAAACAAGACAGTCGGAAAATATGTGAACTAAAAGAATTTTATTTGAAATATTTAAAGCGGCAAGATTTTATAGCCAATCACACAAAAATATTCTTTTTTGGTACATTTACAAATAAAATTTATACTCGACAGTATTGTGTGTAATTGTGTGTTAATTTCTTTCCTATTCTGCGTTACTCGTTAGTAAAATCTGTTTTTTTCAAGACAATACTGCTGGTTGTAATTGTGACATAACATAACCTTGTCGCATTTCCCTTGCGGGGTAGGGAAAACAATCCCGGCCTCTTATTTATTTTTCATTCCCAATATTTCTCCATGCTTTCCTATCTCTGCACATATCCATAGCTTCTGCAAGATTCATACGTTATCTTTGACATGTCCTTTTATTTTTAAAACTCATTATCTTTCTTTCCTTTATTCTACATTCTACTACATTCAGCCAAGTTTTACGCGACCTACCAGGACTGGCCATACTTCTAACCTCTCCCACATATATTTGCTACATTACTCTTGCGTTGTTCATTTTCTCAATGTGACCAAACCAACGTATTGTACTACTTTTATATCTATCCAGCATCGTATTTTTCTCGCCACACTCCCTCATCATGTATTCATTCTTTATCTTATCCCTTATCGGTTGCGATTCTCAGAAATCTCATACCTACGGCATTTATTATTGCGCTTCTCAGGAATCTCATACCTACGGCATTTATTTTTTTTTCGTGCTTTGACATACCCATTTCTCACTTCCATACAGTACTGACGGGACAAACGCTCTATTATAGATTGATACCTCCAATCACCTTCCTTCAAGCATTGGCCATTCATCTACAGTAACTATTCTACCCAGATATACCAACTGGTTCACTTGCTCCGCAATTGCATCTTTTAGAGTAAATACTCTTCCCTCCCTTCGACTTTTCCGATTGAATACCACAATCTTAGTTTTGTTCACGTTTACCTTTAGGTCCACGCTCTCACAGACTGTATCAAAATTCCTCAGAGCAGTGTGTAGCTTATCTGCACTGTTACTTAATAAAACTGTGTCATCTGCATACACCAGAACTGGTCCGATCCACACTCGGATCCGCGCATTACTTTTGTGTCTCACAAGGTTTCTAAGTCGTTCATCATACACTATCAAGTCAATCGTACCTTTAGATTCACTTTTATTCCATGTATACATGTGCACATTTTTATGTTGAAACCACGTATGAGGTACAAACAAGCATCTCTCCGCATTGGTGGTCACCAGACGTTCACCATTCTCATTGACGCTTGGTCTCCAATCCTTCTTAGAATGCGTTCATTATGTTTTCACTGTACACTCGTTCATATCTCCCAATATCATCACTCTTTGGTTTGGCTAACATATGTTTAACACGTTCTCATTCCTGAAGTTCTCACACTCTTGACCTCTTTCTCCATTCACCAGCACATAGCATGCAATAAGAAAAATTCTTCGAAACTCCACTTTCATTCCAACCCACATCACCCGGGAAGATACCAATTCGTACTGTTTAACACAGCTTTTCGCTCTTTTACTTACGATCAGCCCAATTCCTTTTGCACCATACACTTTAGTCTCATCTCCTGACCGTAGTGCTGGGCCGCCCTCCTTCGTCAAATTAATTCTGTTACGCTTGGATAGAGGAAAGGTGGTTTATTGATTAAGAGAAAACATGGACAGTCTATGTTTTATGTACAACAAATTATGAAGAACAATGTTGAAAGTATGTGACTTACCCTTGTTCCACGAGACTTCTTCTTGGGAGCTCCCACTGATGTTGGTTAAGGAATCAGGTCACACACGTTGCATGTAGATTAAAAAAGGTAATCTAATAACCTTACGATAACTATTAACTTAAATGAGTATCAACGTGAAATTTAGTCACTAAAATAACAAATTTAGATTAACTAAGGCGGCGATGATTTATTAACGCGACTATATCGACGTTAATCCAAAAAAAACGAACGGCTCGAAAACAGCGCTACCTCCGCTCCCGTTCCCCAGAGCAAAGCTCTTAGAGCTTGCGCAGAAGGAATTAACATTTGCGGCAATACTTATAAATTTAAATATAAGTGGTAAATGTACAAAATAGGAAGCTTATCGGATTCATAACAAATTCTCAATAGTACAGTGTCAACGGCTTCTACATGTAAATTGACTAAAAATATCCGAAATTTAGTGCAAACAAATTATTTATAATAGCTTGTTTGATCATGTGTGATAACGTTTACGGTTAGATTGACAACTAAACTTATGCGGTACTACATCAACTTTAATTTTTGTTCTACTTCCCATTGTAGTATAGTAAATATGATTCTCCATGTCTTCTTTCAGCTAAAAAACATCAAATCATGAGTATTATTTAAATGACATAATAACAACGGAAAAACCACCATTATATTCACTTTTAAAGTTTCAATTTTGTATATTACATAACCTAGCAAGTAATTAAAATATAAAATACTAAATTAAACCGAAACCATTAAATAACCGTGTACAAATTTATTATTTCATCATTATAAATTATTCATATACATGTTTTTGATCCTATGATTTTTAAAAGTTTTGATTCTGGAGTTTAGTTAAAATATTTTATTACCGAATTCTATTTATTCAATTTATAAGTTTACATAAATACTTATTAATTACTATATTATTATAAAAGCACGGCAACCTTTAAGGTTTGACATTTTTGATACATTTATCAGTATATTGACGATAATAACAAGATTTAATCGATTAAAAGTGAAAACACTGTATCAGCTGTATGCTGCGATGAGTAAAAATAAACATTGGAACATAAGACGCGTTCTGGTTTGTTCGGGAACTTTCGGCGTGTTTCCGGTACTGGGTTCAAAAATATATTTTTAATGTAATATAAGTTTTGAATTAGAGGGAAAAAGCAACTAAAAATAGTTTTGTTATAAAACGTATATATAATCTTTCCATTTATTACAAAAAATTTTTTTTTCAAAAACCTAATTGTGTATTTGTAAAAATAGGTATGTATAAATATTTTAGCTAAAATATTATTTTTAATAAATTGTCTTTTAGGTTGGAAATATTGATCCTAAATCGAAGAAATGTATTCATTCTGAAACACGAAACATTATTAGTAATGTTATTGAATTCTTCGATAAACAGAAAGCTGCTTGTGAATGGAGTTTCCCTTCGGAGAAGGCCAGCGAAATAGCTGCTTCTGTTGTCGGTAAAACGTTACCAATTATAATAAGAATTATAAAGGAAAAGCAGTTATCTGAAAATGAACTAATAAAATTTCCTAAAAAGAAACTAAGCAGAGGATCAAAAAAATAAGTTTTTGATGATTATAATAATATATATTATGCAGGTTTTAAAATGCTTATTTTGTAGTAACATACATATTCTTTTAATTTCTTATTTTATAATAACATGTTATGCATTTTTTGATATACATACTTATTCTGTAATAACGTTTATTAAATTTAATCGTTTCATTTGTAATGGATAATTCTTTGGCATCAACAACGTCTCTATTAATTCCACCTAGCTATTAGACAAGTAAAATTTAGTTGACCAGAAAGTCCTTGTATTGCGGTTCAAAGACTAATTTTCAAATATTTAAATTTACCTCCGAAATATTTATTAACCTAAATGTACTCTGAAAGCGGAGCCAGAATTTTATTTTAAGGTTTTAATTCTAGCAGCCAACGCTAATATTGTTGTCCATTTACATATACAATATGCCTCAGTAGGTGGGAAACTTTTTTATTATTAATTTTAGGAAAAAAGTTATTCTTTATAAAAAGTTCTGCATGTTCCAAAATATAAAATACGATCATCAAATACCAAATTTTTTTAGTCGTATAGAGGTTTGTCAAAAAATATGAATTTTACTCAAGAGTAAAGTACTTTTAAAATTGACAATTTCGAAAAATGTTATTAAAAAAAGTTGATCAAATGTGCAGTTATATCCATTTACATTGAAAAAATAGGTTTTGTGCTTCTTTAATATTGTTTCTATTTTGAATGTACATTTATCTCTTGTGATTATAAAAGTCATGATAACCTTCTCGAATCTTAATGTTTTCAAACAATTTTGCAATTTAACCACGTAATGAATGCATATGCATTTATCTAATTTAATTTAAAAATATAAAAATAATAAGTTGTGCAATTAACGTAATATTAATTCTAGAAATAAATAGAAACTTAATTTTCACTCATTCCACTAATGCCTCCACATAAATTTCCTGGAATTTTTCTAAAATTATTCTTTCTAAATGGTCAACATCTTGAAATGGCCCTTCCTGGTAAACTTTTTGTTTCAAGTAGCCCCATAGGAAGTAACCAAGGGGGGTAAGGTCAGGGGATCTAGCAGGCCAAAAAAGATCAGAATATCTATGGATAACGTTTCCAAGAAACATATGGTCGAGATATTCCCTAACATTCAATGTACTGTGACATGAGGCACGATCTTGTTGGTACCAAATACATTGTCGTTCTTGTAAGGGTAGTTCGTCTATGAAGCCATAAATGTGAGTTTGTAATAACTGTAAATAACTTTCAGCATTCATGGTTTGGCGAAAAAAAGAAGGTCCTATTAATCTATTTTTTATAAATGCCACACCACTCGTTAGTCTTGAAGGAATATTGGTCATGAGATTTTATTACAAAATTGGGATTTTCATCAGACCACCAGCGGCAATGTTGTGACGCGACAGTTCCATTAGACGAGAATGTTGCCTCATCAGAAAAAATAATACGTCTCATAAAAAAAGAGTCATCTTCTAACTCTCCTTGGATAAGACAGCAAAAATCCAAGCGCTTATCATAGTCTCTTTCTTTCAATGTGTGCACTATTTTTGGTTTGAGTGCTCTGTATTTATTCAGTTTTAAAATTCTTGCCACTGTATTTTACTTACATTCTTTTGCATCAACGATTTCCTTTTGCGTAATGACATTTTTGGATTGGCTACAACAGACAGCATTACTTCAAACTGCGTATTATCATCAGCAACCAATTGTCGGCGTTTTACGTCAAATCTATTCTTAATACTTCCAGTATTTTTGAATTTATTCATTATTTTCGTAACAGTTGAATGGGTAATATTTTTATTGGGATGTCTATTATTAAAAATAAGTGCGGCTTCTCTATGGGTTTTACAATTTTCTCCCACAATCAAGACGATTTCTATTTTCTCTTCACTACTTAATAACGCTACCTTATTTATTGATTACATTCTAACGCGTTTTTACTGTAACTGTCAAACATTTGTTGCTATCAAACATTCATTAGTTTGCCAGTGCATCCTAGATTACACGTAACTACAGTAAAATTTGCATTGTTATTGTACCTAGAAATACATTTCAAAAATAAATAAATTTTTTCAATGTAAATGGATGTAATTACATATTTGAACGTAGTTTTTAGTTCTGATCAACTTTTTTTCATAACATTTTTCGATATTGTCAATTTTAAAGGTACTTTACTCTTGAGTAAAATTCATATTTTTTAACAAACCTCGTATATGACTAAAAATATTTCCTATCTGATGATGGTATTTTACATTTTGGAACATGAAAACTTTTTATAAAGAATAACTTTTTTTCGTAAAATTAATAATAAAAAAGTTTCCCATATGGTATGAGTTTTATTATCATCATTAAATTTAATTTTAAGCGCAAAATTTTATCAAGAAAAAGCTAGTTATTTATAAAATTTTCATTTTGTATAAATTTATCCTACTATAATATTTTCACATTGAGTGATAATCATGTTATTGAAGTAAGTATACAAGCACTTGGATAATTAATTTTGTTCCTATAAGCCTGTTATTTACAGAATAATCTACCAAAAAACCGGAAATAAAAGGTGGTCAGTAGAATTTTCTATGGAGGGGTTTTTAAAAAACTTGAACTAGTTTTGAAAGTTGCACTCTTTATATCATCTTAAGGGTAAAAAGTACTATAACGTAATGGTAAAGGTTTTTCAGAATTTATCCAAGCATATTAGTTATTTAACAAAAACTATAAAACTATACTATTTATTTTGAAAATTTGTACACATTTATCAAAATAAGAGGGATACGAATATATTACCTTTTTTGTTGCTTATATTAAAAGCAATAATTTGGCGCAAACATTCAGTACCGATGCGACAAAAAACAACCGAGCTGTAAGCTGTAGGGGCGAGGGCCCACCAGAGGTAGGGGAGGGACTTTTGGGAAAATACACCTCTCATTAGGAACTAACTACTGGCAAAAGTTCAGCTTGTCTAGAATTTCTTCAGACATGTGGCCTTTTTTTCCTTCCATTGACTCGGCTATAACGAAGAAATACGATTGTGGGTTGCGTTCTTTTGAAGAACAGACAGCTTGCACTTATTCAGTAAACATAACTAAAAATTGCACGGGAAAATCCAAGTGTAAACTGTTGCTACATTATCAGCATAACGCAAGATGTGACAGGATACATGACCCATCTGTCAGGACCCGTAGAAAAAATATGAATTGTATTTCATGTTTTGCAATCTGTATATAGATGGTTAGCTATCGCAAAAAATGGCATGCCTAACGAGGCTGCAATGCTATTTTTTAAATACGAAGTACTATAGAACTTAGCAGTTTCAAATATGAAGAACTATACAACTCAGCAATTGAGACAGATAAGAGTATAAAAATTACATTCAATATTTACATACTTACTGGCAGATAATGTTCGACCACTCGCAGCTCCGCCGTTTGGATCTATTTTTAGTTATTTGCGAGAAAATGGCACTTTCCCAAAACTAAATACAGAAAGAAATATTGATGATCTACAGGACGACAATACTGTTGATGCTTTTTTTGCGAATCGAACAACAAGTACCAGGAAAGTAAGTCGAGAACTTAATGTTACTCAATCAAAACTAATTAAAATCTTACGAAAAAATCGTTTACACCCATACCATATCCAAATAGAGCAGCGGCTACATCCTGGAGATGAAATCCACAAGTTGCAATCTAGTAGATGGATTGCAAATCATAGAGTAGAATTATACAGGGCATTGTTCGCAGACTAAGCACAGTTTAGAAGAGATGGGATAAATAATTCTCGTAATGCACATGTGTGGGCAGAAGCAAATCCCCATGCTGTTCGAGAGTTATTTTCCCAGGTCAGGTTTTCTGTCAACGTGCTAATTGGTGTAATAAATGATCAACTGATAGGGTCTCACTTTTTTTATGGTCCTCTAACAGGACAAGTTTACTTAGAATTTTTACAAAATACTTTGCCTAACTTACTTGTCCACATAGGAATCCGAGGGATGTATTTTCAACATGATGGGGCGTCGCCTCACTTTTTAGTTGCAGTGAGAAATCAGTTAAGCAATATTAATGGGAACAGGTGGATCGTACGTGCAGGTCCTATTCCATGGCCTCCACGGTCTCCTGTTTTTAGCCCTGTAGATTACTATGTTTGGGGACGGTTGAAAGGGTTAGTTTATTCGGAAAATATTAATTCCCGAGAACAACTACTTAATAACATTCTCCTGTGTACGAATGTTGTTAAAAATGATCATTTCACAATTCGCAAATCGATAAGATATTTAACAATTCGGCAACCGAAATACGTAGAGGCTGCTGGGTTTCATTTCGAAAATTTACTATAATTTATTATCACCATTTTCTTGTTTACATTATAGTAGCTATGGATATGCTTCAGTTTTATTTCTATTTTCTAAATGGTTTGTTATTGTTATTGGCTATAATTTAGTTATTGTTCTTGGAATTAAATTTAAATTAAATAAGACATGATTACCTTGACACAAATGTATTTTTTTATAACTATTGTACTTGCAAAAATAAAATGAGGAGTGATTTTTAGAGCTTAATAATTATTAGCAGTGGTAATTATTTATAAATTATTGTGAGTTTGTATTTTCAAATTATTTATGTTTTCATGTTATGTAGTTTTAATTTTAAAATTTCTTAGAGTCGTTTCTTATTACTTGTTATTACTATGCGTTGCAATTTATTTATCATTTATTGATCTGATATTTGATAATAAAATATTTCTAATGAAGAATCAATTTTCAATTTATTTGAGTATTTTGATTATTCCAGCTACGTTCTATAAAAATGTACAAGGTGATTTCCTTTTAAAAATTAAATATTTAAAAATTGTTTAACCCGGTCCTGGAAACAATACAAACGGACAGTAGATAAAGCAATGTTTACGTATTCTGTACGTATTTTAGTATTTACAATTTCACCCAAATTTGATCGTATATTAAAAATGAAATAAGTGTGACAAAAATGTCACACACATGGATATCATTGGCTTTTTGTGTACTTTGCAAATCACTAATTTCAATTTTAAAAAATCGTATACATCGTGAACTTTTTAATATGAACAGGCCCAATTAATTTTTCCGAAGCCGGTCCTGAAATTTCTTAGATTTGAGAACGCCGATCTAATACTAAAATTAACATTAATAGTGTAATGTTGCGCCAAAAAATCAGAAAAATCAAATAATCCGTGTAGATATTATAGCGAAATGATTTTTTTATCAAAATTGATAAATCACCCAGCATATTAATAAAAAAGCGGAGTTGGCACTTCTTAATGGTCATATGATATTCCCCATAAGGGACTCCATATATGGTATAACTATGTAAAGTTCGTCATGGCTCACCCTGCATTTCATCTTCTGATTGCTAGGAAAACTTTTTTATTTGGATCAAGGAGAGAACAAGTTTAAGCCTATGTTCTGAAGAGGAAATCCTATAGATAAATACTACAAGATGTTCAAAAGCTTTTTTCAAACCTGCGAAATTTGAGCTTAAAAAATATCACTTTTTTCAAACAGAACACCCTGTATATTTTTACGCTATGTTAAAGAGCATTCAAAACCACACAATTATTGATAGGTATGTCTTGTCACCTATCTCTCGCTGATTTGACGTATGATTAATCTATACGTATTATTCAATATTTCAGTGATCTTTCTTGTGATTATTCGCAGTAACCATGAGATTTGAAAACAAGACACAAAAGGTTGCATTAAATACTAAACATTAACATAGATACAAAATTAACTCAAACAAAAATGTATTAGGTATCATAAGAACTTGATATAAAATAAACGAACATTCTGAAGTCATTGCATAATTCAACAGTTACTAAAGTTCTTAAAGCGTCTCGTATCCTATCTTCCATCTCTTATTTTGTAGTAGGAGATGTGACATATACACGATTTTTAATACATCTCCATAAAAGAAAGTCTAATGGGGTAAGATCGCACGACCTTGGGGACCACTGGCGAAACCTCCACACCCAATCTAGCTTTGAGGTTAACTATGATCTAAAAATTCACGTACCTTGCGGTGGTAGTACGGAGTGGCACCGTTCTGTTGCATCCACATACTGTGTCGTTGATTATTAAGCAGATGAAGGACGTTAGGCAAAACTTCTTGAAGGAATTGAAGGTAGACACAACCAGTTAGCGCAATGTTAAAAAATACGATGCAATAATTCTATTGTGGGGAATGCCACACCAAACATTTGCTGACCAGTGGTTTTGGTTCTGCATTTGTCGGATCCAAAATGGATTGTCTAATGTGCAATAATTATATTAATATAATTAATATTATGACGATTTAGAGCACCATTTCTTAAACGTAGCGTCGTCAGAAACATAATGTAAAATAAAAAATTTGGATTAATCTCGAGTTGAACACTAATGTCTTTCAAAGCCATAATTCGTGTAATTCCTGCTGTAACTCAATATGGTATGAATGATGCTTATATTTTCTAGTTGTCCAATTGACAGTTGATTGTGACGTTTCACATGATACTGTTATCTAACGAGTACTAGTTACTGGTATTTCTATTCACCACTTTGCATTAGAATTAAATCTCTCTATAAAATTATCAAAAGTGGCCCGAGTGAATTACGTCGAGCAGGATAGTTCATTCTGTATAAACTTTGAGAAAGAAGACAATTCTTTGAGCCTCTCCTAGCACTTAAATCATATCAATTAATTCACTCTTAGGGTATTCATTATTTTAACATTGAATACACAAATCTTTCACAACCGATGTATTATCCGCAGGACTTGGCGTTCACATGCTGCTATAGATTTTAAGTCTCGAGGTTTTAGGGTTGCGTACAATCGAGCACCGAAGTCTGTGACGGGACGTATGTACATTTTGTTAGTATGTTGCAGGTTTCGGGTTTGCGGAAACTCTCCATTGGTTGGCCCAATTGGAGAAGTTCCGAAATGTAGTGGACATTCTGTTGGAGGCATTCTTGGTTGACCGATTAGCTGCCCAGAAAGTGGTGTCATCGGGAAACTGTACCAGGGATATTCCGGGAATTGTCACGCTGGGGACGTCGTGTGCAAATATAAAGTTCAGTATTGGGGCCAAGGCGGAACCCTGAGATACGCCTGCTTGTGGGGTAAAACTTTGAGAGTGTACTGAGCCTCTTCATACTAGTACGTCCTATGTGTTAGATGTGACAGTAGGAGCATCGTAAGCTTGAGGGAATACCTAAGGATTGGATCTTGTGAACTTGACCCGCATACCAGACTGTCAAAAACTTGATTTAATTCTAAGAACAGGGAGATGTTACAATAGCGGTGATTAAAAGCTTGTTGGATGGGAGTAATCGGGCAGTAAAACTGGTCATTTGCATGCAGGATTTTCTCGGGCAATTTGGAGTTTCTGAAACCTCCAAACTCTCGCTCCAGACGATTTTTTAAATTAGCATCGAAAGAGAGATCGTTAAAAGAAGTGAAGACGGATTGTAGGTGCTGGGGGAAAATTTAGTCGCTAGAAATTAAGTTACCCCGAGGACGGGTTAGGTGGGACTTGGGCTTGGTTTTACGTTTAGTAAGTCTATTGAAGGTGTCCCATAACTTCTTGCCATTTACATAATTAAGTTTGGAGGTGGCCTGGACCCATTTTGCTTCGGTGTATGCGTTGGTTTTACGTCGGATAGGGCGCTTAGTAGGTTATGTTCGGTATTGAGAGCGGGGTCCCTTGATCTCAGGAATTTGCTCAGGTTTGCGGGAGACATCGATTTATTTTTGGAGGATTGACTTCGACCGCTTCCGTGATAACGGAAGTTAAGTCTGTGACCGCTCTCTCAACATCGTTGGGAGTGTGGATATCGTATGCTTGAAGATTGTTAGAGATATATTCGCTAAATACATTCCAATTGGCGTTTTGAAAATCGTTTCGGATAATGTGTAACTATCTTCAGAAATAGAAGGTGAAAGAATGGGTTAAAAGGAAATGGGAAGAGAAAGCCGCCAAAAATGCAATTTTGGACCTTAGACAAAAAACCACACAGAAACAATATGGCGAAAGGCGAAATGGGCGAAGGGGATAGAATTGCACCAACCATGTGGCGTTACACGAAAGTTGTACCACTTTGCAACCCGCAAAAAGGAATGAAAATTTGTCCTACAAAGAAGAGTATAAAAACACTGCCCCGATGAGGATGTGAAGTCACAGTGGTGGGGGTCGAAATGGGGTTAGAGTGGGGGTCTAAGTAGAGTTTTGAGGTGGAGCTAGGAGTGGGGTCGGCTTCTTTTCAGGGGGCGCTTTCCAACACTTGGGCATGGTTTTGCCCCTAATTATTCAGCCCCTGGGGTTGTTCTTTGTTACGTGCTTAATTGGAAAACGTTTCTTTTAGAATACGTCCGTCATTTTGTCAAATTTACTTACTGAAAATAGCAATTTACTCTTCGGTTGAATGCTTCCAAATCACTATTTAGCAAATCTTTACGCATCTCTAATTGCATTTAAATTAACGTATGTAACTTTCGTACACATATTTTACTTAGTTCAAATGTAAATCAAATTTAATACCTTCAGCGACATCTCTGAGATTTCGGATCATTTAATATAAAACAGTTAAATAGAAACCTGGGATCTTTTTAAGGTCAAATAATACAAATACATATGATAAATAAATATTTTCTACACAATTTAGCTTTCGGCAACAATGATTAAACAAAAATTTTCTCAAGTTTGCAAAATTGATTTTTAAGGTGTTGGCCAATTTTTCTTTCTTCCTGTTAAGAACGCCATTGGCCATTGGAAAATTCTCACTTAAAGTAATACTTGGTTATGTAAAAGTATTACTAATGCTTCTATAGGCGGATATAATTGAAATTATTCATTCGTCCACATCTTCGGTAAGTGGCACATGTTTCGATAACCTCATGGTAATTAAAATTGTTTTCAGGTTTTCGAATATAAAAGCATTCAATACTAATTTTGTGCATATACAGACACTTCAATCGAAATTACGTTGAATGTTTACTATCGGCTCGTTTGTCACGTGTAAGGGGTATGAACGGTCATAATTATTTAAACATCGTACTTATATTTACCTTCTTTTAGCATCTCCGTACTACCTTCTTTTACCTTCTCCATACTACCTTCTTTTAGCATCTCCGCGCTACCTGCTTTTAGCATCTCCGTGCTACCTGTGTTTAGCATCTCTGTACTACCTACGTACGAACATCTCTGTACTACATACGTATGAGCATCTCTCTACAACCTATTTTTCTGCTCACATTTTACTGTTACGTTACATCCAAAATATATGGTTACCGCTGAAAGGCATAAGATCCTTGCTGACATTCATGGCCATATACGTGAAAGCTGCTAGACCATTGGAATGGTACCCGATATTTGCAAGATCAAATAAGTAATAGATTCAACAATAAAGGTCAGATATTTTTTTCTTTCTTTATCACCTGATTACATGCTTGTGTTTCCAAATTTCAATTACACCGAGGAGGTTCTTAGTGAATTCCTATAATGAAAATCAATTGACTGATATTATTATTTTTGTAATCAAATAATCGAAAATTGTTACCTCTTATTTACATTTATATATTTATGGTACTTCCAGCAGTTAACTTTCATAAAATTCCTTTTATCTAAACAGTATATATATTCACTAATTCAGTTCTGAATATTTTTGTACTCAATCATAATTAAAGCTTTACTTGAATTATTAAAATAGATATACCACACCCAAACAGTTTCAGCTTCCATTTTGACTAATTAATTCTAGCTTCTGTGGCTATATTCAACCAACGATTTAACTCCTATTTTAATTGCAAAATACCGGGTGTAACGAGTATCTTTATTACGTGAACTACTGCAAATTTTAAACATTAAATTCTGTATGAATTTGTAATTTTTATCTCATAATCTTTATGTGTTATGTACATTACTTTTCTTGTGGATAAGGTTGTTCGGGCCAATTTACTTCCTATAAATTTCTTGACTATTTTGTTTATTATTGTAGTTATTTACTACGAACCGAACAAGCTTTTCTATTTACTGTATACAGTGTGAAGCGTAAGGCAAGCACGTTCCTTAATTAAATTCTTTGTTTTTTTTTTCTTACTTATTCCAATGGGATTATGTGTGAAATTAGCCAATTCCGAGTACGAACAGTAAGATCTTACAACGTCCGGAAGGGGGCATATAATAAATTTACTTTTACTTTAATTGAAGTTTAAATTATAATTTTTCGTAGGCATAAGCTGAGGCTCACTGCTTGCCGTCGTGGGCTTTGTGGACTGTTAATATATATATATATATATATATATATATATATATATATATATATATATATATATATATATATATATATATATATATATATATATATATATATATATATATATATATACAGGGTGAGTCCGTTTTTTGTAGACAAACTTTAACAGGAGACAGAACACATGTTTCTAAAAGAAAAGTTCCTATAAACATATGTCGTAGAAGGCTTCGTTTCGAGATACAGGGTGTTGAATATAATTTTTTTTTCTCAAATTTTCATTATAACACATAAACGAATGCTTAGATTTTTTCATGTTGGAGGGATAATGTCTATTAATTAAGGGGCATAAAACAAGCGATAAGAATGTTCACAAACTTGCACAGTGGCGGAGTGGAGGGGGTGCTCAACCCCTTTCATAAACAGAACTTCTACGCCAATGACTATTTTTTAAAAAAAACTGTTATTTTCATTATCTACATACAGTTTAACAAAAATAATGCACCTTCTTCTGTTTCGAAATTCCTATGCGTTTCCGAGTTATTTTTATTTTTAGTGTTTGATGTGGTACTAAGCTAAGTAATGTGCTTTATGTGAATAATTGAATATAAAGTTTTTAATAAAAAAGATATAATAAAACATTTAGAGCCATTTTAGTACCTAACGATCATTTCTTTAAAATTTCAAATACATTTTCATTTATAAATAGGTAGGTTATCGTTTTTTTTTTTTAGTATCCATTGTTATTATCCTCTATAACGCTTTTACCTTCGGTGGACGGTTAGTTATTATCAAAGCGGTGAACTGTGGTTGGACTATCGCGGTATAATCGGGTTACTCGAGCGCCAATCTAGGTAACTGGTTATATAGAGGCCTAGATTCCTCTTCGCGGAGACTTAAAGGGGTAAAAGCGGTCCAAGTAGCGTCAGTGAAGACGTCGGCCTACCAGGGTTTCGGAAGATTTAAATCGGTGCCGGTATTTAACACTTGTGTCGTTGTTGAGTCAGAAATGCGCGGTCTCGGTATTGTGACTCCAAAATAAATTCAATTACCAAAAATAAAACTCCTAATACGGAGGTCGGAAGCAAATGTTTTCAGTGTCGGATAAATAATAAAAAAAATAATTTTATAAGTTGGAAATTAAAATCCAGGACGATTCGTCAAATAAAAAAATATAAAAAAAATATAAAAAATATAAACCAACTCTCGGTCACAGTACAGAAATTAATTTTGTTATCGCTGGTAAGTGAAAAAAAATTAAATTAATATGTCTCGGTACAAAAAACAATACTCGCAAAAAAATTGGGTGGTCACGGTGTAAGGACTCAGCCTCTAATTTATTCGGGCAGCTGAAAAAAAAAACACACTATAGTGCTTGGCGATAGCACTTAATAAAATAATTTTTCGCCAACGGTGGCGGGAAAAAATAATACCTAAATTCCGAAAATAAAAAAATATATATATAACTGCCAACGGCGACGGAAAACCAAAACTAAATTGTAAAGAAATATAACAAACACAATGTGTTTGTTCGGCATCTAAAGGCGGCTAGATAAAACAAAATTATCAAGAATTTATTCTTTTAAGACTAACATAAAAGAAAATTTTTGATTACAAAATCGTGACGGAAACTTCGAATCAATAAAATTAAATAATAAGATTTCTAATTTTATCTGTCTAAATATAGGATCAATACTTTAGATCTAAACACAAGAAAACCAAATACTAATTATCAAGTGCAGTCACATACAATAAAAAGATATTTCTGCAAGTCTTTAGGTCCAACTTAATGTACAGTTGATTGATGTTTTGAAAACAATTTTATTTGGGAATGGTTACTCACGGGGAAAATTTTCACCTATAACGGTATATAAAGATAATTAACATACAGGTAGCCAGCTTTTAATATTACTGGAACTACCGATTTAATAAAGACGGCAACGGCAGTGTTTTTAAACTCAATAACACGCTTATCGTATAATTGCACACGTGCAACCACGTTAGTTGAATGTATTCCAAATAATATTATGTCTACTAATATAAGGTTTAATATTTGTATCTTATAAAAAAATAGCGGACGGTATTTGTCAGTACATCGACAGTAATTATTATAGGTAAATTAAATCAGTATACTTAAACAACAAACTCACTTGAATAGATCAGGGCACACACCTTCACCAAACTCGTATATATAATGAATTTTATTCAAGTTTTGTTAATAGTCCGAAACATGTTGCGTTTATATTAGATAAGAAAACTCGTCTTTCAACCTGAATATTTCTCTATGAAAAGGGAATGTTTATATTTTAAAATTTTGTGCATTTATGAATTATCATGAAAATCACAAGTATACCGGACGGTTAATACATCATTATTTAACAATTTACACGGTTGCTCGGTAACGGAAATTTTACTTTCGTTACACACCCCTCGTTCTTCGGAAGAAAAAGCGTAGCTTTTTCTGTTGGTACCTCGGTGTCGGCGGTAACTTAAATAAACGTTAACGAGGCGGTCGGTTAGTTCTCATCGCGGTGGTAGGGCTTTAGGTCCTTGACGTGTATCCGGATTAATTTGTGGTTGTCGGCGGCGTGTTTTAAGTTAAAGACGACGGGGGACACAATATTAGTAATGATATACGGTCCGGAGTATTTCGGCGCAAGCTTGGCGGCGACGCCTTGTGCGGCAGAGGATAACGGGTGTTCCTTACGTAGGACACGGTCTCCCAGGTGCGGTTTCCATTCGCGGCGTCGTAGATTGTAGTGGCCTTCCTGTTTAGTGTATGCGCGGCCTAAATTGTGCCGTACCAATTGAAATATGTCTTCTAATTGACCTAGTCGGCGGCTATGAGCGGGCGCAATGTCTTCGGCGTTTACCTCGTCAGAGTTTGGTGACGGGTCGGTTTCGCGTCGCAAGGTTCCCGGAAGTTCCAGTTCGCGACCGAAATTTAAGAAAGCGGGAGTAAATCTGGTCGATTCCTGAACGGACGTGTTCATCGCGAAAGTTAGGGCGGGAAGGTGACGGTCCCAATCGCGGTGATTGTTATCGCAAAACTGGGCGATCATGGTTTTCAGCGTGCGGTTCGCCCTTTCGACGGAGTTCGCTTGCGGAGTGTACAGCGGGGTATAACGGTGGTGGATGCCGAGTTCTGATAGCAAGTGGTTGAAAGCACGGCTATCATACTGTGGGCCATTATCGGTTAGTGCCACACGTGGTGTACCGAACTTGGTAATAACATCGGCGTATAAAGCTTCTGAGATGGTAGTGGCGGTAGCTTTCCTGAGAGGTTTGGCAACTACCCACTTTGTAAATCGGTCTTGAAAAACGGCTAGATAAGAATTACCTTTAGATGATCGGGGTAGTGGTCCTATGATGTCGGAGCTAACTATGTCCCAAGGTAAACGGTTCGGATACTGTTGCATCTGACCCGCGGTTTTCTGTTGTGACACTTTGTACTTTTGGCAGAGTGGACAGTTTCGGACATAGGTGTTGATATCTCTGACCATCCCTGGCCAATAATACCGTTCTAGAATACGGTTGGTGGTTTTAGTGACCCCTAAATGACCAGCAGTGGGAGAATTGTGATTCTCCTTGAAAACACGGGGGCGGTGCGGTTTAGCCACACAAAGTTTCCAGGGGTCGGTAATTAATTCGCCCTTTAATTCATTTGTATTTAAATGGCGGTAAAGTCGGCCTTCTGTGATACAGTAATCCGGCAGTCGGTCGGGATGATGTGTAACTTCATACAGTTTTTGATTATACCAATTGCACTCGGGGAGCTCTATAGCAAAGATTTCATTTTCGGTAGTAGGAAGTGGGTCACGGGACAAAGCATCGGCCACACGGTTCATCACCCCCTTTCGGTATTTAATTTCGAAGTCAAATTGTTGCAGGAAAATACTCCACCTTGCAAGGCGGCCAGCTGGACTTTTTATTGAATGGAGCCAGGTTAGGGATTGATGGTCGGTTATAACTGTGAAGCGATATCCCTCGAGATATGGCCTCATCTTTTCAATGCCGAAAACTATGGCAAGGCATTCTTTTCCGTTACCGAATAATTACGTTCCGGGAGCTCAACGTTCGGCTGGCATACGCAATTACATGATCTTCGCCATTTATGGTTTGAGTTAGCAGCACCTAACCCACTTTCGGATGCATCGGTTTGAAGGACAAAGGAACATTGAAATTCGGGCAGGTAAGTACGGGGGAATTAACTAAAGCGGTCTTTAGTTGTTCGAAAGCAGTAGTCTGCTCGTTTGACCATTTCCAGCGAACGTCTTTGTGTAGGAGCTTAGTTAGAGGCAGTACGGTTTTGGAAAAGTTCGGGATGCAACGTCGGTACCAGGATGAGATCACTAGGAACCTACGTAGACTTCGGACGTTGTGTGGGTGTGGCATTTCGATGCCACACTTGTCAAGGTCAGTTTGTATTCAGCCGTCACTGACCACGTCACCCTAATATTTTAATGCCTTCCGGCAAAACTGACATTTGTCAGGGTTTATGGGGAGATTAGCTGCTATAAGTCGGCGAAACACTTCTTTTAGATTTGCCAAGTGTTCGTCAAAAGATTCCTCCAACATAACAATGTCGTGCAGGTACGCAAGAGCATACGGTTCCATTTTAGCCTATAATGCGGTCTAATAGCCGCTGAAAGGTAGCGGTGCGGAGTGAAGGCCAAACGGCATCACTTTAAATTGAATAGACCACGGCCGGCAATGGTAAATGCCGTGATCGGTCGGGATTCAGGTGTTAACGGATTTGCCAATAACCGTCCTTCAAGTCGATGCTGGAAATGTATCGCGCGTGACGTAGTCGGTCTAGGATGTGATGGATAAAGGTAGTGGGTAGGCATCTTTGACGGATATTTCATTTATTTTTCGGAAGTCGATGCAAAAGCGTGCTTTGCCATCTCTTTTTTGCAATGACGATCGGTGAGCTCCACGGGCTGTCCGCGGTTCAATTATATTTTCATCTAGCATACGGTCGACCTCTTCGTTTACGAGGTTTTGCATTTTCGGGCTGAGGGACGGTATCGTTGCTTGATGGGAGTAAGGGTAGTGAGACGGATATCATGTTCTGCCAAATCGGTAGTGCCTTGTAGTGTTTGGAATCTCGAGTTCGAATTTAGGAATCTGTGCAGCTGGTTTTCTTCAATAGCTGTCAAAGGTATGGCGTGACAGTCGTTACTCGTCGGTGTTGGTTTTGTAGTCTTAGGGACAAGTCGGTCTTCAGGAAAAGGTTTCCGGATTTCATATTAAAATGAAAATTAGTCCTTGCTAAAAGTCCATCCCCAAGAGCACGTCGTAACATAGCGACGGAACATGATGTAATAAATGCCGGATTTCGGTATCCAAGATTTTAATGGTTGAATAGAAGGCTTGCCTAATAATGACGGACTGGTTAGTGATACCAGTTGCTTTGGTGTACTTTGGAAGTTGGGCAGAGTCGGCCAATAAAGAAGCAGGTTTGTCACCAACAAAGGTAATAGCGGATCCGGTATCAACTAACGCTGTAAAGGGTTGTTCGGCGATATAAACGGTAACAAATGGGCGGGGTCGTTAGCGGTGGAGGCGGTTGTGGGAGAGAGCTTCAGGCCTCCAGCGGAAGTCTCACTGGTCGTTTCGGCCGGTCGCATGGACAGTCACGTGACAAAATGTTACGCCTGCCACAACGGGAACAGAAAAGCACTGAACGATTACGGCACTGGGTACGGTAATGACCTCTGGCCACACCTCCAGCATTCAGGGTCGGTGTCGGTAGAAGGGCGCTTGCCCTTGGTTATCGGACGGTGCGTCAGTACGACGCGGTGGATGTGGTCGAGTCGGCCTTTGAAGCGGCGGTCGACTCGTATGAAGTGGTGGTATCGGAGTTGAAACCAGATCGTTGTCGGTTCTGCCGGTTTATCTGGTGCCCTAGGTGACGGAGTATTGTACGTTGGCCTGCCAGAACTTTGGCGATTTGGGGCCTCAAACCGAGGTGCACTATTTGTTAAGTGTTCCGGTCTTGAAAATTGGGGCCTGATGTCGGAGATTCGGGCGGGCGCGTGTAATTTGTCGGTCGTTGGACGTTCTGAACGGAAACCGAAAAACGTCGTGAGTTTGCAATCTCCATTTGAAGTTGTTCGTGATTGCGCACTATTTGTATCAACTCGGCAATAGACTGGAAATCGGAGCGGCGTACGTACATGCGGTATTCCGGTAATAAATTTCGGTGTAACCAGTATAATTCTTGCTCGGCAGACATGTGGCCATGTCGCCGGATTAGGGTTTGCAACTCGTTAATGAATGTCATTACCGGTTCGTTGCGCTTAAGTACGCGGCGGCTGATTTCGGCTTCCAGGTTGATATGGTAGTCAATCGGAAGAAAACAATTATGAAAATCGTCCAAGAACGTGTTCCAGTCCTGCCAGCGGTATTTGTTGTTGCGGTACCAGGACAGCGCGTTACCGGTAAGTAAGTCCGGTAAAACTATGATTAAATCATTCAGCGAGATATCGTACCGTTCGCTGATTTCCTCCATTCGTTCTAAGAACGAGACTGGATCGGTGGTACCGTCAAACTCGACGTTCCATCCCCGAGTTTCGATTCTCGGTGGTGGTACAGGTGGCGGCTGTTGTTGCACCAGCGGTTGTTGCATAAACGGTTGTTGCGATACCGGCGGATGTTGAAATTCCGGCGGTTGAATTGGAGTTGGCATTGACCAAACCGTATGCGGTAATGTCGATACCGGCGCATGCGTTTTGGTATTTGTGCAATAAACCATTGTTAGCGTGGTCAGCGGATGAGTAGTAACCGGCGGTTGCATTAAAAACGATGTTATGCTTGATGTGGTTACCGGTATAAACGGGGCAGTGGTAGCGATAACGGTCGGTGGACGAGTCCCACTTGGGATGTACTGGCTAAGGCGACGGCGTAAATCTGCTTGGTTGCCTTCTACGGACAAACCGAACTTGGCTAACTCCCCTCGGAGTTCGGGTTTACGCAGGCGGTATATCCAGCCAACGCGTCCGTCTTCTGCGTAGGGGTTGTACGCTGCCTCCTCAACTGGGAGTTCATATACTAGTTCGCTATCCGCGTTTGTTTCGCCCGGTAATATCGTCGCGTCTATTTCGCGATCGGCAGACGTTGTCGCAGGTCTATATGGTGATGGGCTTCTGGTGAGCATTTTCGTAAAAAAAATTCTTAACAAAACGATTTATGTTTATTTAAACACCGGTATAAATCTTCTAAATATGCTCGGGCGCCAAATTTATAACGCTTTTACCTTCGGTGGACGGTTAGTTGTTAACAAAGTTGTCTGGGAGGTGTCGGGCAGTGAATTTCGGTTGGGCTATCGCGGTATAATCGGGTTACTCGAGCGCCAATCTAGGTAACTGGTGATATAGAGGCCTAGATTCCTCTTCGGAGAATTAAAGGTAAAAGCGGTCCAAGTAGCGTCAGTGAAGACGTCGGCCTACCAGGGTTTCGGAAGATTTAAATCGGTGCCGGTATTTAACACTTGTGTCGTTGTTGAGTCAGAAATGCGCGGTCTCGGTATTGTGACTCAAAATAAATTCAATTACCAAAAATAAAACTCCTAATACGGAGGTCGGAAGCAAATGTTTTCAGTGTCGGATAACTAATAAAAAAATTTTATAAGTTGGAAATTAAACTACAGAATGATTCGTCAAATAAAAATCAAAACCAAACTCTCGGTCACATTAAAGAAATTAATTTTGTTATCGCGGGTAAGTGAAAAAAAAAATTAAATTAATATGTCTCGGTACAAAAAACAATACTCGCAAAAAAATTGGGTGGTCACGGTGTAAGGACTCAGCCTCTAATTTATTCGGGCAGCTGAAAAGAAAAACACACACTATAGTGCTTGATAGCACTTAATAAAATAATTTTCGCCAACTGTGGCGGAAAAAATAATACCTAAATTCCTAAAAATAAAAAATATATATATATATATATATATATATATATATATATATATATATATATATATATATATATATATATATATATATATATATATAACAACGACGGAAAACCAAAACTAAATTGTAAAGAAATATAACAAACACAATGTGTTTGTTCGGCACTCCTAAAGGCGGCTAGATAAAACAAAAATTATCAAGAATTTATTCTTTTAAGACTAACATAAAAGAAAATTTCTGATTACAAAATCGGTGACGGAAACTTCGAATCAATAAAATTAAATAAGATTTCTAATTTTATCTGTCTAAATATAGGATCAATACTTTAGATCTAAACACAAGAAAACCAAATACTAATTATCAAGTGCAGTCACATACAATAAAAGATATTTCTGCAAGTCTTTAGGTCCAACTTAATGTACAGTTGATTGATGTTTGAAAACAATTTTATTTGGGAATGGTTACTCACGGGAAAATTTTCACCTATAACGGTATATAAAGATAATTAACATACAGGTAGCCAGCTTTTAATATTACTGGAACTACCGATTTAATAAAGACGGCAAGCAGTGTTTTTAAACTCAATTACACGCTTATCGTATAATTGCACACGTGCAACCACGTTAGTTAAATGTATTCCCATAATATTATGTCTACTAATATAAGATTTAAGATTTGTATCTTATAAAAAATAGCGGACGGTATTTGTCAGTACATCGACAGTAATTATTATAGGTAAATTAAATCAGTATACTTAAACAACAAACTCACTTGAATAGATCAGGGCACACACCTTCACCAAACTCGTATATATAATGAATTTTATTCAAGTTTTGTTAGTAGTCCGAAACATGTTGCGTTTATATTAGATAAGAAAACTCGTCTTTCAACCTGAATATTTCTCTATGAAAAGGGAATGTTTATATTTTAAAATTTTGTGCATTTATGAATTATCATGAAAATCACAAGTATACCGGACGGTTAATACATCATTATTTAACAATTTACACGGTTGCTCGGTAACGGAAATTTTACTTTCGTTACACATGGTGTTTCCGCCCGGGATCGAACCGGGGACCTTCCGCGTGTCAGGCGGATGTGATAAAAAGAATAAAAAGTATAAAAAGGAATGCATAATTATTATTGTTATGCGGTCAACTCTTTCTGTATAATTATGTATGTATCAATTTCACAATAAACATGTATGTAGTTTTTAAGTGAGATTCTAATAAGTTATAGACCGCTGCTAGCTTGCTCTCATCAAAGAGCCGCCACTGTATTAAGCCATACTCAACTACAAGACTTTTGTAAATTGAAATCTGTTTAGTACACTAATTTTAACAATCCTTATTTATTATTGTAACAATACTTAATTAATAATTGTGAAATTAATAAGAATTCTTAGCAATAACGATTTATAAATAAATAATAACACTAGTATAATAAAATTAGACACTTTGTTCAAAATGTAAACCGTTCTTTTCAATACACATTTCACAGCGACGTACGATAGAACGTCTTAAGTTAATTAAATGATGCACCCTTATTTCATTGCAAGCATCTCTGATGCGATTGTGAAGTTCTTTAAGTGTATTAACCTGAGTGGTATACACTTTTTCCTTCATGAATCCCCATACAAAAAAGTCAAGTGGCGTTAAATCGGGGGATCTAGGAGGCCACACCACTGGACTTCCACGACCTATCCACCTCCCCGGGTAGTTATTGTTTAGCCAATTTCTTACATTTCTGCCATAATGGGCCGGACATCTATCAAGCTGAAACCAAGAATGTCCTCTTTAATTCAAAGGAATGTCTTCCCATATATTAACATGTCCTTCTTCTAAAAATTGTAGGAAATTTTCTGAATTTACACGTTGTGGCAAGAAATAAGGTCCAAACATGTGGTTGCCGTAAATTCCAATCCAGACATTTGTACTAAATTCATGTTGAAAGTTTCTTGGTCGAATGGCATGTGGGTTTTCATGTGCCCATATATGCAGATTGTGAAAGTTTACGATACCACGACGAGTATGTTGGATAATAAATCTATATTATTTTGAATGGAGTTAAGAATCCACCTACAATAATTAAGCCTCCGTTCGGCGTCACCTGGACATAAACCATGAACAGGTTGAAAATGATATGGGCGTCTGTGATCCCGTTTTAAAACCCGGGAAACTTTACTTTGGGAAATACCAAGAGCAACAGCAGTACGTCGAGTACTTGTCGTGGGGTTCCTATTAAATTCACGTAATATACCCTCTCCAATTCTATCTCGTCCACGGTTGTTCTGTCGGCCCCCATGTACATTTTTCAAACCCTGGTTAACAAACCGACGATGGATACTCACAAAAACGGAATGATGAGGTTGTCGTCTATTTGGAAATCTTGTCCGATACTCCCTAGCTGCGTACCTTGAATTCTCATTTGCGAACCCATAAATAAAATGAATGTCGGCTTGTTCGCTATTTGTAAATGTAAACGGCATGTTACACTAATTAAAAGCTGGCATATCAAATGAAATAACTTTTTGAACTTAAAAACAACAATTAATAACAGTGAAATTATTCAAGATGAAGCAAGTGTTTGTAAAAAGTCAAACTGTCGTTTGAAAATATAAAATTTAGTACTTACTTGTTTTCCAAGGAGTATCATATTTTGTTGCAATGAAATAAGGGTGCATCATTTAGTTAACTTAAGACGGTCTATTGTACGTCGCTGTGAAATGTGTATTGAGAAGAAAGGTTCACATTTTGAACAAAGTGTCTAATTTTATTATACTATTGTTATTGTTATTTATTTATAAATCGTTATTGCTAAGAATTCTTATTAATTTCACAATTATTAACTAAGTATTGTTACAATAATAAATAAGGATTGTTAAAATTAGTGTACTAAACAGATTTCAATTTAAAAAGTCTTGTATTTGAGTATGGCTTGATATAGTGGCGGCTCTTTAATGAGAACAAGAGAGCAGCGGTCTGTAACTTATCAGAATCTCACTTAAAAACTGCATACATGTTTATGGCGAAATTGATACATACATAACTATACAGAAAGTATTGACCGCATAACAATAATAATTATGCATTTCTTTTTATACGAGGATAATAACAATGGATACTAAAAAAAACCGATAACCCACCCATTTATAAATGAAAATGTATTTGAAATTTTAAAGAAACGATCGTTAGGTACTAAAATGGATCTAAATGTTTTATTATATCTTTTTTATTAAAAACTTTATATTCAATTATTCACATAAAGCACATTACTTAACTTAGTACCACATCAAACACTAAAAATCAAAATAACTCGGAAACGCACAGGAATTTCTAAATAGAAGAATGTATATTATTTTTGTTAAAAGTGGATGTAAATAAAAGTTTTTTTAAAAAATAGTAATTGGCGTAGAAGTTCTGTTGATGAAAGAGGTTGAGCACCTACTCCACTCCGCCACTGTGGAAGTTTGTGAACATTCTTATCGCTTGTTATATGCCCCTTAATTAATAGACATTATCCCCCCAACATGAAAAAATCTAAGCATTCGTTTATGAGTTATAATGAAAATTTGAGAAAAAAAAATTATATTCAACACCCTGTATCTCGGAAACGAAGCCTTCTACGACATATGTTTATAGGAACTTTTCTTTTTAGAAACATGTGTTCTATCTCCTGTTAAAGTTTGTCTACAAAAAACTGACTCACCCTGTATATAGTTGTATTTTACAAAACGGCCGTCAATTTGAACATTTATAGCTTTTCACTTGTTTTTTAACAGTTGTTCATGATTTTTTACCATTCTATTAAAAAGTTTCTTAAACAAAAACCAATCATTACTTTGATATCGTTGTTATGGCCCGTTGGCCTCTAAACACGCTCCAAATTTTGCAATTTGCTTAGTTTGGACTAGTCCTAAGCCTAGATAGAGTGTGAAGGAGGCACAACTATGATAAATGCAGATTCCTCATTACTAATCCAACCTATACACCTTAAGAAACCATAGCAACAATCAATTATTAAATTAAACGGTTAAAAGTCTTCTTTTCGCCATAACTCTGGAACAAATAAAGATATCAAATTGCGTTATTTACGTTTTTGTTACAAATTTAAGCTACTTTCCGCTTATGATGTCATAATTATACCGTATGATTTAATTTTTCCGAATAAAATCAAAATACTGGTATTATTACAAATTGCGCCCTCTAACAATTTTATTATGAGCTATCGCGTACCAATGGATGCGACAGTTAAAAGTACTTACCTTTTTCTTCTAAACAAGCCTAGGTTTACTACAATCGGATAAGTCGTTTAAAATAACAGCGATTTAAATGATTACACATTCAATAGCTTCCACTCTTATTAAGTTCGGTACGCCAATGAGCCTTAGACCAAAATGATGCAGAATTGTCTAAGCTTTCTAACGATGTTACCAAAGGTATGCCTTAATGTGGAATTTTCGGAGAAATTTATAATTTTATTTTTAATTTTCAATTGCGCCCCTTGCAATGAATTACGGAACTTAAAATAATTTCCAGGATTTTCTCGTGGCGACTTTTATAATGAATTTTTTCTCCACTTTTTATGTCCACTAGTTTCTGAAATATGGCCGGTGGCCAGCCTTAATGAAACACCCTGATATATATATATATATATATATATATATATATATATATATATAATTCTTTGTCAAAATACCGACAATAGAAATTACTTTATCGGGGAATTTGTCGACTCATTTCTACTTCCTCCTTTCATTCTTATTTCTTTCTTTTTCTTTTTTTGGTAAATCCTGTTTCAGACTTTACAGGGTTTGCTCTCCTTTCAACACTAGTTGAGTACTTATTAAAGCATGTGGCACCTACTCATATCCGGTCCCTATCTAACCAGACTACTATCAATTTAAGCCACACCTCCACAACAACCACGCATCCGAGTGCTCTGCGGTCTTCCGACCGTACGCCTGAATTTAGTCGAGCTCACTCATTCTTTTTATGCCATTTGATGGTTAGACACATACCACCTTACCCCTCATTAAGGTCTTTTTGGCAATACTAAATGCCTTTTTTGCGGTCTAGCCCCCCGGTTAGGAGTGTTGACTGTCGCTAGGGTGTGGTCTAGCGCCCATTTTGTCTGCGTTAAGGTGGAGGTTTAGGGCCCTTATAGTTTCATTAGGTCTGGACCACCCCCATTTCCTTTTACCTGACATGTTCGCGTAACCCCCGCCCCTTTGTTGGCTTCTTATTGGTACAATGGATAAGCTCCCCCCTATGGTTTCTGATTGGTCCTTAGCTCCACTATTCAGTAGCTGGGCTCTGATTGGAGGACTAAGCCTCTGCATTCTGATTGATTAGGGCTGGAAATTTTAGTTTGTATTATAATAAGGAACCCTAATGCTAACTTGTGAGGGCGGTATTGGACTTCATAACTTGCTCTCGGGGGGTTCGCCCCACTTGTCGTGATCGGAACTTGTTCGGGGTCTTCACCCATTGTCATGAATCCCTTGCCGGGGAATTTGAGTTTGTATTCTAATAACTTGCAAGACTAGTGTAGCGCTTCGCAACTTGATCTCGGTCGTTCACCCCCTTATCGTGGACACCTTAACGGCAAATTTGTATTTGCATTTAAGTCTCTGCATTCTAAGGGGACATTAATGCTAACTTGTTAGATAGGTAGATAGGAGCTTTCTCTCAGGGACTTGCCCCTTGACAGGGCCCTGTAATGGTTATGGAGGGAAATTTGAAGTAATGAGTTTTAAGATACGACGTATGTATCAGGGTCTAAACCAACTGCTACGTACAATATATTTTGGTATTAATTATGAGTCACAATGTATCCCAATCGTTTTGTTTTTATTATGAGTCATAATTAAATCTGGCTCTCGTTCATGTCACTCACCACCAAAGTAATCTCATGTACAACTAAACAAGAATTTTATTAACCCAATAACATATAACAAAGTAATTTTTTAATACCGTATTCTACTTGAATATTAAATTTGTTGTTTTCCCTGCTGATCCTAAAGAACTTAATAAAATGTCTTTAACTTTCAGCTGCTCATTAAATTGGACTATGCTCTGGTCTTCAGCATTGAAACACTTAAAGACACGCTCAGGTAGCACGTATCTAAACTCAGCACGTTCCAAAGTAACCTTTCACCATAATTTGTTGATGTGAGTACAATATTGAGTATTTTGTATTCAACACCAATCTCCTGGTCCTTAATATTTTTAAAAGGCTTAAAACATATTGTGGCGTTTATGTTAGCTAAATCTATATCTGTAATTATAACACAACATTAAAAACTGTACGAGTGGATGAAATAAATAAAGTAAAAGCTAAAGCAAAAAATAATAGCTTACCAGTGTTGCATTGAAGAACGGGCTGTTGACCCACGAAGTATTAAATCGCAAGTAAACCTAGATAATGATTCAATCGTTTTTATAGGACCAATCAATTACCCCAAGGTCGTTACAACAGGAAAATCAAGTAGCGTAAACAATGTTTTCTCTAATTAGCTAACTTTCAGACTTTTACAGAATTTTATTAAAGTAATGCTAAAGTTTCACTAGCCTATTAAAAACAGGTTAATTAGCTAGCTACGTAAAGAAAAATAGTTACACTTAACTATGCAATCAGGTCGTCATTAATGCTCAATGTTGATAAAACAACCACAAACCTACACTATTCAATTACGTGTGTAACGTCTGGGGAAAACCCATAATTATATAATTAGGTAAAGACGTAAAAGTTGTCATTCAATTTCGATACACTTTCACGATGCTATTAATACCTCCTAATTAACTAGTTACGTGATGGTTAATTCTTATGTTTATATTCTAGAAAACAAGCCGTTTTTATATTAAAAGGTGGGAATGATAAAAGTCAATTATGCCGGTGAACACAGATTCTTGGGTATTTAAAAGAGGATGCTGACAGAATGCCCTTTAGTAGCATTTGGACTTTCAAGATGGAGGCCTTTTTCAGCAATAGTTACAGGTCCATCGGGTAGTGGGAAATTATTTTATCGTGGAATTTCTAAAAAATATCAAAACTGTCTGTGATACAACATTTGAAAAAATTATCTGGTTTTATGGCGAATGGCAGCCATTAGTCAAAGACATCGCAATGGAATTTCAGAAGGATCTACCTGATATGGAACAGTTTGATGAAGAAAAACTGATCTTAATAATAATCGACGATCTAATACGGAAAACTAACGGGTTGGTGGTGGATATTTTTACAAAGGGTTGTCATCATAGAAACCTAAGCGTGTTTTTATTAACGCAAAACATATTTCACAAAGGACGTGGACAGAGAGATAGTGTAATGCCCATTACTTAATCTGCTTTAAGAATCCACGTAATAAAGCTCAGATACAGCATTTTGCAAGGCAGATTTCACCTGACAACCATAAATTTTTAGAGGCTGCATACCAGGATGCCACTTCAGATCCACACGGATATTTATTGTTCGATTTAAAACAGAATACGCCAGACGTGTTACGCTATAGAACAAATATATTCGGGCCTCAAAGCATTTGTCAGGCATATATAGCTAAAGAAGGGTTTAAATCGCACTGTCATAAAGATTACATCATATATGATGGCTGACGTTTTAATCAAAAACACCTATATCCTCCCACGCATTAGCCAGATTAAGTAAAAGTCAACGTGACGCTTTATTGAAATGCCTGGATAGTAAGCCGCTGGAATGTATCTGCGAGTGTGCACATAACATTCTAAAAAGTCGTCAGGTGATCAGAAGCATCGACTCTCTCAACATAAGCACACTTTAAGACAGTTAGCACAGAGAGGTGAATCAATAAAAAGGGAGAAAGTTTCTTGTACAGAAATGCAATGCATTTCTGACAATCTTGCTGGGACTATTACTTGGAGGTGTTCTGGGTAATCTGTTTTAATAACAACCATTGACCACAATCTGAATAAGATGGTTATTCTAACATTGGATTTCATACAACGCTTGCAGGCTCTAGATGTTACACAAAACAACATTTTAACGCAGCTGGGTAACGAAATGGATAAAGTTTTAAAAACCAAAATGACTGATTACGACAAATGGCATCAGTACTGCCAAGTCCTTCGAAGATATCCACACTTTTCCAATCAACTACGCCAACCTGCTAGCATAACCATCAGCGGTAATGTTGATGATTCTCCGAAACACAAGGGCCTTGTAAACGACAAAATAGTAACAACACTACAGGCTTCATATAGGGAGAAAGGTGAGGACTTCTTACGTATACTGAATACGAAGGGTGATGTATTTTGGGATAAAAGGGGTACTGTCACAATAAGCGATGAGATCATCACTCATTCTAAAATTACAGATCTTGTTCACGAAACGTTAAGACAACGAAAAACTACAAACCCACGACGTACATTAACGAAATAAAATATACCACGAGAGTTTATAGGAAATACACCAAGACGTGATACTTCTGCTGTATCATCTAACGTTGAACAGACCCTCGCGATAGTGAATCGCGGGAAACCCCGATAAGATCCTCTCGAAGAAGAAGATTGTCACTAGATTGGGATAGTTGGCGGACATAACATGGATGCTGTATACTACGATCCCACGCATGCGGCATGGTTTGCGGGTATAACATCTTTTACTACCGTTGCAAAAGGAAAATATAGTAAAGTGAAAAATTGGCTGCAGGTACAGGAAGCACATACGATACATAAACCAGTCAAGAACAAGCTTGAGCACAATAGTTATATTGTGAACAACATTTACGAGCTGTGCCAAGCGGATCTTTGTGATATAGGAACTTTAAGTAAAAACAATTGTGACAACAATTACATCCTAACGGTTATTGATGTGTTTAGCAAGAGGTCTTGGGCGCGAGCCCTTAAAATGAAGGCAGCAGCATCTGTAATTGAAGCATTCGCCGATATTTTTAAGGAGTGTGACAATACACCCAAAAATCTATAGGCGGATACAGGCAAAGAGTTTTTGACTAAGTTTCAACAAACAAAATATCAATTTCTATGTAACAAATAACCCTGATCTAAAAGCACCTGTAGTTGAAAGATTTAATAAAACATTTACCTACCAGAACTCCTACAGATATATTGACGTACTCCAAAAACTTGTGATCTCTTATAACAATAGTCCTCATTCAACTATAAAGCTGGACCCTACCACTATAAACGATGAAAAATTTTGGATGTCAGGCGTAACATGTATGCGAAAGGCTTAGACCCAATACGTCAACCTAAATATAAATCCGATGAGCATGTCAGAATCACTAAAACATAGTATAACTTTCAGAAGGGATATGAATCGAATTGGAGCGAGAAAATTTTTACAATTAGTGCAAAATTCATGTTAAGGGCAGTGAAAAAAGTTTTTAAGATTTCTTAATAAACCAATAATACACCTGGACGAGACTGGTTGTCCACAGTTTAAAAAATTGAAGAAAGAAGCAACGGCCTATAGTTGTTTAAACCACAACGTCGATGAGCCTACATGTGTACTGGGAAACGCATTACTATTACAAGATGTATGCGGTACAAGTGTTGAAATGATTGAAATCTTTCCACCGCCCCTAGAATGTGTTTTGACTTGTATGTGCTTCTAATCAACTACCGATGGATGCGATGCGCCTAGACGTGTGCAATTATTGTAAACACGGATCCAGCAAACACATCAGATCAACATTGGGCGGCTATCTACATTGACGATAATGGTGACGGCGAGTGTTCATTCTTTGGACGGGCCCCTCAAGGATATTATTTACGTTTCCTAGAGAAGAATTCTAGATGGTTCCGTTATAACAAAACGATACTGCAAGATTACCGTACGGATGTGTGTGGACTTTATGCGCTAATGTTTTTTTTTTTAATTTAGATTAAATAGTTTATCAATGATTGATTTAGTAAATAAGTTTTGTACTATATGTTTAATTATAAATGATGAGATAATCAAGTTACTGTATAACGTTTGTTTTTCTACTACTATTCCAGTCTGATGAATAAAAAACAGTTTTTACTAATTTAATTGTTTTATTTAAGAGTGATTATGATTCATAATTAAAATCAATAATTACTGAGGATGTGTTAGAACCCCCTATTTCAAATTTACAGCCATAATCTTTACAGGGTTCAGTATGTACTTTTAAAATATACCGCTAGATGCCGCCACAAACAAATTCAAATATTTGGACAAGGGTACGAAGCCCCGAGATTAAGTTGCGAAGACCTGTACCTGTCTAACAAGTTAGCATTAAGGCTCCCCTTAGAATGTAGCGACTTAAATACAAATCAAATTTCCCGCCAAGTTGTCCACAACAAGTGGGGTTAAGGACCGAGAGCAAGTTGCGAAGTCCCACATTTGTCTTACAAGTTAGCATTCCCCTTATTAGGCTACAAATTCAAATTTCCCGCGAAGGGGTTTACGGCAATACGCGAACGCCCACGAGCAACTTCCGAAGGCCTATGCAAAAAAGTCCTTAATCGACAATATGGCTGACAAGATGGCCATCTAAATGGCTGATAACACTTACAACCAATCAGGTTAAATGATGGGTGTGCCCTAGTCTTAGCCCCGCCTGAATGAAACCATTAGGGCCTTATCTAGTTTTAACCCCTCTTTAACCCAGCCAAAATGGCCGCTAGACCATCGGTCCTCAAGTGGTCCCCTCGGAGTTTTTGGCCCTCAAGTGGTCCCACTCGGTGGTTTTTGACCCTCAAGTGCTCTTATTCTTCTGAGGCATAGCACTTAATACTCCGCAACAAAAGAAGCTGGTATGAAAAAGGTTAAGATGCCGAAATACACTGTACCTGTGTGAGCTATGCAACCTGAAGATGGTAATGAAAATCTGGTCCTAAACAAAGATAATAAAAACATGAGATAAAGAAGGACTGAAAAGTGAACTTAAATGTGAGGATTAAAAATTCAAATTAAATTTTGGTCTATGACTTAAAAAAAATTACCAGGGCCAAGGCACTTATATCTTAAATAAGTACTTCAAATTTGAAATTAGCCCAACTGATCGTTTTTGTTATTTCGACAAGAAATAAATGCTGCCCTCAAATTACTCGTTATCAAAATTCATTGAAATCTATACATGCAGGTGTAAAATACTCGTGACAAATTTAAATGAAATCTTAATGAGTTATTGCGAACTAGAGAAAATAAATTATAGAACCCGCGCACTACTATCCCTTATGTCGAATACTCCAACAAATCATAGTGATGTAGTCGTTTTAGATTTTAAAAACACATATATCAGATACAAATCGAATAATTTTTGGGACATTTTTTACCTTTACCAGAAAACACTAATTTTGGTATGTGCACAAGTTAATGAAATACACCTACCTGAACCACAACTCTACATTTTTTTATTTTATTTTATGTAACCAAAGTTTGGAATTGGTCCTTATCAACCCCCATTACCTCACTCTCTTAACAATGTTAGTAAAGAAGAAATGAAACTGGGCGTGCCTTAATTTGACCATTTGCTACTGATCATTAAGAATACAGTATTGCAGTGTAATTTATATACTGAGCAAGATAACGCGAATGAATGAAGAATGAAGAATTTCTAGTTTATTTGTGAGTTGTTGCAATGAGATATAGTTGTTTACCACGAAACTGTATTTATATAATCAAGAAGTTGAAGGTTTTCTTTCGGTGAAACGATTTTAAAATTTTTTGGATTTCTTCATCTATCGAATAATTATAGAAAATGAGTGATAATGTTGCACAGTACTCCAACGGAAATACATATTTACATTTTCAAATTTGTATAAATATGATAGTATTTATACCTTCGTAATGTGGTATCAATTAGTACAATTAATGACGCAATTTCATTGGTGTAATAAATAATGTACAGCAACAAACACGTCAAACATTGTTGACGTATGTACCATTTTTCTATTCAAGGTTCAGTTTTTTAAACATTAATATAATTGTAAACTGTTTCATATTTCACAGACCTTAAGGTGAATATGTAAATTTTAATTCAACTTCTAAAACACTTTGTTCCACATGTTTATAAAATAACATTAAAAAAACTTAATTTTCTTTATTTGTTGCAAAAGCCTATTCTTCCATGCTTGAAATCTGAATATAGAGAAATTAAGAATAGTAACATACTACAGACTTACGGATTGGTATACACGTATGGTTTAAGCTTCAGAGTAATTATGTGACACCTCTAACAAGTTTTGATTGATCCTTAGCGTAATTTCTTTACTACAACTGTAACTATGTGACAAGCCGTTGGAGTACAAAGAGTGACATGAACTTGTACAAAGCTGTATAGTGTTAATGTTTGATTTCAATACGTAGTCCCTTGTGTCCCATCTGTAAACTCAGGCTAGTGTTAGTTGTTCTATTACTATCAGTCCAAAAAAGTTGCATTTAGCCATGGTGAAACCATCACATAAATTATAATTTTTACGGAAATTAAAAAACTTTACACATTGTACTGATCAGAGGTGATTGTTTTACTTTTATAAAAAAAATCTGAGATATGAATATTTATAAATCATTATTTACGTTTTAGTTACACTCAAGCCTAAGAAATATACAATAAAAGTAAAACTATGTGTTTTGAATAAATAGTAATTATTGTGCAGAATATATGTTTTTTGTCTAACCGTAAGTTGGTACACCTGCCGCCTGGATTTGTTGTGCGACTTTCAGTATTGTTGTCATCACATCATAAAGTGGTCTTTCTAGGTTATGTTTGTATGTGTTGTTAAACCAATGAGTTAATTTGAAGTCGTTTTAAATTACTAAGTTAGTGTAGTGCTGTTTATAAAATAAGTGATATTTATCATATTAAAAAAGGATAGAATAAAGATAAGAAATGTGACAGAATGTCCTATATTTGGCTTTCCTCAGGAATTGACACAAACATCTCTTCAAACGCACAAAGAGGTAATGCAATGTTATTTGTTTGAAAGAAATGAAACGAAGCAGTCTAATAGTAAAGAGCCAACAGTTGCTGACATTTCTGAAGGATCGTAAAAATATCCTAAGTTATCAGGAAAGAGTAAAAAGGTTTCAAGATCATTCTGTAAACTTATTTGGTATTTGCAGCTGTAAATGTACTGACTTTGTTCAGTACAGTACAAAATGCTAAGGGATTTTCTTATTGATCAAAGGAGTGAAAAACAAATGTTCATTAGCTCAGTCGATGTTGTTACAACGAAAAAAATAAATAAGAGGGAAGGACTTGTAATGAAAGAAAAATGCGCTTTATCCGTAATGTTTCATGTAAAACGTCAACTGGCACCAAATCATTTATTAATGCATAAGAATTAATGGAAGTCAACTCTAATTAACTAATTAACAAGAAACAGGCTTAAATAAACAAGGGCAAAGCCAATTAAATTGTACTAAACCACAACCTGGATGTTCCTATTATGATCCCAACAACAGTGACACAACAATTTCTGCTAAAAAATCACCCTGGAAGAAGAGAATAAAGCTTCCGTCGTTAGCCCTTGCATGTGACAGAGCATGTTTGTCAGACCGATCTGCTGCTATGATCGCTTCAGAGGTTTTACAAGATGTTAGAGTCATCAGTAAAAACGATGCCACGTTAGTAATCGTCCGATCTGAAGTTCGGAGACAAAGATCAAAAATGCGCACAGATTTAAAGGATGTTGAATTGGATCCTGTTCTTGGTCTTTACTTTGATGGAAGGAAAGACAAAACCATCTCAGATAAAAAGGGAGATAAGTTTCATAAGGAAGTAACAAATCAGTCTCATTACTCTCCTATCGCTGAACCAAATATCGTTTATATAGAACATGTAACTGTTTTATCAGGGGAGAGACAGTGGCAAAGTCTGTTTTGACACACTAGAAGGAAAATGATGTTGATTTATCACAAATGAGCTCAATTGGCTGTGATGGCACTGTTTTAAAAACTGGACCCAAGGTGAAATAATTCCAAGAAATTCATGCAATGGTTAATATATCAATTGCATGCAAATGAGTTACCATTACGTCACTTACTAACACATTTAAATGGAGAAACTACAGAACCAGATGTGTTTTCAGGTTCTATCGGTAAGAAAATAAAAGAGTGTGACATGTCGTTTACAGTAAATTTTGAACCTACAGATTCAATACTGCCAGTAGTTAATGATAAATGTGACCTAAGCACAGATCAAAAGTATATCTTTGATGCGTTGACAGCAGGTACCTGTCCTGCTGACTTAGCAAACAAATATCCAGGGCACATGTCACATTCAATATGGTTCAACAGCAAACCTAGTCCTAGTGGAATTCTTAAAGTACTGGCCACTTTTGTGGTAAAGACTTATGGCCATATGTGGTTCGAAATAAAAACAAATCCAAAGTGCACAAGTGGAGCTAAACATGTTATGAGTACTATTGAATAAAGTCGTTACTTAAGTGACAGTTTAAAAAAAATAGTTGGCCCCGTAATTCAGCCTAATTCTTATTTTGCGCACACGGAAAATATCATACTATGCATGTTAACTGATGAAAGAGGAGTCATCACAGGGTTGGTATACTGCAGGGTTTTAAAAGCTCTAACTCTCCAACTCAAGAACACCACCCGTTACTTTTCAATTCCACCATTCGAGATTCGAGGAGGCCAAGAACTATGAAGACTTTATTGACTGCCACTCAGTAAATTTGACGGAGCCATCAATTTTGGCAAAGTTTGACAATGAAAACATTGACATGCAAAACATTGTATCCAGTGGTTTGCCTTGTCACACAAGCTGTGGAACGTTATGTGAAGCTCGTAGCGGAAGCTTCAGAGGCTGCCTGCGGAGTTGAAGTCAGAGATGGATTCATAAGAAGTCGTATAGTTTCAAGAAAGAAGATGCCATGTTTTGAGACTAAATACCAGTAGGTATGGGGGAACTTGGGCCACCCAGTTGCGTGCGCAACTGCCTGAACCCAAATACCCCCATGTGGGAGTTACATTATAGCAAGGGTAATGTATAGTGAGAAACTTATGTTATAAAGAAAAAGTAAGTAAGTCTGTGAGATCCGAACCGTAAACCCCTGAACAACAAACGGGGGCCTTAACCGCTACGCCATCGGACCGGTTACAGTATAAACCTATAGATCGTATAAACAGTATATCTATATATATAACGTACACACACACCCTCAGATCGCCCCTACAAACACAGACATATGGTGGGTTCTTTATGGACAGTTATTATACAATATACAAATCTGCATTCTATAGTGTGTGGGAGAGAGCGAGAAAAGCAGTAGTGAGAAAGAAACACATGTTGAGGGGGTCTATATGGAGAGTTACTATAAAATATAAATACGTCTGCACTCTGTACTGTGTGTGTGTGTGTGTGCGTGCGTGCGTGCGTGCGTGCGCGCGGGCGTGCTTGCGTGCGTGCGTGCGTGCGTGCGTGCGTGCGTGCGTGCTTGCGTGCGTGCGTGCGTGCATGCGTGCGTCCGTGCGTGGGTGTGTGCGTGTGTGCGTGTGTGCGTGTGTGCGTGTGCGCGTGTGTGCGTGTGTGCGTGTGTGCGTGTGTGCGTGTGTGCGTGTGCGGTGCTGTGTGCGTGCGCGTCGCGCGTGTGCGGTGTGCGTGTGCGCGTGTGCGCGTGTGCGTGTGCGTGTCGCGTGTGGCGTGTGAGCGTGTGGCGTGTGCGCGTGTGCGCGTGTCGTTGTGTGTGTGTGCGTGTGTGCGTGTGTGTCGTGTGTCGTGTGTGCTGTGTGCGTGTGTCGTGTGTGCGTGTGTGCGTATGCGTGTGTGCTGTGTGATGTGCGTATGTGTTGCGTATGTGCGTATGTGCGTATGTGCGTATGTATGTGTGTGTGTGTGTGTGTGTGTATGTGTGTAGTGTGTGTATGTGTGTATGTGTGTATGTGTATGTGTGTATGTGTGTATGTGTGTGTGTATGTGTGTGTGTGTGTGTGTGTGTGTGTGTATGTGTGTTGTGTGTGTGTGTGTGTGTATGTGTGTTGTGTGTATGTGTGTATGTGTGTGTGTGTGTGTGTGTGTGTGTGTATGTGTGTTGTGTGTGTGTGATGTGTGTATGTGTGATGTGTGTGATGTGTGTGTGTGTGTGTATGTGTGTGTGTGTGATGTGTGTGTGTGTGTGTGTGTGTTGTGTGTGTGTGTGTTGTGTGTGATGTGTGTATGTGTGTTGTGTTGTGTGTGTGTGTGTGTGTATGTGTGTGTGTGATGTGTGTATGTGTGTATGTGTGTGTGTATGTGTGTATGTGTGTGTGTGTGTGTGTATGTGTGATGTGTGTAGTGTGTGTATGTTGTGTGTATGTGTGTATGTGTGTATGTGTGTGTTGTGTGATGTGTGTGTGTTGTGTATGTGTGTAGTGTGTGTATGTGTGTATGTGTGTATGTGTGTGTATGTGTGTGTGTGTGTATGTGTGTGTGTGTGTGTATGTGTGTATGTGTGTATGTGTGTGTGTGTGTGTGATGTGTGTAGTGTGTGTGTGTGTGTGTATGTGTGTATGTGTATGTGTGTATGTGTGTATGTGTGTTGTGTGTGTGATGTGTGTTGTGTATGTGTGTATGTGTGTGTGTGTGTATGTGTGTATGTGTGTTGTGTGTGTATGTGTGTGTGTGTGTGTGATGTGTGTGTGTATGTGTGATGTGTGTATGTGTGTGTGTGTAGTGTGTGTATGTGTGTATGTGTGTATGTGTGTGTGTGTATGTGTATGTGTGTATGTGTGTGTGTGTGTGTGTGTATGTGTGTATGTGTGTATGTGTAGTGTGTGTATGTGTGTATGTGTGTATGTGTGTATGTGTATGTATGTATAGTGTATGTATGTATGTTGTATGTGTGTAGTGTGTATGTTGATATGTGTATGTAGTATGTGTGTATGTGTGTAGTATGTGTGTTGTGTATGTGTTGTGTATGTGTGTAGTGTGTATGTGTGTATGTGTGTATGTGTGTATGTGTGTATGTGTGTATGTGTGTATGTGTGTATGTGTGTATGTGTGTATGTGTGTATGTGTGTATGTGTGTATGTGTACATATATTAACCACTAATAATACAAATTCGAAACTTAAGTTAGGTAATGATAACCAAGAATTGGCGCGTTATATTATGAAGGCGTAACTATCAAACAATACCCTTATGGTAATTAAGTTATCAAGGGTGTTACGGTCATAATTCCTGTAACATCTGTGGTGCCTTTTATGTTTAATGTCCTTTGGTGTGTTATTTAATTAAAAAAGACATTGAATTTTATTACTGGGAATTTTTTGTAATAAGCAATGTGGCTTTGACTTTTATTTTAGCATAAAATGTAATCGAACTTGTTCTGTCACCTTGGTTTCATAACTATGAATTCTGTTTGATTTCACAGTTCGCTAGGGAATTATATCGTTTCTAGCGTGTTTAAAAATAGGTGCATTATTGGAAATTAACATACTATAAGGCGTTAAAACTAAAAATATTATTATTGTGTGCTTAACGTGTTTGTAACTGAGAAGCTCTACTAGAACACATAATAATTTTTAATATATAACTTTTCATAATAAGTAAAGTCTAAGTAATGGCTTAAACACGATGATCCTTTAAATAAAATAATAAAACAAAAACCCTAATTTCAGTTTTGCGTTTGCATGAACAAGACTCCAGCTAGGGCTAAATTAAATCAGGGCTATACTTAAGAGTTACTGTTATTGGTAAACGGTAAGGTGCATTATTGAAATTAACATACTATAAGGCGTTAAAACTAAAAATATTATTATTGTGTGCTTAACGTGTTTGTAACTGAGAAGCTCTACTAGAACACATAATAATTTTTAATATATAACTTTTCATAATAAGTAAAGTCTAAGTAATGGCTTAAACACGATGATCCTTTAAATAAAATAATAAAAACAAAAACCCTAATTTCAGTTTTTGCGTTTGCATGAACAAGACTCCAGCTAGGGCTAAATTAAATCAGGGCTATACTTAAGAGTTACTGTTATTGGTAAACGCGTTAAACACTTAAGTTCAGCATTGATATTAAATCAAATGATGTGGTAAGATTATGATAATTTTATTTTTATGTTTTCAAAAGTGATTGATGTAACTTACATTACTGAAGTGTATAGTTTTAACCAAATTTAATCTACCTCTAAAACTAAATGTGTTAATGGAGTACCCAAATACCATGCAATGTTGCTACATTATTGAAGCGTTCTAGGTTTTAAAGAAATATCTCAAGTAGAACAACGTGGGCTTTGAAACTTCTTGTAATACATTGTAATCTAGTTACCTTCCAACAGTATTTTATAAATTTTTATTATACTTAAATGATTCTTATAACGAAACTGATTCATTCTACAAAAATTTCGCAGATATAAAATTCTTCAGTTATCAGGATAATCGTGTAATAAAAACTTTTCACATAGATACCTTGGCAAAGTAAAGTTGGCGGTAACACATTTAACCTAAATATTGGCTTTGTATATATTTATTACTATTAGATACTCAAAATACCGTTTTGAGCTATAAAAATGTTTATTATTTCTTGAAAGAAAATTAATCTCACCGCGTTTAGTTCAAAATTTCCTTAATGGTGATGAATATGTGACCTATTTCAAGAACTTCCTACATAAAGCGTATTATAAGGCCAAAGGACTTCTGTGGGCGTTGATTAGCATACAACACTACATACATATATAATAATGATATCCTTTATTGTTGTTCTCTATTTAAATGATATAGCATGAAGTTTCATGAATTCCTGTGCTCATCCTAAGCATTGAGACACTTTGTCTGTACACGTATAGCATACACATAATTCTATGTGTCCGTTATTTACATATGAATAAGAAGTTAGCTCTTGGAGTTCGTAAAATATTAAAATTAATTATGATTTACAAATATGAAAAAGTAAACTTTCACCATTACTATGCATAATTAAAATACTTAGCTTTTGGGGTTTTAAATGGTACATCTTTAAAGAAATCTATGCATTACGATAAAAATTACAATCATCGTTCACAGAAAATAGTAATATCTGTAAGAATTGCTTGAGATTGACGTACTATAGATTTTAAGCATATTCTTTTATTTTATTTTTGATCAGTAAGATTGATTTTTTATGAAAATATTGTGTTATGGGAACATGGCAATTTTGTATTCTTTGCTTTTATTGCTGTATTGGGACGACATTAAAATTTTCCTGCAGCAGAATCCAACTGCTTGTCGTAAGAGGCGACTAATCAAGGAGGTGTAATGGGTGTGAAAGGTGCAAGTTTATGGTAGGAAACACATTTCGTGTAATTAAGTTTAGTTGTTTATTGAAGTCTATTACAGTATGTACTTATGGTAAGGTAGTTTTTCAGTTAGTCATTTATAATTATTTTGTGGTTTAAGGACAGTTAGGGTAGATTAGGCATATTGACGATAAAAAGAAGACGAAAGTGCTGCACGTGCTTGTGGGAGTGTTTATTTGTGTATAAACATGTGCAGAGCGAACCTTCCCAAATATTGTTGATTAAAGTCAATACCTCAATTTCAGATAAAAAAAGTATAGTGCAGATTCCATTAGGAAACGTAATGCACATTTAAATATACATTTTTAGCAAAAATTTGTAAAAAAAATTCACGATACGCCACTGTAAGGGGTTGAAAGTAAATTCAAATTACAGTTCAAAATTAAAAGGGATAAGTATATAAACTACCACTGGTAATACCTTGAACACAACTACTTTCAAAAGGACACCGATTTTGGCATCATCTGTCAATGAAAATAAGAATGAATTTAACATTAATTGCAACGGAATAAAAAATTTTAAATTATATAATGTGCCCAAGATTATACTTAGTAAAGGTCACATAATAGTTTTACAAATGAGTAGTGCCTACTAGGTTATTTTTGTAATTTGGTAAAAAACGATTTTCCGACCGATTTTAGTCGCAAAAAAAAGGGTTATATATAGGGAGCGGATAGTTAGGCAAATGCCTTTTTTGAATTAATGAGGATATTAAAGGCAAAGTTGAATTTCTATAAATTTCAAGACATGACGACTCCAAACATGCAATTTTTACTTTGCCTTTTTTGCCTTTTTTGATGTTTTGGCGGTTTTTGCCTTTTAAAGAAATTTTTGGGATTTTGCCTTTTTTGTCGATTTTTTATTTTAATAAAATTGAAAAAATGTGGTTTTAAGTGAATCGTAAAAAATAAACTTAACTTAACTTAACCTTCACGCCATTCCCTTGCGGGGTAGCCAAAACAATCCCTGCCTCTTATTTATTTTTCATTCACAATCTATATCTTATCTTATCTCCGCATACCTCCCTAACTTCTACAAGATTCGTACATAGTCTCTGACATGCCCTTTTGTTTTTAAAACTGCTTATCTTTCTTTCCTTTATCATAGATTCTACTACATTCAGCCAAGTCTTACGCGGCCTACCAGGGCCGGCCTTTCCCGTAACCTCACACACATATATTTGTTTCGTTAATCTTGCGTTGTTCATTCTCTCAATGTGACCAAACCAACGTAATGTACAACTTTTATATCTATCCATCATCGTCTTTTCCTCACCACACTCCGTCATTATGCATTCATTTTTTACCTTATCCCTTCTCGTTTTACCACATGCGCTTCTCAGGAATCTCATACCCACGGCATTTTTCTTTTCGTGCTTTTTTTGACATACCCATGTCTCACTTCCATACAGTACTGACGGGACGAATACGCCATTATAGATTGCTCGTTTTGCAGCTAGGCTGATGCTTTCATTTCTCATTATCGTCCACATACTTCCAATCACTTTCCTTCCAGCATTGACCCTTCGTCCAAACTCGCTCTCAATTGTACCATCTGCAGTAAACATTCTACCGAAATATACCAGCTCGTCCACTTGCTCCACAATTTTATCTTGCAGAGTAAATACTCTACTCTCCTTTCCACCTTCCCGATTGAACACCACAATCTTAGTTTTCTTCACGTTTACCTTTAGGTCCATGCTCTCACAGATTGTATCAAACTTCCTCAGAGCGGTTTGCAGCTCATCCGCACTGTCACTTAATAAGACTGTGTCATCTGCATACACCAGAAGTCGTACATTTACGTCACCAACTATTACACCGTTTGTATCGGTACATGCTTGTCTAAGACATTTATCCATGTATACATTGAACAACCATGATGACATCACACAACCTTGTCGCACTCATTGCTCAATATTGAAGTATTCACTCACACGTCCCCTCACTCTAACACATACCCGACTACCGTTGTATACTGCCCTTATTCCATTTATTAGACCTTTATTTACGCCATATTCATTTAATATTTCCCACAACTTCTCTCTATTCACTCTGTCATATGCTTTCTCCAGATCTACAAACGCACAGTACAACTTCCTTTTACTTTTAAACACTTTTCGATCACCTGCTGGAGCAACCATCTGATCGACACATCCTCTCCCTGGCATGAAGCCACCTAGTACATCCCACATCTTAGTTTGTGTAGTTTCTCGTACTCTATCAATCAGTATTCTTCCAAAACTTTACCAGGTACGCTGAGCAAGCTTATTCCTCTGTAGTTCTTGCAATCCTCTTGTTACCCTTACCCTTATACAATGGTACAATGATCGTGCTCTTCCAATCACTTGGCACTTTTCCACACATAAGGCATACATTGAATAATTCACGCAATCTTCGTATAAGCTTTGCACCACCATACTTGAGCATTTCACCAGTGATTTCATCTACGCCTGCTCCTTGCCGTTTTCAACCTTCCGACCGTTTCTCTACCTCATTTATTCCAATATCCTTCTCAGTTTCATTCATCATTTCTTCTATATTCTCCTTATGTAACCCTTCAGTCTTACTTTCCTCACTACTGTACAGCTTTCCGAAATATTCTTGCCAGCATTCTCTCACTTCACAATCGTCCCATACTATTTCGTCTCTAGCATTCATAACTCCTGCAGCGTTCTGTTTTGGGCCACATTTTGTATTTTGACCATTTTCAGAAGAGTTTTTTGTTCCCTCAAAATCATTCTGCATTTTCTCTCCTTCCACAGTCATCACTTCCTCTTTACTTATTCTCACTGCCTCCTTCGTTTCTTTGTTTCTTAATCTGTACACCTCATACAATCGCTTCTTCTCAGTCTCATTTTTTGCAGCAATCATTGCCATGTATGCATCTTTTTTCTTACTTACTGCCTTTTTTACCGACTCATTCCACCAAGCACATTTTTTCTGCCTACCTACAGTCACTCTTCCACTTATTCGCACGGCACAATTGACAACAGAGTTTTTCAAGCTTATCCATGCACTTTCAACGTCAGTGTCTTTTATTTGTCCGTTCCACACTGTTTCATTCACATTCAACTCTTTACCCACAGCATCTGCGTATTTCATTCTCGCACCATTATCCACTAATTTGTCAACCCTAATTCTGCACGTTCGCACTACGTTTGCTTTCCTTCTCCAGACCCACTTTTGCCCTGAACACACTCTCGATACAACCAAAAAGTGGTCCGATCCACACTCCGCTCCGCGCATTACTTTTGTGTCTTTCACCAGGTTTCTAAGCCGTTCATCATACACTATTAAGTCTATCATGCTTGGTTAATATACAGTTTTTGTTTTAGGTATTTTATTTCCTAACGAAATACCTGAATTGAAATTATTGCTTTTAGTAAGCGACGCGGCACCTTACATGCTAAAAGCGGCACGGGCCCTAAAGGTATTCTACCCTAAACTACTGCATGTTACTTGCCTAGCACACGCACTGCACAGAGTGTGTGAATGCATTCGCAAGGAATTTAGTGCTGTAAATAAATTAATTTCTTCCCTGAAGAAGGTAAACATTACATTGTCTGTGTGCTGCTGTTACGATTTAAAAATTGCAGGTATTTGTAAAAGCACCATTACGAGTTTCTGAGTATAAAGAAAAGCTGGCATCAGTTCCACTCTCTCTACTGAACCTGTGATTACCAGATGGGGTACCTGGATCGAGGCGTGTAATTTTTACGCGCTTCATTGAAACTCAATTAAAGAGGTAAATACATGTTTGCAAAATCTGCTATGAATTCTGCAAAAATGATATGATAATTTACAGGTAGTGAATTCATTTCACCCTTCCACGGCTGCTGCTATACAAAAAGCTCAAGAGAGTTTTGAAGATGAAAACGTCCGTCGAGGTATAATGTATATAAGCACCCATTTCTGCTACCTACTCGAAACGATAAAGAAACTCGAAGCAAGGAACCTCGCGTTAGTGGAAGCGTTAGGGATAGTGGACGATGTGGTAAATGAAATCGCACGGGTACCTGGTGCTAGTGGGATAAAAGTAAATGAAAAGATATTATCTGTGTTACAAAAGAATCCAAATCTTCACATAATAAAGGAGATTGTAAATGTACATAAAGGAGAAGAGGCCATTGGCTTGGATGCAAGCCCTCAAGAAGTCGCTGCAATTAAATATGCCCCCATTACATCCTGTGATGTCGAGAGATCTTTCTCGACATACAAGCAAATTGTCAGCAATACCAGGGCAAATTTGTTACCTGACCATACGGAACAGTACTTAATTACAGGCTGGAATAAATAATGCTAACGTAGATTAAATGTTTTGTTATTTTTATTTTTTTATTTGTAAATTCATTTTACGTAAGTAGTTATTACATTATTTTAAACAATTGTGTGCCTTTTTCGAATTTAAGTTTTGCCTTTTTCCTTGTCTTTTTTGACTGTTTTTGTTGCCTTTTTGCCTGCTTTTTTTATGGGTTTTTCTTGCCTAACTATCCGCTCTCTAGTTATATATATATATATATATATATATATATATATATATATATATATATATATATATATATATATATATATATATATAATATATATATATATATATATATATATATATATATATATACAGGGTGAATCTTATCTAATCCGCCAAAATTAAAGATGTACTAGAACTCATCATTCTAAGTAAAAAAGTTCATATGTACATGGGTCCGGACATGCTTCGTTTCCGAGATACAGGGTGTCAAAGTTGAAAAAAAAAATCACGTTTTCTTCAATATCTTTCGACTGTTTCGAAATAGTTTCATGAAATTTCGTATACGGGGTTTTTTTGGCATGACAAATTCAAATTTGTGGTCCATCTAGTTGTGGTTTCTAGAGGGCGCCAGTGGCAACCATTTCGACCACTTTAAATCTTTGCAATTTTTTGTGCTACAATGTATGCCATTTTGGACTAAAAAAATCGATTCTCCTGTCTTTTCTGCTACAAAAAGGTATATCTTAGTGAAGTCGCTAGGAGCAACCCTTTCCGAGAAAAAAACATTTATAACTCACAATGTTTATTTATGTAAAACTACCTTTGTATGGAGCACTAAAATATCCAACATCAAAAAAAGAAAAAGAAAAAAAATTAATATTAAAAGTATACATGTTGTGTGTCTAGGCATTCTATCGTATTAATTATGGATTTTTTATTAAAATTTTATTATCAATGAACGCAAAGAGACAGATAAGTACATAATTAAACAAGTAAGTTACTTAGTAACAATTAAAAATTCCTATTGATAAACCTGTCAAAAAAATACCCTCCGAAAATGTGTATGCATCATGAGTTTTAAAAGCGTTTTTGTCGGAAAGGGTTGCTCCTAGCGACATCACTAAGATATACCTTTTTTTAGAAGAAAAGATAGGAGAATCGATTTTTCTAGTCCAAAATGGCATACAGTGTAGCAAAAAAAATTGCTACGATTTAAAGGGGTCGAAATCGTTGCCTGTAGTATAGGGTATGTTTGTTATCGTTAGGATTTAATTCAAGTTTTTATTTAGTTTAGTAAGTTTATTTAAACATAATGTTCCCTGACGACATGAGATACATGCTGTAGTTGACAATAATAATGTTAAAAACTAGATATAGGCTGGTATCAATGTCACAGTTCAAATGTACGCAGCCAAGAATCATGAAAACATTCGTGTTAGTGCGATAAACGTATATCAGTGCTATAATTACGAAAAAACACAACAAGTACATTAGTGAGTAACTACAAAACATAAATTAAGCAGTAGCTCTGGAATTATTGTGTATAATCAACATTTACAGACCTTAAACTAGTGATTTGCAACATTTCGACACTAGTCGTAGAAGAACTCTTGAACCTACGAAAGTGTTAAAATAAATTAATTTGAGACATGAACATTAAGTTTAAACACTTTCACAAACAGTTATAGTGGTTAAAAGTGTGAAATTTTACATTGAAAATTGTATTAACAGTATGAGGTTATGTTATTTCCTCACATAAAATTTATGTAAAAACTATTTTATATTGAGGCAATTTGTGTAAAATGAATTAGTAGAGGCAAAAATAGTAAAGTAGTCTCAATTTCAAGTTACAATTCACTATATTTGTGTCCATTTTGTCAAATTTAGTTTCTAAGAGTGTTGGAAAAATTTAAATAATTTTCCTTTCAAATTGGCCGTAGGCATGTAAAAGATGAATATTTAGGTGTAGTAGCATCCCATATTCATGTAGAAATCATTTCCAGGCCTGTAAAGTGCATAAAATTAGCGTAAAATCAATAATTAAGTGTGAAAATTAACTTAGTTATTAAGTGTAGGAATTAGTTCGTGTTTGAATATTTAGGTGTAGTAGCATCCCATATTCATGAAGAAATCATTTCCAGGCCTGTAAAGCGCATAAAATTAGCGTAAAATCAATAATTAAGTGTGAAAATTAACTTAGTTATTAAGTGTAGGAATTAGTTTGTGTTTGGTTTCAAATTATAGAGATATTTATGTAGATTATGAAAATGTTATTAGTTGTAAGATAGGTCTAAGGGGGCAAAAGTTATGGGGTTTTGAAATTATATCGTAATGTAAAAATTGCTGTAGCCAATCAGAATTTAGGAAACATTCTTGGTAACTATTGAGAACAATCGAAGATTTTGGTCGTTAACCAAAATCATACAAATAGAAGTGCTGAAGGTTTACAATCTCTCTTAATTTTCCTCTGTTTCAATAGCTTGCTAAAGTAAGATGTTGCCAAATTTTTTTGTGAAATTATTTTTAAACAAAATAACGTCACTTCGTTAAAAACAAAGTGCGATTTTAGTATCGGAAGTGTTAAAGAAACAAGTGATAGTCTTTTGTCGGGAAATAATTAAATTAAGGTTAGTTTACCTTTTTAAATATCAAAATCGGGGGTTATCGATAGTTAATGAAAATATTTCCGCAGTTTCGACATTGTTTGTTTTTAAATTTATATTGTTTACGTTGTTATGGATATTTAATTGTGTTCTCTTCGTGTTATTATCATTATACACCTTATTTATTGGAAATGTGTTTAATTTATAACAACCTCCAACTATCCATGCTTTTCAAAATTTATTTTGAAATACATATAAGAAGTGTGATGATCCTAAAAATAAAGATTCATCAAAATTATAATAACATTAGTGAAACTTACGTAAACGTATAAGCTGTTAATATTGAAGAAAAAACCCTTAAGCTTTTCCTAAATTTCTCGAAAACGGATGAACCAAATGTAAATGCAATTGTAACATAACAGGCAGCCTTTTTTCCTTAAGAAGTTTTACATTTGACATTATACTGTAAAATAATTAGGGGAGCCAATATTTACAATAGTTTATTTTAACATGGGAATTCCCTATGTCCAGAAATTCAAAGACACAGTGGTGTTATATATATATATATATATATATATATATATATATATATATATATATATATATCCCTTGAACAGAATTAGTTTCAAAAGGTACCGACTTTGGCACCATGTGTCAGTGAAAATAAGAATGAATTTAACATTAATTGCAACGGAATAAAAAATTTTAAATTACATAATGTGCGCAAGATTATACTTAGTAAAAGTCACATAATAGTTTTATAAATGAATAATGCCTACTAGGTTATTTTTGTAATTTGGTAAAAAACTATTTTGCGACCGACTTTCGTCGCAAAAAAGGGTTATATATGTTTATTTGTGCCGGAAGCTCATAGGGAAATTATCCAGGCTACATTTTATAACGGATTATTAGAGTTATGGGCATTATTGCGATATATCACAAAACATTACACCGTATTGTGAAATAATCAAAGAAAAAATCAAGATAATCCTTTAAAATCACATTACAAATCTTTATTGGGTATTAAAGCTAAAATAAAAGCAGTTTAAAATGGCCTATAAAATAGAAATCAATAGATGGATTAGGCATTCTAAGAAATCTAAGGGTAAAAACATTGTGGAAAGATGAAGCTAGACACACAGCGACGCGGCTTAACTTCGATCGTATTATGATAGGAGGACCAATATAGTAAATCGACAGCGTTAAACGGGAAGCAAGCAAGGCGATGCACGCCTAGGTAAAAATTGGTTTTATTGTCCCGCTGATGCTGACGCTGCCGACTTTATTCTACAAGATTTGATAAACAAGTAAACAAAAGCTGTATCACGGTACACACTACACAGACATAATGGCTGAGCAAGTAAGTACATTAGTGTCCGTATTCATGAGACGTGCATTATGTAACGCTTCTCATCCAGATCATGGAAACCGCTATGCATTAGATGAATTTTGGACAGAAGTGGCTACAGAATGTGGAATAACATGCAAGTAAATTTAAATAATACATATTTTAAATACAGAGTCACTGTTTTTGAATTGGGAAGGTATTATGTAATCTTTAAACGTGTTAGAAATAGAAATTGCGAGCCCGACCTCTTGCGTTCCATTGCAGCACAAATTGTCTTCAGTATAATGTCGGCGTGTTGTTCGCCTGTTTCTATCGCTTTGGATGGTATTCTCCATTTTACGTACAGGATACCAAATGAACATTCAATCCTCTCCCCATCTCTAGAAAATCGCTGATTGAAGTACAGCCTTTCGGGATTTAGTGTGTGTCTACTATATGGTTTAAGCAAGTTTTCCTGTAGTGGATATGTTTCATCGGCAATGAAAATAAATGGCATACTAACTTGCGTATGTGGTAGGCACTGTTCAATTGGTATATTGTCATCCATATCCTCCCATCTCCATTGCAGTAAATCTGTACTTAGGATCACAGACTGCTTGAAGTACGATCGAAAATAGTTCTTTATCTTTAAGGATCATGCTTCCTGAATGGCCGGGACATTTAATTTTCACGTGCTTTCCATCCACGGCACCTAAATTATTGGGAAAATTCCAGATATCCATATCAATGCACTGATTTTTATGAAATCATCTGCCGGAACGGGAAAATATGTAGGCTGTAATACATTCCATACAACGCGAACAGCCTCTTTAACAATTTTTCCAACCGTTGCAGCTCCCCATGTGAAAAGTATATGATAAGCTCTTGAAAGATTCCCATGTGGCTAAATATCTGCAATAAAAAAACCGTTGCTGAAAATATCTTGCAGTCAAGGCGGCGTAAACCAAATTTAAGGGATTATTTTCCAAGGGAACGGATGAAAATTACGGTTCCTAGGTCTGTAGATCCAGCGTATATTGCTACTAAATCCAACTGGCCCTGTCTTAAAAGACCAGTTTCAACCACAAGTATCAAAGGGAAAATTGGTAGATTCCCAGGATGAATTGCTTTGTGCGGACATGCAATCTGATATAAATTCTAACACATCAACTCGTTATGCTGAAAATCGAATCGTTTTGAAAACCGACTCCATAAAACAAAAAGTCGAATTGGTGCTTTAGTGGCCATTGAAGAACAGAAACTGGAGTTCATAAAAACAAAGAGAGCAAACGCAGAGGAAACCAAAGAGGATCATCATCAGGCATTTTTTAGGAGTATATTGCTACACGTAAGAAAAGTTATGGACGGCAACATTTTGCGATTTAGGAATAGCGTTTAGACATATGCTTATGGTTATAATGGAATGAATCAAGGGATGCAAGGTTTGAATTATTAAGGCAATGAGAACGTCAGCTCCAACTGATTTTTCGTTTTGTCACAATACCCTTTATTTCGTTTCATGAATATTTCATATTTTATTTTTGTTAAAATATATTACCTACGCTTTTGGTTAATTTTTTGCAGAGTATAAGCTTATTTTTATTAAAATAGCTGTTTCAGTTTGATAATAAACATTATCTATTTTTGTGAAAGATTATTATACATTCAACTTACCTTAAAGCAATCACTAATCTCTCTTTCTGTCCAATAGGCTGTTTATTGAAATTTTTGTAGTTGTTTCGTAGATATGGAGACAATTCGTACAAAATGTAGTTAAAAGTGATGATATCCATTTTCAAATATTCAAAAAAATCGATCAGGATTTGAGTTCGAAAAATAGTGTATGGTTCCATCCAAACCATTTACATGCCTTATTAATGTGAAATACAGCGTAACTTCTGTCTAATCCCGCTTTGCCATAAGCCCGCGATGCGTCGCATTGTAGAATTAAATTCGATCCTCACTATCGCAGCACATTGTATGCACTGATTTGAGTTTGGAAAGTCAAGCAATAAATCGTAACCCTTGTTTCCTTACTACTATGTACGGGTGTCCTGCCACGTCGCTTAACGCGTCACTTATTCGTAGCTGTGTCTCTAGCATCTTCGTTCCACTATAATTTTACCCGAACATTAACCGACGCGGTTCCGTAGAACATCTGTGGCAGACAGTAGTCGTGTTTAAATAAATGATAAAATTTTATTATTCAAATTTTATATCTGGGAATTTCTTTAAACGAAAAAATCATATTTATAATAAATTGTCAACAAACAATTATTCGCAAATAAATAGCGATCTAAACAAATCGAAGTAAATGGAAATGTAAAGAATTTTCCTTAACTAAAACTAAATGCGGGAGTACTAAATAATATAAATTCCATTGTTGCAAGCAATAATAGGTGCATTAGAGAATTACCAAAACCACTTATAGTAGGTTGATAATTTAAATATTAGCAATATTTACTCAAATAAAATAATTGCACGTAAGTGTAATAAAAGGAATTGTACGAAGGGTATATAAATACGAGAACATTAGTGAGTAGTCCGAAGTTTGAGACTTTTGTGACATAGTGAACATAAATCGTAGAGTAACGAATACATACAGTTAACCGTTACAACAACAGTGAATATAAAACATGCAGAAACGTGATTAGTCAATCAATCGAAAAGAAATATGTGCATCAAATGGACTATTAAATGGTGCTATAAGGGTTATAAGGGACAGAGCATAGGTGGATATACTTCGTCTTCTATTAGTACAAGGAAATTTTAAGCACATTTTTCTTAAATGTTGAAATAAACTAGTCAAGTCCTAATACTAAAGTAATTATTTAAATTCAATTTGTTTATTAATGTTTGGTTGAATTGCATAAGTAAGAAAAATTTGGGCTCGAATAAATTTTGTGTGAATTATATATAGAAAAGATTTTTTAGGAACCATAATTGTTTATGTACATTTTGCAGAAATTTCAGTTAACATAAATAAAGTGATTTCAAATGTACTAAAATTTTTTGTATTGTTCGAAGTTAAACAATTTTCTTTTATTCAAGTTTAATTATAATGTGTTTACAAACCTTTATACAAGTGAATTAAAATTTTAGACAAACTTGTACAAGTTTACAATGAAAGTAAAGTGTTTACATGTGCAATTATTAATTAAAGTGAAGTAATAGTGAGATTTGTAATTAAAATTATTATTTAAAAAATTTTGAATTAATAATAATTTTAATTACATATTTACTTTTGAATCCTTGCGATATTGCAGGCTCATATTTCATTGGTATAAGTAATTTGACTGTAATCCCATTAAATTTAGATTTGTATTCCTTCTATATACATAAAGATAATGTTTGCAGCGATTAGGGCTTGTATCTCGATAGCTCAGTTGGTTAGCATTACTCTAGCGAGGTAGATGTAGGTTACATCTTACTCGAGATAAACTTTATTATGTATTTAATAAAATTAACAATAATTTTTAATTACTATATACTTATGAACTTATTCGTTCATAAAAAATGTAATAATAGTGGGTTTACTCATTAACTTTATTTCTTTTTATTTAAATAGATGCTTAAAAACACAATAGAAAATCATACTAAGTGGATTAATACTATCAGGAAACCATCTTATATATTATCAGGATGAGAGTTCAAGTGAATATAAACACTAAAATAATTAAGGTTTGTTAGCTGCACAACAGGATTTAATTGACTACATTAACCATTATGTTATCGACTTTAAGGGTCATTTTTAAAATAAATTAGTTTGATTGCAGTTTTTTATTAATGATCTTAGAAGCATACAAATAGGACACGAAAAATAGCTTTTATCTATATTAGCGAATTTAACTGTTTGTATAAATTCGCACGTATAGCAATTTCATTACAAATACTAGCAATAACAAATTAATAAATAAATTACACTTACAACCAATGATTAAAGGCCAGCCAGGGTAACCATTATTTGTATAAAATTTATTTAACAGAACGTTTAAGAAGTTTTGTGCATCGCACAAGAGAATTGACGAACAATACATCATACATTTGGCACCTCATTGTAGGGCCATATGTTATTTCGGAATTAACACTAACTTACATAGTGTTACATCACAAAATTAGCACCGAATGGAACTCGATAACCACTATCATTCAGGGTTACATCACAAGATGAGCAAATTTATAAAATATGAAAAGATCAAAACTCAAACATAAGCCTATTATCAAGAAAACGGATTGATAAACGTACAAAGCCAATTATAGAATCTAATTTTAGTAACGAATAACTTGATTGAATATTCTTAAACTATCTTGACGATGACAAATCAGAACATCTAGCGGTCGAAGGCCAACAGTGAAAATGTCATAACCAAAGGGAGAAATTAATTAAATTATGATATAAGTGTACAGTGTGAAAATCTTGAAATAATAAAACCGTTCACAAGTAGAAACTTGACATATCAATTAAAGATCTAGTCAAATCTATCAAATAAGTAGTTTTTGTTAATAATTGCAAGTGTTATTTTACAGTGCAGGCACAAAACTGAAAACATGCAGAGTACCAAAATAGGTCATTTTAACCCATTGAACAATTTTTATATAATTTATAATTCTTCATAATTGTTTAAAACATTTTTGCTTTCCTCACATACATAAAATATCTAATACATTTCTTATATTTAATATTTGTCATACATGCAGAAGAACAACTAAAAACTTTTTAAAAGTTTTTTATTAATTTATTAAACGAACGAGTTGCATTTTTTTCAAATTGGATATCCTGGCATGTATTACATGAATTCATTTTTACGATAGAATGCGAAAGACTAACAAATTTTGTGCACCTTTGACACTTGTCATTGTATTTACTATCACCTTGGATGCACATTTGACGACGTCCACGTTTTTTGTTTTGGTCGGTTACCGTTTTTCTGCAACATCGGTCCCGTAGCTTGGATAGCGGTTTTACTGCCGAAGGTTTTCCTCTTCCATCTTCTTCGATTTTTGTTGCACTTCTTGTATATTTCCTTTAATAATTTTATTTACTAGATCTTCAAGAAGAATGTTTCGTTCGTTCATATGTACTTTAGTTGCATAGCTAGGGTTTTCATTAGCCAAATAACAAAAACATTGTACGCCGCAACATCAATAAAATGCACAAATAGGGCAAAGGCCACCTTTTATTAGTTCATCTGCACGAATACTGTCTAACTAGTCCATCAAGTGCGTCCACTCCACTTTTGGTTTCATTATACAGGAAAACAATTTCTGGTTTGTACTTGCATTCGATTCCAGCAATTACATGTTTGTTGTTCTTGCTTGATAGTAAAACAACCTGCTCTTTTAGTGTTTCTTTAGACACGTAAGACACTAACGTTAAGGATTTGATAAATAAAAAATCCTTCGGAATCCCATTTCTATTATTTGATGTACGCGCGCTTCAGTAATCTTGGACGCAGCGAATGTTTGACTTTGAAAAACCTTATAGGCAGCTAATGTACGTGATGACCTTCCGATTTAATAATTGTTATAAAACTTGACGCAGCGCAAATTTAGATATCCTAATAAAAGTAAAAATGAGTTAGAAGTCAGATTGCTATACTACTCCGTTCCTACTATCTTAAGTTTATTGTTTAGTAATTCTTTAAGTCAGAGCTCCCTATGTGCTTGACTCGGCGACAATGGGCAAACCCATAAACGCTTTTACTTCAATAATGTGTCAATTTCTTGGCAAGGGTGAATTTGTCTGTTACCATGTATCTTAATGTTATAGTCTTCTACTGATACATGAGCTTTGCCGTTTGTGTACCGCACTATAATGGAGATAATATCACTTGAAATAAAAAGCGAAAATTCATCAAGAACAGACTGCATCCATACTGCATTGCGGAACTCCTTCCTTTTCACGAAGTATATGCAGTTGATCAGATTTCCTTTTGGATCGGACACATACGTCCACATACTATCTTTCTCTCATTATTAGCTCCAGCAATGAGTTCGTTATCTGAATTTTCAGAATCGAAAACTTTACTTCCAAATTTAGTGTCATAGATGCTCTCAACTTCTGCATTACCGTCTACTTCGCTGCACACTTCAGAAACCTCTTCGTTATTATAATCACTTTCGTCTAAAAGCTGATATAGTTGCTCGTCAGTTAGCGGAATTCTATTTGGATTCATTAGGACTAAATGGTAACAGCAAACTGAAAGTAAATTTTGAACCCTGCTTTTATACAGACATACGACAAACATGTATACTCCTGTAAATTCCCTTGACTGCTCTTAACAATAAAGTTCATTTATACAGCGACATGTACGAAGAGGCATTAAAACATTATCATATACCAAAATTGATGGTTTTATGTATGTATAAAATCTTCCTGCACCGTTGGCGTCGTCTATCGGAGATACATTCTATCGGAGAATTGTTCTGTCGTCTACCCGTGCTTGATACGTAAGTTACAGAAGCCTCCTTGAATAATTTTATTTTCTTATAATACGCGAAGTACAGAAATGGGCCAAAATTGGCACTCCACAACGAAGGTAATAAAAATTTCAAGTAGCAAATTTTTAATTTCTATTTACGGCATACGGTGACAGACAGCACAGAAATAGTATATCTAGAGATACAATGACGTAATAGCATATGAAAAAATATCTGAAGTGGAACACCTCACGACCTTCCAAACTACAATGTGGAAATTAAAAGAAATGGAATAATTTCAATAACACATTCTTAGGATAATTGTACAACATATTTTAAAGTTTATTACGAAAATAAGCAAATGCAACAACCTATGCGAAAAAGACGTTTAAAACAACATGACAGACAGATGCTAATAGACATCTAGATGCAACATTAAATTACAAGAAATGAAATAAGTTTAATTTCAATTGTTACCTTCCAACCTACACCTACGTATGTAGGTATAGAAGGTATGCAATCGAATTATAAGCTCATTTTAAAACTTTTGGCTATCAAGTCTGGAGGCTATGTGATGTGCGTGTGTGCATGTGTGTGTGAGTGATGTGTGTGTGTGTGTGTGTGTGTGTGTGTGTGTGTGTGTATGTTGTCAGGGTATTTGGAACACCCTGTATACGCATTGGGTAATTTTGTGTGTAATTTTATTCACTTAGTTAGATTCCGTATGTATGTTTTTTTGTTTGTTTGAGAGCTTACTGTAGATAATGAATGTTTCGCTTAAATGGAACGCTGTATGTAAAGGAATTTTAGGAATGTGTAAGGTATATTAAAGAATTTCGTTTTTTGGTTTAGTTACGCAATTTTCATTAAGAAAAGTCAGTGTAGTTTTTTGGAATTTTAAGTACAATCTTCAGTTTATTGTCCGAATCATATGTAAAGTTTTATTGAGATAAATTCGTTTAGTTTTGTTACCTAGTTTCAGTATAAAGAAGCGTTGTTATCGCATTGGTGCCGTACTGTCGCATTCGTGTAGAGGAACAGCTGGAGAGTCGGAATGTTGGTTTTATCCGTGTAAGTAATATGGATGGGCGATTGGTTGTACCTTTGCAATAACATTTTTGTATCGTGTCGAAGGAAAGTGCAAACATTGCAGTTTCTTCGCCTGAAGTCGAGATAGCATCGTAAATTTAGAGGGCAGAAATTGTAAAATTAAAATGGTTGATTGGTGTGTTTGAATGAATCTGTATGTAGGGGAACGTTTTTTAATATGGCGAGAAAGTAATTTTGAATGAGGAGACTCTGTCTTAAGCTTTTGTAGCGTAAAGTTGTTCGTGTTAGGGAAGTCGTCAAATTATCGGAATTGGGGTGTCATCATTGTGCGAGCTCCTAGTGAAAGTTAAGGAGTAGTGTTGAGGACTTGAAAGAATAGTCGATTATAACCAAGTTTAGGATTTTTTGTGAAGTAACATTTCAACCGGGCTCGCGCATTTATTTAGTTTAGTGGAGAAGAACGGCATCTTCGAGTGCGTTTATGATAGAAATATGGTTCGTGTTTATTGTAGTGCGAACCTGAGGACTATTGAATTTTCGTTAGTAACGAGATATAATTAAAGAACCCCTTTCCTAAAATTTAAGTGTACGCAGTGAACGATCGCCAACACACGTGTGCGTGCGTGTGCGTATGCGTGTGCGTGTGTGCGTGAGCGTGTGCGCGTGCGCGTGCTTATGTGGGTGCGGGTGCGTATGCGTGTACACGTGCGTGTGCGTGTGCGTGTGCGTGTGCGTGTGCGTGTGCGTGTGCGTGTGCGCGTGCGTGTGCGTGTGCGTCTGCGTGTGCATGTGCGTGTGCGTGTGCGTGTGCCTGTGCGTGTGCGTGTGCGTGTACGTGTGCGTGTGCGTGTGTGTTTGTGTGTGCACGTGTGTGTGTGTGTGTTAGTGTTTGTGTGTGTGTGTACGCGAGTATGTGTATGTGGATGTATGCTATGCATAATAACTCCAGCTGCGGTGAGCGGTGTTTAATACGGGCGGTTTTGTTTAACCAAACATAATTTACCGTTTCTTCTGTATAAAGTTTTTTAATGTAAAACGAAATAAATAAATTGATTAAGTACTCACTGCTGAATGTTGATAAGTATAAAATTAAGTAATTTATTGACTAGTAATGAGGTCAAATAATAATAGTGCAAAAATTAGTTATTGAAAATAGATTCAGTTATGTTGAGCAGAAACTAAAAGATCCAAGCGATAGCCGTTAAAAGTTAATAGAGCGTGTGCGTGTGCGTGTGTGTGGGTGTGTGTGTTTGTGTGTGTACGTATGTGTGTGTGTGTGTGTGTGTGTGTGTGTGTGTGTGTGTGTGTGTGTGTGTGTGTGTGTGTGTGTGTGTGTGTGTGTGTGTGTGTGTGTGTGTGTGTGTGTTGTGTGTGTTATGTTTGTGTGTGTGTGTGTGTGTGTGTGTGTGTGTGTGTGTGTGTACGCGAGTATGTGTATGTGGATGTATGTTAGTATGCACAATAACTCCAGCTGCGGTGAGCGGGTTTAATACGGACGGTTTTGGTTTTACCCAAACATTTCTAAAACATTGCGCATTTCAAAGATATAAATATACCTAGATATACACCTTAAACGTGTTCATTAGTTTTGTTCTGTGCAATTTTTTGATATGACGCGTAATTGGCGGCAAATGCGTGTGAGTGTACGTGTACGTGTACGTGTACGATGTACGTGGACGTGTACATGCATGTGTGTGTGCCAGTGCCTGTGCGTGTGCGTGTGCGTGTGTGTGTGCGTGTGCGTGTGCGTGTGCGTGTTCGTGTGCGTGTGTGCTGTGCGTGTGCGTGTGCATGTGCGTGTACGTGTGCGTGTGAGTGTGCGTGTGCGTGTGCGTATGCGTGTCGTGCGTGTGCGTATGCGTGTACGTGTGTGCGTGAGCGTGTGCGCGTCGCGTGCTTATGTGCGAGTGCGGGTGCGTATGCGTGTACACGTGCGTGTGCGTGTGCGTGTGCGTGTGCGTGTGCGTCTGCGTGTGCATGTGCGTATGCGTGTACGTGTGCGTGTGCGTGTGCGTGTGCGTGTGCGTGTGCCTGTGCGTGCGTGTCGTGTACGTTGCGTGTGCGTGTGTGCGTGTGTGTGTGCGTATGCGTGTGAGTGTGCGTGTACGTGTGTGTGTGTGTGTGTGTGTGTGCGTAAGCGTGTGCGTGTGCGTCTGCGCCTGCGTGTCCGTGTGCGTGCGTTTGCTTCTGCGTGTGCGTGTGCGTGTGCGTGTGCGTGTGCGTGTGCGTGTGCGTGTGCGTGTGCGTGTGCGTGTGCGTGTGTGTGTGGTGTGTGTGTTTGTGTGTGCACGTGTGTGTGTGTGTTAGTGTTTGTGTGTGTGTGTGTGTACGCGAGTATGTGTATGTGGATGTATGCTAGTATGCATAATAACTCCAGCTGCGGTGAGCGGTGTTTAATACGGGCGGTTTTGGTTTTACCCAAACATTTCTAAAACATTGCGCATTTCAAAGATATAAATATACCTAGATATACACCTTAAACGTGTTCATTAGTTTTGTGTGCACGTGTGTGTGTGTGTGTGTGTGTGTGTGTGTGTGTGTATGTGTGTGTGTGTGTGTGTGTGTGTGTGTGTGTGTGTGTGTGTGTGTGTGTGTGTGTGTGTGTGTGTGTGTGTGTGTGTGTGTGTGTGTGTTGTGTGTGTGTGTGTGTGTGTGTGTGTGTGTGTGTGTGTGTGTCGTGGTTTAGTATGTGTATGTGGATGTATGTTAGTATGCACAATAACTCCAGCTGCGGTGAGCGGGGTTTAATACGGACGGTTTTGGTTTTAACCAAACATTTCTAAAACATCTGCGCATTTGAAAGATATAAAAATTCCTAGATATACACCTTAAACGTATTGATTGGTTATGTTCTACGCAATTTTTTGATATGATGCGTAATGCGCGGCGAATTATTACTATGGTGGAATTTAAGTATTAGTTAAATTTTTTTCATTATCTGAATAACGAAGGTGTAGACATATGTTCAAGAAAATATATAATTTTCCGTATCTTCTGTATAACATTTTTTAATGTAAAGCCAAATAAATGTAAACATTAAGTGAATAAGATTGAAAATGCTGGAGCTGTATTAACTATATTTTTATAGAAGCGGACGCATTTGGAATTTTTTTTTACGTTAACATGTATATTTATGACTATTTATCTCTGTCTGTATGCAGATTAGTATTTTTTCCTTTTTAATTCGCCAACAAAAACCTTAGTTAACTCCGTAAATTAGTTAAGTACTCGCTGTTGAATATTGATAAGGGTAAAATTAAGTACCCTATTGACTCGTAATGAAGGTCAAATAATAATAGTGCAAAAGTTAGTTATTCAAAATAAATTTATAAAATTAACAAAGTTATGTTGAGCAGAAATTAAAGGATCTAAGCGATAGCCGTTAATTGTTAATAGAGCGTGCGTGTGAGTGCGAATGTGCGTGTGCGTGTGCGTGTGCTTGTGCGTGTGAGTGTGAGTGTCAGAGTGCGTGTACGTGCGCGTGTGAGTGTCCGTGTGCGTATGCGTGTGCGTCTGCGTGTGGGTGTGCGTGTGTGCGTGTAGCGTACCTGCGTTGCGTGTGCGTGATGCGTGTGCTGATGTGTAGCGTGTGCGTGCAAGTGTACGTGTGCGTGTGCGAAATGAAATGTGTGCCTGTGACGTGTTCGTGTGGCGAATAAGTGCGATCGTAGCGTGCCTGTGCGTATTGTTATGGCGTGTGCGTGTGCGTGTGCGTGTGCGTGTGCGTGTGCGTGTGCGTGTGCGTGTGCGTGTGCGTGTGCACTGGCTTGTGGGTGTGGGTGTGAGTGTCCGTGTGCGTATGCGTGTGCGTCTGCGTGTGCGTGTGCGTGTGTGCCTGTGCGCGTGCGTGTGCGTGTGCGTGTGCGTGTCCGTGTGCGTGTGCGTGTGTGTGCGTGTGCGTGTGCGTGTGCGAGTGCGTGTGCGTGTGCGTGTTCGTGTGCATGTGGGTGTGCGTGTGCGTGTGCACAGG
>JARFJB010000372.1:0-32500 GCA_036346205.1 Vesta saturnalis | reverse complement strand
GTGGGAAATAACAATTTAGTATGCATTAAAGATGTATCGTGTAAATGGAAAAGTACGTATAGTAATATCAAGTAGAGATAAGCAAACCAAGGCATTCAAATAGAATTTAAAATCCAATCGATATAATTAAGAGAATAAAATACGTAATAGTTGACACCGTCTTTATAATCTTGATTAATTCACTTCGTAGAAAATTGCATTGTAAAATCACATTTTCTATATAAATGATTAAAGTTAAACCTGAAATACTTTCTTTGAATTACAAGTACAATGAAAATAATGCAATCTCTTTACTGTTGTATAAAATTTTGTATATTTAAATAACGCGAACACCGACAGATGTGTCAAGTAGTAACCAGCTTCTGGTATGCTGTGATTTTGAGTTGATATAAGTGTTATTAATTACTAATTAAACCGTTAGAAAGAAGAAGTATTTTTTGTTAATGGAAACTGGCTGAATTTTATATCAATCGTTCTGTTATTTCACAAATAGTAATTTTAACACAATGAAAGAAATATTAATTCAGTAATTGATTTAAATCGATTAAAAAAAATTGTTACGCTGTTGCCTCATCGTTAAAATTATGAAGTTGTCAGCCATTCCACATTTTAAATGTCGTACTTTATATAGGTAAGTGCTTTTACCAAAATGATTATCTTTCGTTTTCACTGTATCAAGTACAGACGAAAAGATAATTTTTTGAATTAGTATGAGGTAAAAATTAATTAATATAATTCAACTTAGTAAATACTTGTTCTGTAAACGAGTATAAAAATATAGTTAGATTTATTTAGTAGTAAAAAAAAGTAGTAAAAAGTTGCTTTACTGCCTAGCACCGTTTTAATTAAACCGTAATCAGTGGAATTTAAATAAATTCACAGAGTTCATATTTGTTAAGAATCATCCACTTTCATCCATCACTGCCGTCCGTCCGAATTAATTGAGTTTTAGGTACATCTTCTACCATAAGGGTTCGACCCTGAATTTTATTCTCCACTGGGAAACTCGGCGCAGCCTGTTTGGAAAACCGTATACGTTCATGAGTCGTCCCAAAGACCGCCTGAACAATATTTTATTTTTAGGTGGCGCCCAAATCCGTTTTTCAACCTCCTGGAAAAACTACCGACATTCGCAGCCCGTCCAGGGGTGGTCATAAATATTCATAATTACCGCAACTTATATAATTTACTTTAAATAAAACATTTGTGACACCACCGAAAGCCCGTTACAAAAATTGACGCCCGAGCAGCTAATTACAATTTTGCCGTAGAATATTAAATTTTTGTTGAAGATATCCGATGTAGAACAAGGGAACTTAAACTTAAACGAAAATCGATGGAGAAACAGAGGAGCAAAGAGTAGGATGGATATACCAGCTAAATAAGGAAAATCTGCAACACGAGGCGATAGAATCTGGACTGTTGCCAACGGGAATCGTAAATGACCTGCGCCGAAAAATCTCCACCTACATTGGAGAGGGCAAACGCTCCCTTCTAAAGCCGATGGAAAGCCAACCTTCTATAATCCCCACCACTACCTACAATACCGAAATGCATTACACTTCCGGGATTGCGCGTGTGCTATCCGACCCATATTTAAATCTGACCAGTGTTAAACAATACAGAACTAATTTAAATAATAAAATGTTCTATTCAGTAGCTTACAATAATCCAACCGTCACCACAACACTATCTAATTATCATTACAATCCCTAACCGAACATAAGGGTGAACGATTGGAACATCCCATTCAGTGCCGTGAGGACCCAGTTTCATTGCTGGAAATGTTAAACGAGGTGAGTGTTAGTTATAAGATACCTTTAGATGAAATGTTATTGGCACTTCCTGAAATATTTACCGATAACACACTTTTATAGCTTAGAAATAATAAATCTAAGTGGGAGAATTATGAGGATTTTGTTACCGATTTTCAATAATTCTATTTTCCGGTTGCTTATGATATAAATTTACAATTGCAAACCATTAGCTTCCGAAAGTGCCAATGACTACTTCACCAAGTAGCAAACGGTCATGAGTAGAGCAGGGGACTACAATACGGATAAACAACTTTTTTGGTTGTACACAAATTTATTACCGTCGTATAAACTGACTATTAAAAAAATCGAAGCTTGTTCTGTTAATGAGCTCTTAAAACTATGTAAATATTTTGAATCATTACAACAATCATTTTCAAATTTAAATATAGGGAATGTTAGTGCACCATTTAAAAATAATACTGTTGAAATGGTAAATCAAAGAAATCCGGACCGACATCTTCAAAATAATAACCCATTTAAAGTAACACCGCAAGTAAATTTCAATAATTAATATAGATATTTCTGTGACCCTGATACTAATTTTAATAGAACTAGACATTTTGACACAAATGTAAATTATTTTTTCTTCAGACGTCAATAAAAGATGATATTTTAAACTTCACCTGACAACGTTAAAGTTTGACATTTTCACCGGCGGCTGCATACTCTCGCAGCGGATGCAAAAGTAATGTAAGTTAATAACTCAAACACCCAATTTGGAAAATAACGAAAACAAATTTATTGTTTAGAGTTATAAAGATTAAGAGTACAATGATTAAAACTAATATTTTCTTCAAAATAAAATCCGCCAGAGGTAACAGTGGAGGTCTCGCTGTGTTCTAATGAAATGACCTTTAATTCTTCCTCTTATACATGAACTTCTGTACTCGTAGCGCTTGCACTAGGTGCCTCTTTTTTTGTTGCTATAGAGTCTTCAATATAACGCTCAGAAACTTTGCTGGATTTCCAGCAACCATGGGGCTTCCAGCACATTAAATCTGCGCCGCCGTCCACCAACAGCGTAGCTGAGGTTCTTCTTAGTGTATTCTGTATACTTCGCTAATTTTAAGAAAAAAGCTACCTCCCTAGGAATACTACTTATTTTACGGATTCCCATCATCGCTCTTGAGCATTGTCCATTTCCATATTTTAAAATAAATGACCGATCATTCATATCTGGTGGGCGCAAAGCAACATATTTGTTATATAAATTTAGGAAAGATTCCCCTACAACTGTAAATGATTTATTTTTTTTTTGTTTTGCTATCTGGAATTTTAATATGTAGCAGAGTTTTCAGGTTCTCATTGTCGTCTACCTTCATCTTCACCAATTCATCCCAACGACATGCCCCTGAGATACCAATAATCAAAACTATCTAAAACAAATACAAAATACAAAGACTTATTTTCATTCTATTTCTAAAACTTACTTTCATTGCCAAGTATTTTCGTCCGACGCTTCCGATAAAAATTTGTTAAATTGGTCATTTTTAAATAGTTTGGCCTGCTTTGGGGTATATCCTTCGTTCTGTTTCTTTAGATATACACGAACTTTCAAGTATTTGCTTATATCTACGCCATGCGAATGCTAAATAATGATTTTATCATCGAATATTGGGACCACATTGTCGGGCTTTTCATTTTCATTTTTATTGATAATTCGGCAAAATAAGCTAACATTACGGTTTCAGAGTAGCTTTTAATAAAAATCATATGTGTTCCAAAATTTTTTTATTTGAACTGTATAATGTTGCTTGTTCTTTAATTGTGAATAAATCGTATACCAACCTCGGCAAAAGTACCATTCCCCTGTCTCGAGAACTAGTTCACCTCGAGGCTTCGCCTCTCTGCGAACTATACTTCTCTCGACTGGAATGGAACACTTTCCGCCTCGATATGTAATATAGTATAACTACACCGATGAATGACAATAATAATTTTAATGCAAATAATGTTAATAATACACCGAAAACAAATCATTTAACGTATGCCAATGAAAATTCTAATAGAAATAGGAATAGTTATAAAGTGGGTAACCGGTCTCATAGTAATACTGTAAGCTACAATGAAAATCTTAGGGGACTTATAATTGTCTTTTAATAAAATATTTACAAGCAAGTTTTAATTTTTGTCTTGGACTTCGTTGAGGGCAAGCTTCAGTTGCCACCACCAAAACCCGTTGCACCTGACATGAAGTTTTAAACGTCATGCTAACATAGGCTATTGTTTTTGTTATGAACGTAAAAAAAGGGGTTGCATAGTTATCCTAAAAAAATTGAAATTAAAATTATTCCATTTGTTTTAAGTTAAGTTTGCATCAAGATATCTATTAATCTTTATCTGCCATGAAGTTTTAAACGTCTGTTTGACATAAAGTATTTTTTTACGTCTACAATGTTGCATATTTTTGTAATGAACTTCTCATAAAAGACGTTGCATAATTATCCTAAAAAAATGTTATTAAACTTATTTCATTTCTTTTAATTTCCATTTTGCAAGTTGGAAAGTCGTGTGGTGTTCACACCAGATATTTTTAAGATAACTATGCAACCTTTCTTTTATACGTTCATGATGATAACAGGCCACATTGTAAAATCGAAAACAATAATCAATGTCAGAATGACGTTTAAAACATCATGTCAGATAGATTAACAGACATAAATACATGTTAGCGTAAAAAAATTCTAAATCCGCTCGTTTCTATAAAAATATTGATACTACAGCTTCAGCGTTTTCAATCATAGATACTCAATTAATTTTTCGATTTACCTTATTAAAAAATTTTATGAAGGAAGGTTATGTAAAATTAAATTTTCTTTAAAAAATATGCCAACACCTTTTCTTATACAATTAATAACTACTCAGAAAAAAAAACACTTATATTCAGCCTTAGGAATTTTTTTGCCGCTAAATTACGTGCCATACCAAAAATTGCATAGAATATAATTAGTCGAAACGTTTAAGGTCTATATATAGGTATTTTTATATATTTGAAATATGCAGCTACTTTAGAAATATTTATTAAAAAAAACTGACCCTACCTAATAAATCCTCCTCTACGCCGCTGGATTTCTAAGCCAAATCAAAATAAGCTTAAACACAAAATTTCAAGTACGCGGTTATTTTCGTTCAGGAGTTATCGTGGATACTAACGTACATCTACACAGACAGACAAACAGACAGACAGACGGACGGATGGACGGACGGACGGACGGACGGACGGACGACGGACGACGACGACAACGACAGACGAACGGAGACGACGACGACACACGCGACAGCAGACACACACACACACACGGACAGACACACACGACGACAACACACGGACACGCACAGCACACGCAGCACGAGACCGCGCACGACAGCACGAGCGACACATCACGATCACGCGCACGCACGCACACACACGCGACACACGCGCACGCACACGCGACACACACACGCACACCGCACACGCACGCGCACGCAGCGTGCATGCGCACTGCACGCGCATATGCACGCACGCACGCACACGCACGCACGACACGCACGCGCACGCGATGCGCACTCGCAGCATAGACACGCACACGTACGCACGCACGCACAGCACAGCACAGCACAGCACACACGCAGCGCGACGCACACTACACACTCAAGACACGTACACAAATATCTAGATATGACGGTCGATGTTGGCAAAACTTGGCCAAAAGTTGTAAAATGAGCTTATAAGTCGATTTAGCAATAGTAAAAAAAAGTTGATTACGTAATCTTTTATGCCTACACGTTTATATGTAGGTTGTAAGGTAAAAGATACTCAAGCTAATTCGAACCCTTTTTTTTCGGGCTACTAGGTTTAACTATACAGTGTGTCCGAGATTCAGCTTGCATGTATTGCTATATTCGTTAATATTGAAGATAGTGTCGGTTAAATGGGGAATGTTTTAGAGAATTTTATGGCTATCATAATGGTAAAGTCAGATTTGAAGTAACTTTTTTTGTTTTTGAAATAATTGAAGAAAACGAAAATTGTGCATTTTCTACTACCCCCTGTAGCTCTTTTATTAGAAGTCTGACAACATTTTGTTTTGTACATTATTATGATTCTTTTAAAAGACAATTTTAAAAAAAGTACCAAAATTTATCTACAGTCATTTGTTTTTGAAATACATACACTAACTATTGTTTTTCATATGGACGCCATCTTGGATTTTTACATTATCGAATAGTATTTTTTATCACCTTTTCAGCGATGTATCACATGATACGAGAAATTATCAAAAATTTAAACCCTTGCTAATTTATCTGTTTTTACTTACAAAATTTAATACGTTTCTAACTTTTGTTTTTGGACGCAATTTGGATTTTTACATTATCGAATAGTGGATTTTAACACCTCTTCTACAATGTATTACAAGATATGAAAATGTAGAAAATGTGTGGAGTGTAGAGGGGGACATATCGAGCATGTTTTATGATAGTTACTATTATCGGTTTTGTTTTTATTTTAGTTATTAGAAATTACAATAATTAGGAATCTAATTGTATAAATTTTTCATTTATTAATCCATGCCTTCTCAAGGCCTACTATTTCAATTTTATATTTTTTAAATTTTTGATAGTTGGAAGTAAATTCTCGTATCATGTGATACATCGCTGAAAAGGTGATAAAAATACTATTCAATGTAAAATCCAAGATGCCGTCCATATGAAAAACAATAGTTAGTGTATGTATTTCAAAAACAAATGACTGTAGATAAATTTTGGTACTTTTTTTAAAATTGTCTTTTAAAAGTGTCATAATAATGTACAAAACAAAATTTTGTCAGACTTCAAATAAAAGAGCTACAGGGGGTAGTTGAAAATGCACAATTTTCGTTTTCTTCAATTATTTCAAAAACAAAAAAAGTTACTTCAAATCTGACTTTACCATTATGATAGCCATAAAATTCTCTAAAACTTTCCCCATTTAACCGACATTCTATCTTCAATATTAACGAATATAGCAATACATGCATGCTGAATCTCGGACACACTGTATAGTTACGTTCTTATAATGCTGTGGTAGCTTAACACATAATTGGTAAAGCATTAACTTCAAGGTTTAAGAAAGAATAAAGCTATAAACCTAAACACACCAAAAGCTGATTATAGCGCTGACTATCCAGTGCTTCGCCTCTTACACGCCCCACATAATGCCTCGATATCCTTTTAATAGAACTCTTTCACCAGACTAAAATTTCATCAGCAAATGTTGCCTTTTCTTTATATTTAACATTCTGCGGGCAATTTTCTATGTAATCAGTATAGAAACCATCGTTACCCTTAATTTCTGAGTTACTTAGAGTGAAATATTTTTCATCATCAATAACAATGACTTCTTTGTTGGCAAAATGAATCCGCTTTGATGTTCGACAACATGTTGGTATACGTGCCAACTGGTTTAGCGTTAATTTTGGACATTTCTTCTTTTTCGATATTCTTGACCATTCCTAACCACTTCTCTCCAAACTGTATCCTTACAAGTTCTCTACCACCTTGCTGATTTCCTGACTGACATTCTAACTCTATTTGTGGCTCTTCTTACTAATCTGTCTGCTCTGCCTTGGGCAAAAGGTCTCGGTCTTTCACATTTTGGGAGATTTATACATGGTATAACTTGTTCGATAAAGTGATACCTTCCCTAACTAGTGCGGTAAAGTAAGTCATTACGATATGTAATTAGATATCGTAAAACCTGTGCACTACATGTTGATAGTAGATAAATACTTTTGCGAAGATCTAATTTGTGTGACATTTTAGTACAACTGCTTTCTAAAACTGAACTGTCAAAGTGAAAACAAACTTTCAGAGAATTCTTGTTTCCAAAGTCAACCTAACATTTTATCATTCTTGTGTATTTTACATCCATTGAATGTTGTGCTAAAACTTTTGAGACATACGTTGCTATGTTTTTTTTTTAATTATAAGGTGCCAAACACTGTTTAAACGGAGATTTTCTTATTGCCTACAGAAGTTATTATGATGTTTATAAATCTCAATAACTTCACCTTATAGACGAACCTAATAATGTTAATGAGTTTATATTGACAATATTTCAATATTATTGAGATAGTGGTTGACCTTGAGAAAGTTGTTTACCTTAAGAAACTGGTTGACCTTGAAAAAACAGGTTTACCTTGAGAAAGTTGTCTGTCTTGAGAAACAGGTTGGCCTTGAGTAGCCTAACCTACGAGGCGGAAAATTATCTTATAAGACAGGCCTTCGGGGACTTGTATTAGGTCTGTGCCCCTCTTGTCGTGGTCCCTTGACTAGTGGTGTATGGACTAACGAATATTTTCTGTAATAAAGGTGGTGCCACCTAGCGGTATATTTCTAAGGACTAATTAAGGTTTTGTTTGCGGCTCCATCTAGTGGTGTATGGACCAATGAATGTTTTCTGCGATCTCAGTGTGTCTTCCACTATAGTGGTGTATTTCAAGGTTAATGCTGTTTTGTTTGTGATACCAGCTAGTAGTATATGGACCAATAAATATTTTCTGTAAATAGAATCCGGTTTTATTAATTAACTGCCTATGTAAGACCGTATCCTCTAGAACATTCATACAAGTGCTTTTAAGATGGGTTTAGGTTAGATCAATACTCGCACGCGAGAGTACTAACCAAACCTAAACCGGTCGGCAACGTTCTCGTTTCTCGCGCGTTTCGCTCTTTAAAGTGTGACCGTCATCGGTTGAGCATTACTATAATGTATTCTCCTGTTTATGAGCCAACAGCAGCGGATATTAGAAATTTTACTGACTTGTTAATAAACTATTCCAACATAACCGTTCAAGATAATGATGGAAACGATGACGTGGATGAGATGTATTTATCTTAAATCCAAGGTGATGGTGATGATTCACAGAACAGGAAAGAGAGCAGTGAGATAAAGGAGAAGGACGGGTCTCAAAAACATAATGACACTACTAGATGGCGCCACAAACAAATCCTAATTAGTCCTACAAATATACCGCTAGGCGGCGTAGCCTCTATTACAGAAAACATTCGCTAATTTAAAAATATACCACTAGATGGTGCCACAAACAAAACCCTAATTAGTCCCAGAAGTATAACACTAGGTGATGCTACCTTTATTACAGAAAATATTCATTAGTTCATGCAAAACTAGATGGCGACACAAATTCAAATTTCGCAAAAAGGGGGCCACGACATATATGTAATAATAGTAGCAGCCAATAAAGGCTATTGTTATCCTTTGCATGTATTTAAAGTATAATTACCACCGAATGATCATTATTATTATTATTATGAATGAGCATCATGGATATTAGATGTTTTGCGGGTTGTTAATAAACTATTATAATATAATCGTTCAAGATAAAGAACGATGAGGTGAATGAGTTACACTGTATCTTAAATCTTGATAATGGCGATTCGTTCTCTATGAAACTTCAAATAAGCTAAATTACGTCACTCTTTTTTCAAATTAGAAATTGAAATTAGCATGGCTATTAACCTCAACTAGTAAAAGTCAATATAACGGGAAGTACTTGAGCGTAATTAAACATACAGATAAATTATCCATAATTTTCGAATGTATAGGTGTTGGTTGCTTAGAAAGGGAATCTGCCTATATAAAAAACTGGGGTAGAAATTATTATTGTTTCGACTAATATTTAATTTAAACCTTAATGTATTTTGCAGCAGCAAGATTTTAAAAATATTTGTAAGTACGTTATTTTAACATGACGTTATGACTGGGTGATTACCACTTTCCAAATCACATTAATGAAGTTGTATAACTGTTTAATAATAATTGAATTCCATAAAAATACCTTATTGTATATGTAAATTTTACAACGTCAAGGCTCAAATCGTTTAAAAGTAATATTGTACAGTCATTGAAGGTTGACTGGTTTCGCAGTGAAATCATTTTTAAAACTCACTTTTTGTACTAATTTGTATATAAGGACTTTGTGTTTAACTACAGACTTGTATCATTTTATTTTTTAGATTAGGACTTGTATTATTATCTGCACAAACTGTACATATCAGTTTAAGTTAGAACCGATTTATTTATATCGGGCTCGTCGGCACAGATAATTATTTTATCACTATGTTTTAGACCAAATTTTTCACATAATCTAATTCATGACACTGCGTGCTCATAATGCCTCCTGCTCGTCGGTCATTTATTGTAAATATCATTTTCACGCTACATACTGTACTTAGATTTTGTATATTACATTCGACTGTTATTTTGCATTGTGAATATCGAGCAATGAAACCGTAATTTAATTCTTATTGTGTGTTACAAGCTAAGGTGGTAGCGGAAAATAATTTTAAGTTTCTTCAAGTAACAAACGTAGTTAGGTAACACATAGCGAAAATAATTTTAAATCCCATCTTAAAAGCACTTATACGAATGTTCTAGAGGATATCGTCTTACATAGGCAGTTAATTAATTAAACCGGGCTCTATTTACAGAAAACATTTATTGGTCCATATAATATCAGCTGGCATCACAAACAAAACCGCATTAACCCTGAAATACACTACTATAGTGGAAGATACACTGAGATTGCAGAAAACATTCATTAGTCCATATACCACTAGATGGAGCCGCAAACAAAACCTTAGAAATATAACTCTAGGGGGCGCTACCTGTATTATAGAAAATATTCATTAGTTCATACACCATTAGATGGCACCACAAATTAAAAAAGTCCAGCCTAAGGGCAGCGACAAGAGGGCGCAGACCCTGACACAAGTTCTTATAGCTGCCTTAGAGGATAGCATTAGGGCCGCCTTATTAGAATACTATTTCCAGTCAAGGGGCCACGACAAGAGGGGCACAGACATAACACAAGTCCCTGAAGACCTATCTCATGAGATAGCATTAGGGCCTCTTACTCAAATTTCAAATTTCCCGCCTAGTAGGTTAGGCTACCCAAGGCCAACCTGTTTCTCAAGACAAACAACTTTCTCAATGTAAACCTGTTTTTTTCAAGGTAAACCAGTTTCTGGAGGTAAACAACTTTCTCAAGGTAAACAACTTTTTCAAGGTTACAGAAAACGTTCAATGGTCCATACAACACTAGATGCCACCACAGACAAACCAAAACAGATCAATGAGATAGCTCCTACACTTGCCTTACAAGAACCTCCTTCTTACTAAAACAATTTCAAATTTACCGCGCAAATTCATGTCCAAGGTCTACAACTCAAGGCCAACCGCTTTCTCAAGGTAAACCAGTTTCTCAAAGTCAACCACTATCTTGAGGTCAATCACTTTCTCAAGGTCAAAAGTGCCACGTGGCAGGCCTTGGGGAATTCCCGAGGTCAAAATTGGGCGGGGCTTGGGGAATTCCCGAGGTCAAAAATGAGCGGGGCTTGTCTCTCAGTGAAATTGTTACTTTGACAGTGGTAAAGGTTACATACAATTGTTACAGCCACAAATGCACTTACTACAAGAATATTTCATTATTGTTTTTACTCCTTAATATGTAATACAAAAACTCCAAAGCAGCAATGCAACAAAACTGCGAATGAATAATAGTATATTATATACCGAGGCGGAAAGTGTTACATTCCTGTCGAGAGAAGTGTGGTTCACCGAGAGGCGAAGCCTCGTGGTAAATTAGTTCTCGGGACAGGGGAATAGTACTTTAGCCGAGGTTTGTATACGATTTTATTCACAATTAAAGAACAAGCAACATTATCCAGTTCACACGCTGCTTAAACGTTAACAGAGAAAATTTGCCTCTTAACGTCAGCCGTACACCACGTGACTAGTCTGGACAATAAAATTCGATACATCGATTGTTGCCACTGTTTGTTGTAACTAAAACGAAACCAAAACTAAATGCATTACAATAATGTCGCCAATAACGAACTGAATGCAAAAATATGGGACCACTAACAGTTTCAAAATATTATCATCATAATAAACAAATCTTTCATATGCGAATTGTAAATTGTGATAACAGATTTATACGCCCAATTTTATTAATTTTGAACTGTAATTTAGAAAAAAAAAGCAAATACTTCACTTTCTTAATTGGTTCATAAAGTTTGATTAATACACAACATCGATATTGTACAAACATTTGAGAAGTAATGATGAATTAACAATAATAGAAACATGCACTGCAACAATTAGAAATATTTACATTTACTTAAGTTTGAAAATTATTCAGACTTGTCATCGCTGAAATCTTCACTGTTGTCCGAATTGATTTCACCAACATTTATTATTAAACGTTCAACGTTGAAATTAATTTTTTTTTCTGTATTCCACCATTCCACCATACAATTTCCTGCATGTGCAATGCATCTTTTCCAATAGTCTGCATCGATTTGGTTTAAAGCACTTAACCACATTTCTTGCCCATTTGCATCATTAAACTCTAAATTATTCTGGCCAATATTTTTATTATAGTATTCCTTGCAATTTTCCCACACTAACTCAATAGGGTTGAATTGACAATGATAAGGTGGCAATCGCAGTACCTTATGTCGATTTTTAAATGCTATTTCGTCTATTGCATATACCTTTGATCGAGAGTTGTTTTTAACAAATTCTAACAGCTCTTTTGAACATTTCATTTTTAAAAGCAATATTATTTTTTTTTTTAGGTAACTGCAAATGTCTTCTTTCTTAGAGGAAATGGAGTATTTTCTAATACTGTTGAATAAATAATAAACATTACCCATCACGATTAAACTTGGTTCACTTAACTTCGGCAATAATTGTTCTTCAAACCATTTTGTGAAGAGTTCGCTTCATATGTCACTATGGTAATCAGCATTTGGATTTTTTGTTGAAAATATAGCGAAGAATGGGGTATAAATCCAACTTTATTGCCTGCATTGAGTACGATATATCTAAAAGCATTCGTTAAAAAAGTTTAATACAAAATGAAATTTGTAACTAACCTTTTTCCTACTCCCATCGGTTTCTTCTTAATACTTTTTGTGGTATTATCATGCCAACTTTTTTTAATGGATCCCCTACTAGAAATCCACGTCTCATCTAAGAACACAGGGTGATTGATTGATTTTTCCCGTTATTCCCAAGTGGGACATAGGGTCGTGGTAAAGTTTCTCCATTTTTGCCTGTCTTTTGCTAAACTGACCAGCTGTGCCATTGACATTTGTGTCTCTGCAAGTATTGCACTTCTCCACTCATATTTTGGCTGCCCTCTAGTTCGTTTGCCTTGCGGATTTCATTTTAGTGATTGTTTGCAAATTTCGTCATCACCTTTACGTAACGTGTCCAAGCCACCCAAATTTACGTTGTGTAATTTATTTACATAATTCCATTTGGTCCGTTTGTTGCCATAACCCTTCGTTTGTAGTACGTTCAGGCCACCATATTCCCACTATGTTCCGCAAACAGCGGTTGATGAACACTTGTAGTTTATGCTTTAACACTTTAATCAATGCCCAGGACTCTGAGCCATATAGTAACGTTGATTTCACCATTGCATTAAACACATTTATTTTACTCTTTAATGTTAAACTTGTCGCTCTCCACACCTTATTTAATCTTATACACTTCTGTAGCCTTTGTTATTCTTTCGTTTCCTTTCTTCATGACACAGGGTCATAATCTTTTAATTCTTTATTCTTAATGTAGTTTCTCAACAATCTAATCCTACTTGTAGGAATATGTTCCAATTCAAATAACCCTCTTCTGTCATCGTCTTCTTTAAAGGAGAAACCAATTGCGATCAATTTGTAAATATTTGTATTGTGGTGAAGTACACTTGTAATAACAAATCCATAAAATTACACGCATTTCGGGTATCCACATACTTTTTGATTAACCCTCCACTACCTGCGCATCTATTTGCAACGCCGTTACCTACATGTGAGCGTGGTGCTCACGTCTGTGTATTTTCAACAATACTCTCGATTAACTTGTAATAAAAAGCACTTTATGACTACAAAAATAAATTTATTCATGTTAACTACTATAATTACACAAAATCTATACTATTTTGAAAGAAAATTGATATTACATATTGTATTAGATAGTTTATTCAGAGTCGTCGTTGGTCCAACATCGCGTGCAAATAGGTTTTGTATGTTCGCCACAAATGGGTAAATTACAGTTTGCTTTAGTGCATTTAGTTTTAGTTTTTCTATTTTTCCTTTTTGGACAAAATGCACATTTAGCAGTTTCACTTGGTCCTGCAATTGCTGTAGTTTCTATCTGAAGTCCAAGCTGTTCCTGGATCTGCATGCGTAATAGAACTGGTAGCGTGGATATTTGAAGTCGCTTGACTTGATGTGCCATAGCTAGTTCCAGACCCAAATCGTTCAGAAATCTTCGTCGTGGCATTTGAAGCTTAGTGTTTTCGAAAAAAATAATATTGCTACTAATTCCGGCAATGTTCAACAATGTAAAAAATATTGCCAGCGGCCACCTACAGCTTACACGTGACACAGAATATAAGTTTTTTAGTTTGTCTACGACATCAACGCCCGATTTTGTTTGATTATAAAATGTAATAACTTCAGGCTTATGTTGGTCACCTGACAAAGGATCTATAACATCTTCATCGTGCATTGTTGATAACATAAGCACATTTTTATTCTTTGGGACGACACCAACAAACAATCTTTTCCAAAACCAATATACTACTATGTAGCGGCCTTTGTTCTGTTTCTTTAAATAGGGAGGAAGTTCGCGTTTGTTTTTCGCAAAGTTCAACCAATGTTGTTTGGAACTCTTTTCCTAACAAATCTTTCAAGGAATCGACGTAAAAATTGTCGCATGTGACATTTCTCCATGTTTTTACTGTGGGCTCAACCAATCTTTTTACTAAAGCACTAGAGGAATTGTCTTGCTGATAAGGCCCTTCAGGTTGTTTACCTGCATACATTTCCATCTTGGAGGTATACCACACTTTAGCATCGGCAAGCGCGTAAATCTTTATTCCATATTTCGCTGGTTTACTCGGTATGTATTGCCTGAAGCTGCATTTTCCACGGAATGCTTCCAACATTTCATCAATTGTTGTTAGCGGTCCTAGTTGTCATAGTTGTGCATACACTTTTCAAAAACCTCTCTAATTGGTGCTAACTTGTCAGTTATTTTCCTCTCCTCCCTCGTGTGGATATCGTCAAATCGCACTGCTCTTAGCAACAACTGAAAGCGGTTTTTCGACATAACATTGCGGAAAATTTGGGGTCCATTTACACTCCATAAGTCGTCGACATTGACATGGGAAGCTTTCCAGGTTCCAGCCAAATACAGCAAGCCAAGTAGAGCTTTAACTTCTTCAATATCTGTGTCTACAGCATTTCTAGGCCGGGTGATTCTTTCGCGAATTTTCGCCAAATATATATTAGTATAAGACACAATTTTAGTAACTAAGTCATCAGAAAAAAATAAACTCCAGCATTCCAAAATAGTCTTTGCGTCTCTAGCGGCACCCTTTACACCAGGTCGCGTTGTGACTTTATTACGGGCAGCAATTTTTTTGCTTTTTTTTCACAGTGTTTATTTTTTTTATTTTTGATGAAAGGCTGTAATATAATAATATAATATATATTGCGTTACTTACCCACGTAGATAGGCCTTTGTTTTGCAGACATACAGGCACTTTCCCCACTATCCTCATCTGCGGAAGTATCACTGTCATTGTTTTCAATTTGTTCCTCAATATTATCTATCTCATCATCGTCACTGTCATCTAGTGACTCCAAAATTATATCCGATTCATTTTTCAATTCCTCATACCACTGCAATAATTGTTGTTCTTGTCGCGGATCCATTGTATCTACCCGCAATAATAATCGAAAATTAAAAATTATGTTTTATTTATTAAAAAAGTCGGTCCGTATACAATTATACATGTAATCAAACTTGTAGAAATTATATCTACTTACTTATAGGCTGCTGGACGTAAGTGGATGCTTTGCATCTGCACAAACTAAATTCCTAACACGCGTACCTGCACAGTGAGGAGACCGCTCCCAGCAACAACACGCACGTGCAAATACTTCTCTAGAACTGAACACAAATCCACAAATTTGTGAACACCTCCATGCCTCTCTTACAAAAGCTGTAAATAACACATTCCTTAGCGGTTAAGGCCGTAAGTACAGTGCCGTCAAAATTATAGAACAAAATAGGATAGATGTGAGCGATTCGCTCATAGCGCAGGTAAGGAGGCTTAAATTCTATTTCAATGGACTTTTAACCCTCCTATTGTGTTAACATTTTGGTTTCACTCATTGTGTTCGGGTCATTATGACACGGGAGCCGATAGTTGTCGTTAAATTCATATAACGGTAAATAATAATAAGAAATAAGATGTAGTATTTATTATTTATTATATTTTATTACGTTATATTATTTTTATTACATATTATTATAAATGTTATTTAAAGAATATCTGAAAAACGTAGTAGTTAGGTACATACATTTGTTTGTTATAGTTTTGACAGAAGTAATATACATAACCTTTACATAGGTATTTTGAGCAATTAGAGCATACCGTATTAGCTTTATTATCATTTGAAGAGGGACAACACATCTTTTACGCTTCGTTATGGTTAATTGTTACCTTACTTCGGCATTACTGGTTGAGAAACGTGACTTTATAACCATTTCAGCTGCAGGAATAACTTCGAAGGAGATGTTTTTTTTCTTCCAATAATGGAGTGAACATGAATTTTGTCAAATTTATGATCGTTTTAAAAAACTATCACAAAAAACGCTTTCTATCCAAAAAAATATAAGCAACATCGGTACACAAATATTTGTTGCGTGCAGTAACACCGTAACCGCTGCAATCCAGCGCAATGTTTGTGTGCGTTCGATGTTATTTATATCCACTGTTATTTAATACTTCAACCATGTCATTCTGTATTGTTATATGTTATATTTAGCAGCTAAGTATCTTAACTATTAAGATACAGGAAATATAATTCAATAAATAACGGCCCAGAGAAATTATTTCCTTCTCATAATGCCATAATTTAAAATTACACAGATATTCATTAGGAGATTCAATTGATATTGTATTATAACTGTCGATAATATTTGACTGTTTAATTTAAATTATGTAAAAATCAGGTACTTCCAACAGCGTCCTCTACAGTCAATATTTTGCAACCTAAGAGTGATTACAGAACAAACTATTATGATAGGTACGTGACCCTGGTACCACCTACTTTGTAGATGTATGATATGACGCGTAGTCGACTACAACAGCTGGTCCTTTAAACTCATTAATAATTTACTTATCTTTTTAAGGTTTTTTAATGGTGTATTTGTATATTACACAATCTAAACGTTTCGATAACACTTACGGTTATCTTCGTCTGTAGTATCATCTATTAAAATTGTTAAAGATGTTGAATCAATTTTGTTAAGTTGAAAAATTAAAACATAAACATAAGCCTGCTATGAATATAACAGTTTGAGAAACGTATAAAGCCAACTGCAGAATTCAATTTTAGTAAAGAATAATGAAATCATTAAAAATTAAACAATGTTAAACTGCTTTTCTTCCTTTTATAGCTAATGTTACAGATAGAATTGTCTTGTTCATGTGGAAAAGTATACATTGGAACCACAAAACATAGCTTTGATACAAGATGTAAAGAACATATGAGATGTTATAGATTATGCCAACCAGAGGAGTCTGCGGTTGCTGACCATGCCTTAAATAATCTAAATCATGACATTCAATTTGACAATGTGAAAATATTGTCAAGCTCATTATTATGTTCGTTTACAACGTGAAGCTATTGAGATGTATAAAAACTCTAATAATTTTAATGGACAAGAAGAAAATCTCCGTTAAAATAAATTCTTTACCAATTATATGTTAAATTACCACATCACTATAAATTGACATAAGTAGTAAAAATTAAAAAAAAAAATTACATAAAACTTCCTACATTATACTTTTCGTTGTTAAATAGCACTTACCTAGTTCTTCAAGAAATAGTCGCCGATTTGTACGATTTCCGGCATTCCAGGTTGGAGTTACCTTGCACCACACTACATAAGCGTTGTAAGCTGAAACGTCCATAATATTGTAAAAGATCATAACCGGCTTTTTATAATCTTGGTGACACACTCTGTTATCGTGGTGTATGGTACTTATGAGCGTAACATTTTTATTCCGTTTCGAAATATAGGAAACTGTCGATGTGAAGAACCAACTTCTTTCCTATTGCAGACCAATTCGGCTGGCAAGTCAGGCTTATTTTTGAGAATAGTGCCAATCATGGTTATTTTTCTATTCAATGGCAGCTGCCTCAGATCGTACGAGGTAAAAAAATTATCAGACGTTACGCTGTGACCTTTTAGACCATAAGTAAGATGTAGCACAACTCTTTTACCTTCACCTCTCTCTGGAGGTTCCCCTTCTATTTTCCCGAGGTAAACGCATATTATATGCATAATCAGTTACAGAATCGCATAAAGTCCAAATCTTGACTCCGTATTTAGCAGGTTTATTCGCGATGTACTGTCAAAACGCACAACGGCCTCTAAAAGTTACCAGTTGCTCATATACCGTTACATTTTCGTGAACATTATACTGCTTAGGTAGAATTGTAACCCATTCATCCCACAAGTCCCATATGGCAGCTAATGTATCAGTTTGGCGTCGTTGTGGTCGAGCTTTTTATCGTCAAAGCGAGTTATTCGTGCAATTACCTGAAATCGTTGTAGGCACATCGTTGCTCTGAATATTGGACGACGTACATTTCCACCCCACAGTCTTTTCCACGAGATTTATACTCTTTAGCTAGAAATAGTAGGCCAAAATATGCTTCCAGTTCAACTAATGTTAGTTCTTGAAACGTGTCGCCACAAAGTCATTTGTCTTCTAAATATGACATTTTCAAAATTAGGTTTACAATTTTGAGTGTGAAATATAAGAAGTACGCGGATTTTATATCAATTATACGCGACTTGTTGGCCCAGGAATCAACGAAAGAATATTTACTGCTGATAACCTTCCCGATTGATGTGTCTTTTCATTCCATAGTATATTCCATCTCTTGAATATATATATATATATATATATATATATATATATATATATATATGTTTTTAACAAAAAAAATTGTCACTTCACCCTCCACTTGACAGCTTTGTTAATAGATTGTCCCATATGAAAGTAAAACCAATTACCTGATTTGGTATTGTTGAGGATCTTAAAGGAATAGATTGTTATTAGCCAGACAACTGAGCTTAAAATAAAGTGTTAAAACCAAACAAAGAATCTACTTCTGAAATAAATGGAGAACATTTTGAACACCTCCTGCAGTAATTAAGTTGTTAATTAGAATAATTTGTCCAGTTCACTTATTTTTGAAGATTTAATTTAATTATTTGTCTGTTTATTTTTATTTGTATTTTTATTTAAAAAATTAAAATGATAATTTTGAATTCTACTTTTAAAATCTTTTCCAATGATGTATCGCGACCTCTTGCTATTTAAAAAATGGAAGGGTAGCTCTCAAATGAAAGGGTGACAATTTTTTGTTAAAAAACACCTCGTTTGAAATAAAATTGACGTGTCCAGCGTTTTCAATTTTGTCATCAGTAACGGAGATTAAATGGGAAGACTTATCATCCACTGTACATACATTATATATATATATATATATATATATATATATATATATATATATATATATATATATATATATATATAGAAATATATATATATATATATATATATATATATATATATATATATATATATATATATATATATATATATATATAGGTATATAGTGGCCTTCGGAAGATCCTTGGCTTTATTATTAAAAATTTAAAAAAATGTTATAGCGTCAATCTATATCAGACTTAGATGTTTATCGAATAAAAATAGTTTCATCCCTATAGGGTGTTCCATAATTGCAAGACCGGACTCAGCTTTGTTTTGTTAAATGGAACCCTATATTTATTTAATTTTATTACTGTTTGTCTTGTTGAATGCTGAAACACGATACTTCGTTTTTAAATTTATTTTGTAGCGTTGCCAAGTTAGAGCATTTCTTCTTTAAAAAAGTGAAAATTTATACCTTTACTTAAATTATTCTGAAGACTTTAATATTAATAGTAGAACTGTAAGGTTTGGCAAACGGGTAAACAAGACCTTGCTCTATCTTTTGACCTTCATACTTCCTGGTTATACTATACTGGGTGTTTACAAAATATGGTCAGTTTTTGCAAATTTGGGATGACCATAACCTTTGTTATTTAAATGGAACACCCTGTATTTTATCATTTCATCGTGTTCTGTTTTTAATTCTCTTACTTTTTTATTAAGCATGTAATATACCAAACGTTACGCGTTCTCGAAATACTTAAGATTTGTTGCAAAATTAATGACAATTGTGACAAGCTGGACGGTCTATACAAAAGTAATAAAGCAAACAAAAGAATTTGTATTTGAAAAATGTTAAATTATTGAGAAAATTATAATAAGTTATAACTAATTCAAATGCTCGATGTGTCCACCATTTTCTTGCAAACAGGTGTGAATTCTCCTCAAAAAAGAATCTTCAACATTTCGCAGCATATTTTGGTTAACCATTTGAAATGCATTCCGTATTCTAATTTTCATGTCTTCTTTGGTGGTAGGAGATTCTTGGTATACTAAGCTTTTAATATCACCCCACAGGAAAAAATCTAATTTTGTCAGATCAGGAGTCCGAACTGGCCATCCTACTGGCCCTCCTCTCCCAATCCATTTATTGGGAAACGTTCTGTCTAGATGTTCTCTAACAATGCGACTATAGCGGGGAGGCGCACCATCCTGCTGAAACCATATCCCTTGACGTATGTCTAAGGGAAATTCTTCAAGGAGCGGAGGTAACTCATTTTGAAGAAATTCAAAATAGGTTTGACCATTGATGTTTCTTTCAAAAAAGTAAGGTCCAATTATATGGTTCCCTACTATCCCGCCCCACACATTCAAAGACCAGCGATGCTGATGATCTATTCTTCTAATAGCGTGGGCATTTGTATTGTCATAATAATGGAAATTATGCCTGTTCACAAAACCATTTTTGTGAAAGGTTGCTTCGTCGGTCATCAAAATGTGTTTAAAGAAACCATTGTCCTGTCCTAACCGTTCCAGTGCCCACTGGGAAAATTCCAAGCGTTTTTAAAAATCATTTGCATTCAGCTCTTGGACTAGTTGAAAATGGTATGGATGAAATTTATTTTTTGAATAATATTGGAAACACTAGTTTGACTAATACCTAAATAAACACTGAGGTTTCTTATGCTAACGTTTGGATTTTCCACTGCACTGGTTAGTACCACAAATACGTTTACTTCATTTATAACCCTTTTTTCTCGTTCTTTTCTTTCGTATTGTACATATCCTGTTCTTTCGAATCTTTCTTTGAGTTTTTCAAATATCCTTGGATCAGGATGCCTGCGCTCCGGAAATCGTTGTTGATAAATTCTGGAAGCAAGAAATGAATTTCTTTCACCTTCGCCCAAAGCGTAGACCATGTCAATACATTCATCTTGTGAAAATTTCATTTTCCAGACTAAACTGAGGAACTAGTGAATGATGTTTAAGCCAAACGTCAGGAATTATAAATCGCAGACCTACTGGATGCCCTTTTTACACTTATTGTCATATTCTGAAATTATGACTTTAAAAACTCGAATAAGAAGTAAACCTTTGTCCATTAGTGTTTATTGGATCATATTGTCAACGAGACATTTACGATTTGTAAATATTCAAAGCAAAAGTCATGATTATTTTATTAATTTTGCAACAAATCTTAAATATTTCAAGAACACGTAACGTTAGGTATATTACATGCTTAATAAAAAAGTAAGCGAATTAAAAACAGAACACGATGAAATGATAAAATACAGGGTGTTCCATTTAAAAAACAAAAGTTATGGTCATTTCAAATTTGCAAAAATTTACCATATTTTGTAAACATCCAGTATAGTATAAGCAGGAAATATGAAGGTCAAAAGATAGAGCAAGGTCTTGTTTACCCGTCTGCCAAACCTTACAGTTCTACTGTTAATATTGAAGTGTTCAGAACAATTTAAGTAAAGATATAAATTTTCACTTTTTTAAAGAAAAAATGCTCTAACTCGGCAACGCCACAAAATAAATTTAAAAACGAAGTACCGTTTTTTAGCATTCAACAAGACAAATAATAATAAATTATATATATATATATATATATATATATATATATATATATATATATCCTCCTGAGACCCCAGAGAAACTGGCTGGACAAAATTGTATGAATTTTTACTAGCCGTTTTAAGGCATTAAAAATCATAAATTAATTTTTGAAAATTTTCTATGGGCAGATTTAAAACAAAAATTGTCCATTTGAGTGGACGCTGGATCTTGATTAGGTTAAAATTTACAGACTCTATTAAAATAAGTCGCCTCAGACTTTTTGATAACTAAATCAAAATAAAATACTAAAGTGTTTTTGTTTTTAATTTTATTTAATTGCACAATAATACTAATAACAAATCAAAGGGAAACATGGTAGTTATAAAAACAATTACGATCTGCTGTGATACACAAATAAACTTTACATGTTTCACAAAAGAATTTAGTTTTTTTGTTACAATCCTGGTGTTTGCATCTCATAGAATGCTTTATTTGAATTAATTTAGGCAAGTGTTGTATGGCATGACGAGAAGAATTTGGCATCGCCCTGGGTAATGAGACATATCCTTGAGGGTTATTTCTTGTGGTTAACCGTAATTGCAGAGTTGAGTTTTCATCATTTTCATTATGATTAACAGCCAGAAATGAGTTTGCAACTTGAAGTTTAAGGTCAAGAAATGTTAAAATCTCCTTTGGTGTATCCTAACTTTGTACGGTCCTCACGGTACAAAATCCATGAGTTAGCTATTGCCAAATCGATAAGATGCAAGATCGTTTTAACAGTCCATTTTTTGTTCTAGCAGACATTCTATAATAGCTAATCATTCGATCAATCAGATCAATACCGCCATGGAATCATTGTAACATTTTATGATATTGGGGCGAGGTACTTGAACATACTTAGTCGTTTTTAGACCATCTCTTGCAATAATCCATTGGTTCATTACCTAGCCCCGTTGGCGCTATAAAAATTTGTTTTAAGATCAAACCACTGAACAATATTTGTTTTGCCATCGTTTCGAACCGCCTGTTCTGTAAAACCCCTAGGAAATTTTTTTGCAATTTTTTCTGATGTTAAATGCACTGCTGCAGGTATTCTAGACTTCATTATTGTGCCTGTGCAAACAATACTTTTGTTCAACAAATATTCCAGAAGCGGAATTGTCGTGAAAAAACGATCAATGAAAACCCCAGTACCAGGGTTTAACGATTTGGTTAAACGAATCACGGCCGATGGTCCCACTGTCTACATCACAGTTTTCGAGTAACGTACCTTTTCCTGATATATTTCAAAATCTAACACCAATCCCTGTGATGGCGCACACAAAGTTTTTAAACCTTCAGGGTTTGGTTTGCACAAATTGTTTAACACATACACCTGTAAAGGGATCATCTGCTCATCAATAGCTACTATCAAGTGACGTTTAGAGACAAACAGCCATCTCTTATTTTATTTGCAAGTGGTCTAATTTTCCACAGTTTATCTTTTTTTAGTAGTTTCCGGCACATCATTATCTACAACGACTTTCAAATGGCTTCTAATTGAGAAGAATCTTTTCTAGTCATACTACCAGAGATACGCTCTACAGTGGTACTGGCCCAATACATTTTATCTGAGGAAATTTCAGACAGGACATCAAGATGGAAATCCCAAGGAATTTCCTAACTTCATCAACTGTCAAGTTCATGGGTTTATCATGGTCCAAAGAATATTTTAAATTAGTACAGGCACACATATTTTCTACATCAGAATCATCAAGATACATAGCAATGTAGTCTGACACTTTCCAATTTTTCGGTCAAAACTCATCGTAAGTCTCCGGTGCATCGAAATGCGGTGCACTAAATCTTAAATGAAACAAAATAAAATCATACAATACAAATAGAACAAGGTTTAGTGTGTACCTGTCAACTTTTTCCAAGTGTTTCGTCCATAACGAGCTTTTAAATTAATTAATGGAATATTAAATTCGGATCAGAATCATCACTTGACTCATCTAATGTTTCCTCTTCGGGTTGCACTTCAGCATCTTCTGCAATACCAAATTCTTCACACAAGATTCAAAATGTTTGGGTTTTCATCGTCTGAATTGCCATCGTCCTCATCGTAACCTTCAATATCAGAATTTTCCAAACATGCTAATAATTTGTCATCATCTACTCCAAATTGTAAGTGTGCTTTATTTCCAAATATTGCTAAAATTAAAAAATATATAAAAATAATATGAAAAAATGTTGTGAAGAAGATCCCATGTCTATCTAAAAGTACGTAAAATAGTTTTCGTTGTAAGAATGTAAATTATTATAAATTTTAAATCAAACTGAGTCACAGAAGTAATATAAACCTTTCTCTATCCATCAACAATCATTTTGGCTTTAGTTTTAACAAAATACATGCAAAACCTACCATCAATCGTCGCTCTACCAAAGGCACTCATATTTGTTTCACTTTAACAGCTGACTGAATACTATTTAATGCTTCAACTTGCGTACTACACTGATAGATGGCACCTATATGCGTCCACTTTATTGGACTGTAGAGTCTCAAAACCATCAGAAACTAATTTGCCCAAATATTACCAAAGTTCAAGGTGTCTATTTAAATGGACACTGGATCCCAGGAGGTATATATATATATATATATATATATATATATATATATATATATATATATATATATATATATATATATATATATACATATAAATATCTCGGTTTCGGACAAATGGTCTTCTTATTCAGAAGCATTAGAATCATTATCAAAAACACACAACAGTTTCTCAAGTTCACTATCCGTAAGCAATCTCTCACTACACATTTTCAATAATAAATTTCAATTGTTAGGTATTTCCTATTAGAGTATAGCGTCAAGTCTGATACTTACTACGAAACTAACAAACAGAAGCTCACTGGCTGCATTTATACGCGAAACCACAGACAAGTATCAACAAGAATAAACTAGTCTACCGGTACGCAAATAACTCATGCAATATGCGCAATAATGTGGCAATATAATGTAATTTCTTCGTATTTATGAAACTAAAACAAAACTGAAAAAATACATTCATCTATCCTAATAATCTGCTTTTCGTTCTTCTAATTCGAACCACACAGAGCACCTGGTCATATTGATCCAAGCAAGTGAGTGTAACAAATGCACTTAAAAAAAATAATTATAATTTTCTAATATCAATCTACGTACACCGTTATTAGAGTAATGAAATAAAAGCCAGTGGTAACGAAAAACGAAATATTTAAATAAATTCACCAATTAAGCACATTAGAAGAGCGCGGTTGGGCCATATTGACCCGAACACGGTACGAAGGTTAAACTAGTCATGAAATCGCTTACTAGTCTGTATGAAAATTTTCCAATGACAGGTTTGTGTTACTGGGTAATAAAACAAACGTAGTTTCACCCCTATTTACTCCGTTCGGCAATTTTCTCTTTTATCTAGTACATTCGTAATTGTTACTCCATTTTTCTGTTTTACTATAAATTTCCACATGACTGGTATCTGAACAAGCTTTATGTATATAACAGTTTAACATCGTATTACGAAGTAGACTCGTATTTAAATGTGAATGTAAAACTAATTATATGTATAAAGCATCAGAAAAGCTGTCCAAGTTAGCCTTGTGTGGATAAACAGTAACGATTATTACAAAAAAAACTGTTTAGCTTTTATTGGAAATGTTTGGTCTGCGTCGAAAGGGTGTAAAAGCAGCAAATCAAATATTAAAACCTTTTCGTGAAACTACTTCCTGAATATTGTAACAATATTAAAATACAATGGTACAATTAGTAAATCATTGACCCATTCGATTAAATTAACATGGTTAAAGAGAGACGATAATTAAAATTTTCCTCGACTTTCAATTTATTAACGGAAAGTTTAGGTAAACAAGGTTCATAAGTTCAATGTTTGGTTTTTGTAGAACGTTTTGTGTGACATTTTGAAGGTATGCATTTATAATTGAGACGACGGTGTTGATTTAATTGTTTTGAAAATTAAGTTTAACGTACTGACAGGTTGTCAAAAACATCTAATTTAATTTATTTGATATTACGTCTATGCTAAACCGATTATCCAAGTGACGCTTCTTATTTCTTTTTATCTGATTAAGAGTATTGTTATGTTGGGGTGATTGAGTTAATTCTCTTTAATTAGATTCATATTGGAAACAATGATTACGTTAGGGTTAATGTAATAATGAATAAATGTTTTATTGAAAGAGTGTTAACAAATAAAAATGTTTATGTGAGTTGGTTATAGACTGCCATTATTCCATTTGATGTTTATGATTTTGTTGTGTGAATAATCACAATATTGACTTCAATTCGTGAACTCGGAAACCAGTGACCAATTTTTAGAGATTTTTAACTTTAGACAAGTTTCTTTGGTGAACAACCGCGTGTTAATTCTTCAACGTCTAATATTACCCATCATACAAGTGATGTTCTTCTTTTCGTAAACCACATAGAAGACAAATTTAAGCGTAGATTAGGTTTCTTTGCGGGTATTTTCATTGATTCCGTTTTTAGCGCAATACTGAGAAACCGCTTTAGAAAATTGGCTTTTCTCAATGCCCAGTGATATTCATGGTTTACCAGTAGATATATCAATTGATTAAGTTGATAAGGGTACTATTTATAACAAGAACTATTCAAAATAGATGTAGATTTTACTGAAAAAGATCTGTTATAACTAGGTATACTATGAGACCAGAGAAAACATCTGCTTTCCACACATATAGGACGCGTTATAAGTCGGCGCTTCAGCTCAAGGCCGGCAATTCTTAATTTATCAATATCTTTGCTTACATGAAAAATAAATATCTGGTGTGGCATAACCCAAGATATTCCAAATTTAAAAAATTAATTAATTTTAATAACAATTTTAAATCATTATTAATTTTATTAAATACATTAATAAAAAGAGTGCATTATACCCCTTATTATAATACAGATTCATATTTGCAGCCATAACCTGCAGAGACTTAAATACAAATACAAATTAAAATTTTCCGCCATTGGGCCCACGATAAGGGACAAAGCCCCGAGAGAAAGTTGCGCAGCCCTACACCTGTCTTACAAGTTAGCATTAGCCTCATTATTATAATACAAATTCAAATTTTCCAGCAAGGGTACCACGACAATACACGAAGGCCTACAAACAAGTTGCGACACCCTACACCTGTCTTACAATCTCGATTATGCTCGGGGAGGGTTGGAGTGGGATCGCCGAAACAGCCTTCGCCGAAATCCTCGCGTCGCGAAATTTTACGTATATACATATATATATATATATATATATATATATATAATAATATATAATTTAAAATAAATCCAAGGCCGACCGGTTCTAGAAAATAGAAATAATCTTGTCACTTGTGAACAGGTTAAATTAATTAAACAAAATCTTTTATTATAAAACACTTCTCATTATCTTTACATGTCTTTGTACTTTATTAGAATACAATTTTTATGACAGAGGATAATTATGCAACCTGATTATAATAAATCCTAGGTGCATACCAATTCCAAAGATGTATGCGGTACACGTGTTGAAATGTTTAAAATCGATCCCCAGCCACAAGAAGAATTTGTTTCGGCTTGTATGCGCTTCTAATCAACTACCGAGCCACGCACCTAGACCGTGTTCAATTATTGTAAACACGGATCCTGTAGGCAAACCAGGTCAGCATTGGACCGCTATCTACATTGATGATAATGGTAACGCAGAGTATTTTGATTCCTTTGGACGAGCACCTCTAGGGTATCATTTACGTTTCCTAGAGAAGAATTCTACGTGGTTCCGTTACAATAAAACAGGGTTACCATTCGGATGTGTGTGGTCTTTATACGTTAACGTTTCTATATTGTAGATTAAATAGTCTATCAATGATTGATTTTGTAAAAAAAATGTAGTACATGTTTAATTGTAAATGACGAGATGATTAAATTATTGTTTAACACCTGTTACCCCACCATTCTATTCTGATAAATAAAGATATTTTTAGTACCCTACTTTTTTTAATTCAGAGTTGCGTAATATCAGATGAGCCTATTGTTTTTATTTCTTTTTAATTCAGCATTGTGTTTTAAAAAATCGTGTTATAAAATTTATGACTTTAGCGTTTTAAGGAAAGTGTGTTACTCGGTTGGTAGATTATTAAAATTAACAGGTGTATATAATTACACAGCAATTAGCTAAAAGTAAACATGAACTGTGGATTCTAACTACATATTGTTGTTGTGGAATTGTTACATTCCAAACTTTTAATGCGGTTTTTAAAGAAAACAATTTCCGTGTGTATATATGGACAACATGTAATATTTTGTTCAAACCGCTTTGTTATTAATTACTTTAAGGGAAAGGCAAATACGAGTTGCAGTAAGTGTGATAAAGATAATTAGGTTGTTTGTATATTTACACTCTAAAAATTAATTATGCGGAAATCAATAGCTAGTTTTCCATCAACTATTCATAAACGTAAAACATAAAAAGTGCTATAGTTTGATTAGACGAGTAACACAAAGCAGTGAGTATCACTCGTGAATCAGTCTCTCAAAAATGTTCTTTCAATTCAGAGCTGGTAAGTGTGCTGTTAACCTTTTATTTGTTTTATTTACTTGTACAGGTTTTTAATTACAGTTATAAAATACATCTAAGTTATACGTAACAGCAGGTTTCTTTAAAAACATTAAGGTGTACAGTATACAACAATTTAACGAGCAGATGGATATCAAACATATTTCAATGCAATCAATGCAGGTAAAACAATCAGTTTTAATATTAGTTTAGAAAACAATATTATAATAACTGTTACGTAATTAATTAACTTAATAAAAAATTTTTGTTTCATTAGGGAATAATCTGAATGTCAGTAATTTTTTTTTATAACTCACTGAGGCTTTTTTAATTATGATATTTACAATAAAAATAAGTGTTCTATAATTAAATTTTACTGTTATTCAAATTCCCCACGCAAGATCAAACCCTAACACAAGTTCATACACCTATCTTACAAGATAGCAATAGGGCCTCCTTATTACAATACAAATATAAATTTTACTTCAAGGGTCACGGCAGTCTCAGCAGTAAGTTGCGAAGCCCTATATCAGCCTTACAGGATAGCATTAGGCCTCCTTATTAGAAAACAACCCCAATGTATAAATAAAATTTCATAAGGTTAGAATCTGTAGATAGGAATTAAAAAAAATACGCACAATTGCCTAACCTCCAGAGGCTCCCCACCAAAAGGGCTCTTAATACAAACCAAAATAATCAGGATTTAAATTCACATCATGGGTTGAAAAAGGCCACCGAAAAGAAACCATAAAATAAGGGTGAAAAATACGCCCCCTCAAGTAAGCGAGTAAAAACGAAAAAGGCGTTAATTAGGGATGAAAATTCCACCAAGGGTTGAAAAAGATCTCTCGAAAAAACCATAAAAAATAAGGGTGGGAAATACGGTCTCCCACGTGGCACGCCCTGGAAAATTTCCAAGGTCAAATGACGTCATAAAAGTGGAAGGTGAGGTGCCTCACTTCTACTGTTATTCACTTTTATCATGCCCAAATTTTAGACAAAGAGAAATGAGATAATTTTAAAGGACAAAAACTAAATTTTCTCGTTATATTTTCTAACCTGCAGTTTACATGTACATATAATAATGGGGAAAATATGTTTTCGTGTTTCTGTTTATCAGATGCCCAAAAACTTTGTTTATGGACCGATTTTGCTAGGAAATCGACTAAATATGTTGCCCAGCTGGGGAATGATGAACTTTTATCACCTTCGTATTAGAGTCAAAGACGACTTTACTTCCAATTTCGCTGGGACAATAACCAGACGAATTACTTGGATGGGCAAGAACTACATGTGCTTGCGGTACTAATTATCATTTGGGGCCACATTATTCACAAATTCTGTTGCGAACAACAAATACATTACCTTGTTGGACAACAATAAATATTATCGTATCAGCACGTTAGTAACCATTTTAGGCCGAGGGTGCGAAAAATATTATTTATGCACCAATTTAGTTGGAAAACGCCTAAACTAATGGGCTAGATGAGCAAAAAAAACCTTATGGTTGCAGGGGGTTGGTTAAAATTTCGGGCCAAATATGCCCGAACAGTTTTTTATTCGATCATTTCGATGCCTAGATAGACAGGAAGTAAACGTTGTTTGTACGGGCCAGTTCATTGTTTGAAAACAAAGATTCCCAAACTCTGTATTTATTGGCAGATTTCGGTGGACAAGGGGAGAAAACGTTTTGCCCCGATGAGTAACAACGAAATTGTATGGTTTTAGGACATTGGTCATCGTTTTAGACAACAGATGATTAAAATCTTTATTTATGCACCAATACTCTTGGGAAAAGGGTTAAACACATTACCTTGTTGGACAAAAACGTTATTTCGTTATTTCATGGTTTTAGGAGATTGGATATAAGTGATGTAGTTTTATGGTGTTGTTCATTATTTCAAACCAAAGATGTACAAAGCTTTACTTATTCACCAATTTCGTTAAGAAAACGGCTAAACTCATTACCAGCATTGGTAATACAAAATTTTGTGGTTGTAGATCGTCGCCTATCATTTGAAATTAAGGATGCTCAAAAACTTTATTCACCAATTCTGTTGGGGAAAGGACCAAATGCATTGTCTACGTAGGCAAAACTAAGTGTGATGGGTTTACGACGTTGGTCCTCATTTGGGACTAAAATTGTACAAACACTATTTTTTTACAAATTTCGTTAAAAACATAGCTTTGATACAAGATGTACAGAACATATGAGATTTTGTAGATTATGTCAACCTGAAGAGTCTGCGGTTGCTGACCATGCCTTGTATAATCTAAATCATGACATTCAATTTGACAATGTGGAAATATTGTCAAGCTCATTATTATGTTCGTTTACAACGTGAAGCTATTGAGATGTATAAAAACTGTAATAATTTAATGGACAAGAAGGAAATCTCCGTCTAAATAGGTTTTGGCACCTTATATTTAAAAAAAGGCATTATGATACGTCTTGATTTTGGTTTTAATTTTGACGTTTGGTCTAGGTTTTTCACCGTGTTTTTCCTTAAATTACCACATCACTCTAATTTGACATAGGTAGTAGAAATTAAAATTAAAAAAATTACATAAAACGTTCTACATTATACTTTTCATCGTTAAATAGCACTTGCACTTATTGACAAATTTATTTGGTAGGTTTAACTGGATTATTTTAATTGATGTCATGATTATATTTGTGAATGCTTCTATCAATTTCAAATTGAAGCTTTCACAACTTTACACTTACATAATAGCTTGATTAAATTTTGTTAAATGTGTTTTTTGGTTGACATTTTTCATTGTTCTTTAAGGCAGTTTAACAAAATTTAATTTTTAATGATCTAGTTATTCTTTACTAAAATTGAATTATATACTCAACTTTGTACGTTTCTCAAACTGTTATATTAATAGGAGGCTGATGTTTCAACATCTTAGCAATTCTAATTTACTACTGACGAAGATAACTTTAAGTGTTATCGAAACGTTTGTATTGTGTTTTAGGTATACACTTTCCTTTACTAACTATTAATTATTAAGTTACTAATTATATTAAATTATATATTTTATACTTGATAATATGCAATAATCGGTTATATTGGAAAAAATGTTTGCTACCTGCCGTTGCCGTAATGATCTCATCTCATTTCAACTTTCGAATTACTTTTACTATTATTAATAAATTACATAAGCAAATTGGGTTATATTCTCAAATTATTTTGTAGTAAATTCATTCGAACCCGTTGAATATTCTTTCGCCAAGGTCAAGTTTTGAAATAATTTAGTCAGCCTACTAACGGTATATATTATGCCTCACAACTTTTTAGAGGAGCGCCTACAAGAAGTTAATGTCTTTTGTTTTTGTTAGTCCATATGCATGAAACATCCTCCCACCTATTATTGTGCTACACGGTTTTCGCACAGAAATTAGGTAGCCTACAACTATTATGATTTAAGGGCGAGTGTTGCCCTTTTAATTGATATGTGGTACAAACACATACTATTGAAATAGGTTAATTGAGCTAAAAATTTGAAAGTAGTTTGTGTATTTAGTATAATCATCCTCATCTTGTGACAAAAAATGTAGTTAAATCCAATGTTAAAAGTACAAAGATTGACTATATCGGTATATATTTATATCCTATATCCATATACCGCATAATAGGCATTACAACCCGAGTTGTGTACTATGCTTTTTCCGCTCCTATAGAGTATAAGAAGAATGAGGTATGAGTAATACGTGACTATTACTCATTGTTGTTATCACCTTTGAACGGTTTATACAAGTACCTAATATTGCAATGAACGATCCTACAAAAATAAATTACGTATAAATTATTATAAGATTTTGTTATGAATGAATAAGTTCAAAAGTAAATATGTAATTAAAAATTATTATTAATTTTATTAAATACATAAATAAAAGTTTACCTCAGTAGGATTTGAATATACGACCTTGTTTGCT
>JARFJB010000371.1:125000-141699 GCA_036346205.1 Vesta saturnalis | reverse complement strand
GTAGAGGGCACGAAGGTTTAAATGTCAATATCACAAATTATTATTGCTGTTTACAATGTTGTGAATCTTCATTATGAGCGTATTATGTAAGCAGTTCTGTATAACAACACACCTTTCTACCTATGAAATGTAAGTTAATAGGAATGAAATAATTTTAATAACAATTTTTTTTTAGATAATTATGTAACCTCTTTTATTATAAGTTCATTGCGAAAATCGACAACACTGTAAAATCAAAAACAATAATCAATGACAAACAGACTTTTAAAACTTAGTGTCAGATGGAGGTTAATATTAATAAAATTCCCAAGCCTCCCGCTTCTATAAAAATATCGATAACACGGTTTATTTTCAATCATATTTATTTAATTTTTACACTTATTTCGCTTTGTATTAAGAAACTTTACCAAGAAAAGTGCTAAACATACTTCGGCACAAATATCTCATGATGTGAATACTTACTAAATAATTTTGCATATTGTGGATGCTGAAATACCTTAATACACTACACACTGTATTGGAATTTTCTTTTATTAAAATAATGTCCTTGTATTCTGTTATATAAAGCAATTTAAATCAAACAAATTATAATTTTATTGAACGAAAGTACATATTTACGCCACCTATGGGCAAATGGCCGAATCCCCAAATGTACTCAATAACTGTTAGTTCATTGAATTCCCGTTAGAGGGCGAGGTGGGGACATTTAAACATAATACAGCTATTTATTCAATATCGATCGGTAACAAAGTAATCAATTCTAACAATTTTTCGTTTTGAAAAAGTTACTACATTTCTCGTGTTCTTTTTGCGGTCGCCATTTTACGATGCTATGGAAAATATCTGAACTCTTCTAAAATTTCTATAATCGAAGATTTTTCGTATGTAAATTAGAATAATTAACTGTAACAAGAATTACTTGGGCTTTTCTGAAAATTACAGCTCCAAATTACTTGTTCTAGGTCTACCACTCCTTGGCAAATCTTTAACACTACCGGTTTGTTTAAAGCGTTTTAAGGTTTTACTAACAACGGATTTAGAAATTGGATTTCTGTTTGGATGCGTGTCATTAAATAAATTACAAGCGTCTTGTAAACTTCTGCGTCTATTTCCATAACCCAGAATCATAAGTATTTCAATTCTTTCACGTTCACTTAAACTCGCCATTGCTAATATTAACAGCAACAAATTGCACAATTGAAATATGTCAACTATTTGACATAAACAATAACCACTGATAAAGTTACCTCGCTGGAGTATGTTTATCGCCTCGCTTTTGTCTATCTAGATTAATTCTGCTAATTTAATGGATCTTTAATATTTGAACATTAAGGCACTTTTTCTCAATTTTTTTCAAATGTAACATATTGAAAATTGTATACCGCTGAAAAGAGAATAGAATGTACTATCGAAAGCAATAATCAGAAATATAGGTTGTCATTTCAAAAAAATATCGATGACGTCGTAACTTAAAAACAAATGAAGAAAAAAATAATTCAAGTATTCTCAAATGTAGATAGTAATTTCATAACAAACTTTTGTATTGAACATAATTTCCTAAAATGAATATTAACGACAATAAATCGCCGTCTCCATACTTTTAACTAACCCTGTATATATAATATATATATATATATATATATATATATATATATATACATATTATACTGGGTGAATATTTTAGTGTTACAAGGGGATATCACGAAAACCGTTTGACTATTAAAAATAGTTTATAAAATGTTGTAATAAAATTCAGATATTGGTTTCATGTTACAAGATTAATAATTAACACAGTAGGATTAAATTTATTAGTAACGTAGTCCGCAATATGAAAGATTCATAATTGAAAATAAATATAACTATGACAAATCTGGAACACTGGAACTGTGGCAGGATTTTGGTTGTTAAATATAATTATCCAAAGAAATATGGAAAAACTTGTTGAGATTAACATTTATTAATGAAACGTTTATCTCTTTACCAACGACAACAGTTGCAAATACTATCGACACTTCAATAAAAATAAAGGCAAAGGATGAAATAATTACGAGTGTATACATACATATTTTGAAGCGTGATTCAAATTGTGATTAAGCGAGTTACTTCTGCGTACAATCTTAACGCTTAAATTAATAATATATTAAATTCAAACAAGCAAAATATACCATGCCTTAATTAGTTTATTTTGAGATAAACAGTCTAAATATAATAATATGTGCAAAAAACTATTCAAACGAATTTACAAATTGTACCCACAGTTATTTACATTTTAGGTTTTAGTTCAACTTGATGGGCTACTAAATCGTATGCCGATTTGAAAACGGCCATATGCAAATTTTTATTTAAGCTATAATTTCTATTGGGAAAAAACAGTGATCATATTGCAATAGTGAACAACTTATACAGCATAGTGTATGGTACATAATTGTGAGTCCGCAATATCACAGTAAATATAAATCTGTATTCTGCAGTAGTACATGCTCTTTTAAATTAATTATAACATCTTTGTTAATGGACTAATTTGGTTAGAGCAATTATTATTAGATCACGAACGAAAAAAAGCTGCATAACTGGACATTGAAAAATTAACTTTTTATTTAAACGGGTTTATACACAAGCGCACCCATGTGCACACACACACGCACGCACGAGCGCACACACGCACGTTCCCACGCGCATACCTACTCTCACATCCACACCTACACCCACACCTACACCTACACCCACCCTTACACCCAGACCCAAATCCATGCCCACACTCACTCACACGCGCACATATCATCTTAGCGAAACGTTGTTGTAAAATGAGGTGTGTGTGTCCATGTAGATTGGAAGGTACAAATGAATGTCTTTACGTATGTTTGTTTGTCCTTTATATAATCTTATACCAATAATCATACTGCTATTCAGTTATGTATTACTACAAACAAACGTCAAATTTGTTTGAATGGTTTTTACAATAATTAAAATGAAACCCAGTAGTACCTAATATAGCATTTTTAATCAAGGTAGGTCCATACAAATGGAAACACGTGTCGTCGTTTTCATGGCAACTATCTATATATTTAAAGCTTGAAACTAACATTGTCTATTGTTCGTTGTTGTTACCAAGTAACCTATATATTTACATAATTTAAATTTAATAACAATAATCTTAATTTTCGAGATAAAACAGTGAGAAATCCGAATGACGAAATGAATCAGATGAAAAATTGTAGCTTGAAAAACTGATATAAGCTATACGGCGCTTTGCTACACCCCTTTCCCGGTGTATCAATAATCGCCAGATAAAAAGTGTGTTAAATGCTTAATTGGAAAACGTTTCTTTTTGATAAGGTTCGTCGTTTTGTCAAATTTACTTACTAAATATAGCAATTTACTTTTCGGTTGAATGCTTCCAAATTACTATTTCGCAAATTTTTACGCATCTCTAATTGCATTTAAATTAACGCATGTAACTTTCGTACACATCCTTTACTTAGTTCAAATTTTCTCAAGTTTGTAAAACTGATTTGTAAGGTGTTGGCCAATTTTTCTTTCTTCCTGTTAAGAACGCCATTAATGGTGGATGTTGAGTTTCTATAAAATTTTTCATTTCTGGTTCTGGATGCTGAAGCATCATTTTTTTTTGGAAAATTCTTACTTAAAGTAATACTTGCTTATGTAAAAGTATTACTAACGCTTTTATAGGCGGACATAATTGAAATTATTCATTCGTCCACATCTTCGGTAAGTGGCACATGTTTCGATAACCTCATCGTAATTAAAATTGTTTTTAGGTTTTCGAATATAAAAGCATTCAAAACTAATTCTATGCATATACCGACACTTTCGAAATTACGTTGAATGTTCACCATCGGCTCGTTTGTCACCTGTAAGAGGTATGAATGGTCATAATTACTTAAACATCGTACTTATATTTACTTTCTTTTAGCATCTCCATACTACCTTCTTTTAGCTTCTCCGTGCTACCTGTTTGTAGCATCTCCGTGCTATCTGCTTTTAGCATCTTCGTACTACCTGTGTTTAGCATCTCTGTACTACCTACGTACGAACATCTTTGTGCTACCTACGTATGAGCATCTCTCTACTAACTATTTTTCTGCTCACATTTTACTGTTACGTTACATCCAAAACATATGGTTACCGCTGAAAGGCATAAGATCCTTGCTGACATTCATGACCATATACGTGAAGGCTGCTAGATCATTGGAATGGTACCCGAAATTCGCAAGATCAAATAAATAATAGTTTCAACAATAAAGGTCAGATATTTTTTTCTTTCTTAATCACCTGGTTACATGATGGTGTTTCCAAATTTCAATTACACCGAGTAGGTTCTTAGTAAATTCCTATAATGAAAATAAATGGACTGATATTATTACTTTTGTAATCAAATAATCGAAAATTGTTACCTCTTATTTACATTTATATATTTATGGTACTTCCAGCAATTCAATTTCACAAAATTGCTTTTATCTAAAACGGTATATATATATATATATATATATATATATATATATATATATATATATATATATATATATATATTTTATATCACTAATTCAATTTCTGTACTCAATCATAATTAAAATTTTAATTGAATCATCAAAATAGATATACCACACCCAAACAGTTTTAGCTTCCATTTTGACTAATTAATTCTAGCTTCTGTGGCTACATTTAACCAATGATTTAACTCCTACTTTAATTGCAATATACCGGGTGTAACGAGTGTCTGTACTACGTGAACTACTGCAAATGTTAAACATTTAATTTTGTATGAATTTGTAATTTTTATCTGATAATCTTCATGTGTTATGTACATTACTTTTCTTGTGGACAAGGTTATTCGGGCCAATTTACTTCCTATAAATTTCTTGACTATTTTGTTGAGTATTGTAGTTATTTACTGTGGACCGAACAAGCTTTTATATTTACTGTATACAGTGTGAAGCGTAAGGCAAGCACGTTCCTTAATTAAATTCTTTATTATTTTTTTTTCTTACTAAACATCCCAATGGGATTATGTGTGAAATCAGCCAATTCCGAGTACGAATAGTAATATCTTACAACGGCCGGAAGGGGACATATAATAATTTTATTTTTATTTTTATTTTAATTGAAATTTAAATTATAATTTGTCGTGGGCATAAGCTCAGGCTCACTGCTTGCCATCGTGGGCTTTGGTGGACTGTTAATAATATATATATATATATATATATATATATATATATATATATATATATATATATATATATATTTATTTATTTTATTCTTTGTCAAAATACCAACAATAAAATTACTTTATCGGGGGATTTGTCGACTCATTTCGACTTCTTCCTTTCATTCTTATTTTTTTCTTTTTCTTTTTTTTCTTGGTAAATCCGTTTCAGGGTTTACTCTCCTTTCAACACTAGTTGAGTACTTCCTTATTAAAGCCTGTGGCGCCTACTCATATCCGGTTCCTATCTAACCAGACTACTATCAATTTAAGCTACACCTCCACAACAACCACGCATCCGAGTGCTGTGCGGTCTTCCGACCGTACGCCTGAGTTTAGTCGAGCTCACTCATTCTTTTTATGCCATTTGATAGTTAGACACGTGGCAAGTGAATAACGCAAAAGCATTTCCCGCAATCAAACGTCCCCACACCAAATTTTATTAAAATTAGTTCACCCTTTTAATCTATCCTCCTCGACTTCTTCAGATAAAAAATAGATAACGTAAAAACTTGCCTCGCACACAAAAGCCCCTATATGCACTATACCTCATAAACATTGGTCAATCCCTTCGCTGGTGTATCGATCAACCCTCCCCCACGCCTCAGGCGTACTAACAATAACTCACCATCGCAGTATGATTATTGGCATAAGAATATATGTATAAATATATAGGTATGCAATCGACATTTATTTCACTATCGTTTAGGATTTCATTTTACAAGGCTTCGCTAAGAGGATATGTGTACGTGTGCGTGTGGGCGTGGATTTCGGTCTGGGTGTAGGAGTGGGTGTAGGTGTGGGTGTGGGTGTAGGTATGAATGTGAGTGTAGGTATGCGCGTGGGTGCGTACGTGCGTGTGTGTGCGCGCGTGGGCGTGCTTGTGTATAAACCCGTTTAAATAAAAATTTAATTTTTCAATGTCCAGATACGCAGCTTTTTTTCGTTCGTGATCTAATAATAATTGCTCTAACCAAATTAGTGTATTAACTAAGATGTTATTATAATTAATTTTTTACTTTTAATAACTGTGATATTGTGGATTCAAAATTATGTCTCATACACTATGCTATATAAGTTTTCCACTATTGCAATATGATCACTATATTTTCCCAATGGAAATATAGCTTAAATAAAAATTTGCATACGGCCGTTTCCAAATCGTTTTTTACAAATAAGCGGCATACGATTTAGTAGCCCATATAGTTGAACTAAAACCTAAAATATAAATAACTGTGAGTACAATTTGTAAATTTGTTCGAATAGTTTATTGCAAGATGTTTTGCTTATATTATTATATTTATGCTGTTTGTCTCAAAATAAACTAATTTGGGTATGGCATATATATGCATATATGGCAGTAAATTGGACGTTTTCACCTTAATCACATTTTGAATCATACTTCAAAATATGTATGTATACATTCCTAATTACTAATACTCATCTTTTAGGTTTAATCATGCCTTTATTTGTTGTAGTTTCGACAGTATTTGCAACTCTTGTCGTTAGTAAAGAGATAAACGTTTTATTAATAAATGTCATTCTCAACAAGTTTTTCCATATTTCTTTATATAGTTATATTTATTTTCAATTAAGCTTTCATATTGCGGTGTATGTTATTTTTAGTCCATTTAATCCTTGTGTCAATTGTTAATCTTATAACATTAAATCAAAATTTTTATTTTATTCCAGATTTTAAAATTACCATGCATTAATATTACTCATTCAATTTTCAATCATTACCCAAGATCGTTAAGTCAATAACTAAAACATTTCGAACGTTAGTTTTTTGCATAAGAGAAATATATATTATTATGTGAACCAACAAACCAAAAAATAATAGTACAAGGAACATTTCCATTATTGAATAAATACCTAGGTATTTTATCTAAATGTGTGTAAAAGTTTTGTATACGCGTTTAAAAACTAAAAACTATTTTGTGTGTTAAATCTAGTTTTCATTTCCATATAACTTGCTTTACACTCAGGCGTTCGTAAGCGTCTACTGAATAACATGTAGAACAGCTTTTAACTCGTAATATGTACTGAATTGAACTGGTAAAAGATTTAATGGCTCAGATGATTTTTTTTTTTGAAAATATGTAAACCTAATTTAACTATTAAACCATAGAAATAAAGTGACACTGAATAATGAAGTGAAATGGGATGGAGGGCGTCGACGTGGGTGCACATTCCAGATGTGTCCAGCGATTAACTCGTTGACAGCAGAATGTATGAGGACGGGACTGCGGCACCCCCGAGATGGACGATACTGAAGACCACCGTCCAGCCTACTAATGAGCCCGCCTTGTGACAAGACTGCGTGTCCCAACCTACTATTACCTGCTTCATTAAGCAACACTAATATGACATGACTGTCTTCCTTCATACATATGTAGCGCCCAATTACACACATGGAACAAGTATTTCCATTTCTTTTATCACGCAACAACATTATAGTGCTGTAATTACATATTACTAACGGAAAAACTTTCCACGCCTAACGTAATTTCATTTTTTGTATGCTGTTTTTTCCGTCCTGGAAAAAATAGAGCTGGCTACAGATATTTCTAAAAAACAAATTGAATATTATAAAATACTTCTCTTATTAAAACTGAAACGAAAATACATTTATTTATCCGTTACATATTCAATATTGCCGTAACAGATTTCTTGACCACAACAATTTTGTTACAGATATTTACGTACAGGTTAATACTAATGATATCGTTAACAGTACCGATGTTTTAATTGCGCAAAAGGGACACTTATAAAACGGGGTCCAATCCAAACGAATTGTGCTGTTATTAAACGTGTATTTTTTAAAATCTTATAATAGTTATGGAACTACAAATAGTACTTCAGTAATTCCTTGTAATTACATTCGCATATAATTATAGATGTCATTTGAAATAAATTATATTTACATTACCTATTAGCTGTTAAACACATATTGCTAATTTTCTATATCTCTAATGTAATACAATAAAAAAAAATGATATACACTACTTTTATTTATGTTCTGCATGTTTGCTAACCTACATGTACTGTAGCTCCATTTCAATTTATCTAAGACAAAATATGATTGCGTCATTACCCACATTGCAGGTGAACCATTATAAAATTGTTAATTAGCGTTTATACCCAAAACAAAAATATTCTCTAATTTTTGAAACTTTACAATACTCTCAAAATTAGGAATCAATAAATACCTCTTAAGATTATTTTTACAAGATCCAGCTTGTATAACTACTATTACCGTTTTTTGAATAGTCGCCTTGGGTAGCATTAATCTTGAGTTGTATGAGCATCTACAATACAATCTTCCTTTAAGTGAAATAAATCATAATTGCAGTATGATCCATTACTTTTCTTGAAGTAACATGAAAAAGTAGCATGAAAACATAAATAATGTATTTTCAGGAATGTATTCTTCTTGCGTTTGCTAATACAACTTTTTATTTCATAAGGAGCTTAAGACAATAAAAAAGGTCTGATTGTTTAAGCGTAGTGTGATATATTGCAAAGGATATAACGTATTTAGTCTACCTCAAATAACTCGTTCAATGTAGTTCGTAGCCAGAGTTTGATACTCATATATTATATAGAATTAAACTCTACTGTTCCCTCATGTAGTTACATTCTTAGTACGCATGTTTCTATTTGTGCGTGTGTGCGTGTGTGCATGCATGCGTGCGTCCGTGCGTGCGTAAACGTAAGCGTAAATGTAATCGTAAACGTAAACGTAAACGTAAACGTAAACGTAAAGGTAAACGTAAACGTAAACGTAAACGTAAACGTAAACGTAAACGTAAACGTAAACGTAAACGTAAACGTAAACGTAAACGTAAACGTAAACGTAAACGTAAACGTAAACGTAAACGTAAACGTAAACGTAAACGTAAACGTAAACGTAAACGTAAACGTAAACGTAAACGTAAACGTAAACGTAAACGTAAACGTAAACGTAAACGTAAACGTAAACGTAAACGTAAACGTAACCGTAAACGTAAACGTAAACGTAAACGTAAACGTAAACGTAAACGTAAAAAACGTAAACGTAAACGTAAAAACGTGAACGTGAACGTGAACGTGAACGTGAACGTGAACGTGAACGTGAACGTGAACGTGAACGTGAACGCGAAAGCGAACGCGAACGCGAACGCGAACGCGAACGCGAACGCGAACGCGAACGCGAACGCTGATGCCGACGCGGACGCGGACGCGGACGCGGACGTCGACGCGAATGCGAACGCGAACTCGAACGCATACGCGAACGCGAACGCGTCAGCATCAGCGTTCGCGTTCGCGTTCGCGTAGTTACATTCTTAGTACGCATGTTTCCATTTGTGCGTGTGTGCGTGTGTGCATGCGTGCGCGTGTGCGTGCGTGCGTCCGTGCGTGCGTAAACGTAAGCGTAAATGTAATCGTAAACGTAAACGTAAACGTAAACGTAAACGTAAACGTAAACGTAAACGTAAACGTAAACGTAAACGTAAACGTAAACGTAAACGTAAACGTAAACGTAAACGTAAACGTAAACGTAAACGTAAACGTAAACGTAAACGTAAACGTAAACGTAAACGTAAACGTAAACGTAAACGTAAACGTAAACGTAAACGTAAACGTAAACGTAAACGTAAACGTAAACGTAAACGTAAACGTAAACGTAAACGTAAACGTAAACGTAAACGTAAACGTAAACGTAAACGTAAACGTAAACGTAAACGTAAACGTAAACGTAAACGTAAACGTAAACGTAACCGTAAACGTAAACGTAAACGTAAACGTAAACGAAAACGTAAACGTAAACGTAAAAACGTGAACGTGAACGTGAACGTGAACGTGAACGTGAACGTGAACGTGAACGTGAACGTGAACGTGAACGTGAACGTGAACGTGAACGCGAACGCGAACGCGAACGCGAACGCGAACGCGAACGCGAACGCGAACGCGAACGCGAACGCGAACGCTGATGCCGACGCGGACGCGGACGCGGACGCGGACGTCGACGCGAATGCGAACGCGAACTCGAACGCGTACGCGAACGCGAACGCGTCAGCATCAGCGTTCGCGTTCGCGTTCGCGTAGTTACATTCTTAGCACGCATGTTTCTATTTGTGCGTGTGTGCGTGTGTGCATGCGTGCGTGCGTGCGCGTGTGCGTGCGTGCGTCCGTGCGTGCGTAAACGTAAGCGTAAATGTAATCGTAAACGTAAACGTAAACGTAAACGTAAACGTAAACGTAAACGTAAACGTAAACGTAAACGTAAACGTAAACGTAAACGTAAACGTAAACGTAAACGTAAACGTAAACGTAAACGTAAACCTAAACGTAAACGTAAACGTAAACGTAAACGTAAACGTAAACGTAAACGTAAACGTAAACGTAAACGTAAACGTAAACGTAAACGTAAACGTAAACGTAAACGTAAACGTAAACGTAAACGTAAACGTAAACGTAAACGTAAACGTAAACGTAAACGTAAACGTAAACGTAAACGTAAACGTAAACGTAAACGTAAACGTAAACGTAAACGTAAACGTAAACGTAAACGTAAACGTAAACGTAAACGTAAACGTAAACGTAAACGTAAACGTAAACGTAAACGTAAACGTAAACGTAAACGTAAACGTAAACGTAAACGTAAACGTAAGACGACGACGAACGTAAACGTAAACGTAAACGCAACGTAAACGTAAACGTCAGCATCACGTAAACGTAAACGCGTTAACGTAAATCGTACGCATGTTTCCATTTGTGCGTGTGCGTAGACATGCGTGACGTGCGTACGTAAACGTAACGTGCGTAAACGTAAAGCGTAAACGTAAACGTAAACGTAAACGTAAACGTAAACGTAAACGTAAACGTAAACGTAAACGTAAACGTAAACGTAAACGTAAACGTAAACGTAAACGTAAACGTAAACGTAAACGTAAACGTAAACGTAAACGTAAACGTAAACGTAAACGTAAACGTAAACGTAAACGTAAACGTAAACGTAAACGTAAACGTAAACGTAAACGTAAACGTAAACGTAAACGTAAACGTAAACGTAAACGTAAACGTAAACGTAAACGTAAACGTAAACGTAAACGTAAACGTAAACGTAAACGTAAACGTAAACGTAAACGTAAACGTAAACGTAAACGTAAACGTAAACAACGTAAACGTAAACGTAAACGTAAACGTAAACGTAAACGTAAACGTAAACGTAAAACGTAAGAACGTGAACGTGAACGTGAACGTGAACGTGAACGTGAACGTGAACGTGAACGTGAACGTGAACGTGAACGTGAACGCGAACGCGAACGCGAACGCGAGCGAACGCGAACGCGAACGCGAACGCGAACGCGAACGCGAACGCGAACGCTGATGCCGAACGCGGACGCGGACGCGAGACGTCGAACGCGAATGCGAACGCGAACTCGAACGCGAAACGCGAACGGAACGTACGTCAAGCAAGCGTTCGACGTTACGGACGCGAATACGCATGTTTCATGCGGAACGTGTGCATGCGTGCGTGCGTGCGCTGCGCGTGCGCCGACGCGTAGCGTAAAGTAACGTAAACGTAACGTAACGTAAACGTAAACGTAAACGTAAACGTAAACGTAAACGTAACGTAACGTAAACGTAAACGTAAACGTAAACGTAAACGTAACGACGTAAACGTACGTAACGAACGTAAACGTAACGAACGTAAACGTAACGAAACGTAAACGTAAACGTAAACGTAAACGTAAACGTAAACGAAACGTAAACGAACGTAAACGTAACGTAACGCGAAACGTAACGTAACGTAAACGTAAACGTAAACGTACGGACGTAAACGTAAACGTAAACGTAACGTAAACGTAACGAACGTAAACGTAAACGTAAACGAAGACGTAAACGTAACGTGAACGTGAACGTAACGTAAACGTAACGTAACGTAACGTGAACGTGAAACGTAACGTAACGAACGAACGAAACGAAACGCAAACGAACGAACGAACGTAACGCGGACGCGGACGGAACGAAACGAAACCGAACGTACAACGAACGTCAAACGTAAACGCAACGTAACGTACGAACGTAACGTAACGTAACGTAACGTAACGAAACGTAAACGAAACGTAAACGTAAACGTAAACGTAAACGTAACGTAACGTAAACGTAAACGTAAACGTAAACGTAAACGTAAACGTAAACGTAAACGTAAACGTAAACGTAAACGTAAACGTAAACGTAAACGTAAACGTAAACGTAAACGTAAACGTAAACGTAAACGTAAACGTAAACGTAAACGTAAACGTAAACGTAAACGTAAACGTAAACGTAAACGTAAACGTAAACGTAAACGTAAACGTAAACGTAAACGTAAACGTAAACGTAAACGTAAACGTAAAAACGTAAACGTAAACGTAAACGTAAACGTAAACGTAAACGTAAACGTAAACGTAAACGAAAACGTAAACGTAAACGTAAACGTAAACGTAAACGTAAACGTAAACGTAAACGTAAAAACGTGAACGTGAACGTGAACGTGAACGTGAACGTGAACGTGAACGTGAACGCGAACGCGAACGCGAACGCGAACGCGAACGCGAACGCGAACGCTGATGCTGACGCGGACGCGGACGCGGACGTCGACGCGAACGCGAACGCGAACGCGTACGCGAACGCGAACGCGAACGCGAACGCGAACGCGAACGCGAACGCGAACGCGAACGCGAAAGCGAACGTGAACGTGAACGTGAACGCGAAAGCGAACGCGAACGTGAACGTGAACGCGAACGCGAAGCGCACGCGAACGCGAACGCGGACGCGGACGCGACGCCGACGCCGACGCGACGCCGACGCCGACGCCGACGCCGACGCGAACGACGGAACGCGAACGCGAACGAACGTGAACGTGAACGTGAACGTGAACGTGAACGTGAACGCGAACGCGAACGCGAACGCGAACGTGAACGCGAACGCGAACGCGAACGTGAACGCGAACGCGAACGCGAACGCGAACGCGAACGCGAACGCGAACGCTGATGCTGACGCGGACGCGGACGCGGATGCGGACGTCGACGCGAACGCGAACGCGAACGCGAACGCGAAAAGCGAACGTGAACGTGAACGTGAACGACGAAAGCGAACGCGAACGTGAACGTGAACGCGAACGCGAACGACGCGAACGCGCACGCGAACGCGAACGCGGACGCGGACGCGACGCCGACGCCGACGCCGACGCCGACGCCGACGCGAACGCGAACGCGAACGCGAACGCGAACGCGGACGCGAACGCGAACGCGAACGCGAACGCCAACTTAAACGTAAACGTAAACGTAAACGTAAACGTAAACGTAAACGTAAACGTAAACTTAAACAAAACGTAAACGTAAACGTAAACGTAAACGTAAACGTAAACGTAAACGTAAACGTAAACGTAAACGTAAACGTAAACGTAAACGTAAACGTAAACGTAAACGTAAACGTAAACGTAAACGTAAACGTAAACGTAAACGTAAACGTAAACGTAAACGTAAACGTAAACGTAAACGTAAACGTAAACGTAAACGTAAACGTAAACGTAAACGTAAACGTAAACGTAAACGTAAACGTAAACGTAAACGTAAACGTAAACGTAAACGTAAACGTAAACGTAAACGTAAACGTAAACGTAAACGTAAACGTAAACGTAAACGTAAACGTAAACGTAAACGTAAACGTAAACGTAAACGTAAACGTAAACGTAAACGTAAACGTAAACGTAAACGTAAACGTAAACAAGTAAACGTAAACGTAAACGTAAACGTAAACGTAAACAAGTAAACGTAAACGTAAGAAACGTAAACGTAAACGTAAACGTAAACGTAAACGTAAACGTAAACGTAAACGTAAACGTAAACGTAAACGTAAACGTAAACGTACGTAAACGTAAACGTAAACGTAACGTAACGTAACGTAACGTAAACGGAACGGAACGGAACGGAGACGCGACGGGACGGACGCTGCACGCCGACGCCGACGCGACGCGACGCGGACGCGGACGCGACTAGCGAACGCGAACGCGAACGCGAACGGACGCGAACGCTGAGCTGACGCGGACGCGGAACGCGGAACGTCGACGCGAACGCGAACGCGAACGCGAACGCGAACGCGAACGCGAACGCGAACGCGAACGCGAACGCGAACGCGAAAGCGAACGCGAACGTGAACGTGAACGCGAACGCGAACGCGCACGCGAACGCGAACGCGGACGCGGACGCGACGCCGACGCCGACGCCGACGCCGACGCCGACGCCGACGCCGACGCGAACGCGAACGCGAACGCGAACGCGAACGCGAACGTGAACGTGAACGTGAACGTGAACGTGAACGCGAACGCGAACGCGAACGCGAACGTGAACGCGAACGCGAACGCGAACGTGAACGCGAACGCGAACGCGAACGCGAACGCGAACGCGAACGCGAACGCTGATGCTGACGCGGACGCGGACGCGGATGCGGACGTCGACGCGAACGCGAAAACGCGAACGCGAACGCGAACGCGAAAGCGAACGTGAACGTGAACGTGAACGCGAAAGCGAACGCGAACGTGAACGTGAACGCGAACGCGAACGCGACGCGAAGCGCGAACGCGAACGCGACGCGGACGCGGACGCGACGCCGACGCCGACGCCGACGCCGACGCGAACGCGAACGCGAACGCGAACGCGAACGCGGACGCGAACGCGAACGCGAACGCGAACGCGAACGAACGAACGAACGAACGAACGAACGAACGAAACGAACAAACGTAAACGTAAACGTAAACGTAAACGTAAACGTAAACGTAAACGTAAACGTAAACGTAAACGTAAACGTAAACGTAAACGTAAACGTAAACGTAAACGTAAACGTAAACGTAAACGTAAACGTAAACAAACGTAAACGTAAACGTAAACAAGTAAACGTAAACGTAAACGTAAACGTAAACGTAAACGTAAACGTAAACGTAAACGTAAACGTAAACGTAAACGTAAACGTAAACGTAAACGTAAACGTAAACGTAAACGTAAACGTAAACGTAAACGTAAACGTAAACGTAAAAGTAAACGTAAACGTAAACGTAAACGTAAACGTAAACGTAAACGTAAACGTAAACGTAAACGTAAACGTAAACGTAAACGTAAACGTAAACGTAAACGTAAACGTAAACGTAAACGTAAACGTAAACGTAAACGTAAAAGTAAACGTAAACGTAAACGTAAACAAACGTAAACGTAAACGTAAACGTAAACGTAAACGTAAACGTAAACGTAAACAAGTAAACGTAAACGTAACGAAACGTAAACGTAAACGTAACGTAACGTAGACGACGCGAACGCGAACGCGAACGCGAACGCGAACGCGGACGCCGACGCGACGCGACGCCACGACGCCGACGCGACGGACGGACGCGGACGGACGGACGTACGCGAACGCGAACGCGAACGCGAACGCGAACGCGAACGCTGATGCTGACGCGGACGCGGACGCGACGCGACGCGAACGCGAACGCGAACGCGACGCGAACGCGAACGGAAGCGAACGCGAACGCGAACGCGAACGCGAACAGCGAAGCGAAGAGCGAACGCGAACGTGAACGTGAACGCGAACGCGAACGCGCACGCGAACGCGAACGCGGACGCGGACGCGACGCCGACGCCGACGCCGACGCCGACGCCGACGCCGACGCCGACGCGAACGCGAACGCGAACGCGAACGCGAACGCGAACGTGAACGTGAACGTGAACGTGAACGTGAACGTGAACGCGAACGCGAACGCGAACGCGAACGTGAACGCGAACGCGAACGCGAACGTGAACGCGAACGCGAACGCGAACGCGAACGCGAACGCGAACGCGAACGCGAACGCTGATGCTGACGCGGACGCGGACGCGGATGCGGACGTCGACGCGAACGCGAACGCGAACGCGTACGCGAACGCGAACGCGAACGCGAACGCGAAAGCGAACGTGAACGTGAACGTGAACGCGAAAGCGAACGCGAACGTGAACGTGAACGCGAACGCGAACGCGCACGCGAAGGCGCACGCGAACGCGAACGCGGACGCGGACGCGACGCCGACGCCGACGCCGACGCCGACGCGAACGCGAACGCGAACGCGAACGCGAACGCGAACGCGAACGCGAACGCGAACGCGAACGCGGACGCGAACGCGAACGCGAACGCGAACGCCAACTTAAACGTAAACGTAAACGTAAACTGTAAACGTAAACGTAAACGTAAACGTAAACGTAAACGTAAACTTAAACGTAAACTTAAACGTAAACTTAAACGTAAACTTAAACGTAAACTTAAACGTAAACTTAAACGTAAACTTAAACGTAAACTTAAACTTAAACGTAAACGTAAACGTAAACGTAAACGTAAACGTAAACGTAAACGTAAACGTAAACGTAAACGTAAACGTAAACGTAAACGTAAACGTAAACGTAAACGTAAACGTAAACGTAA
>JARFJB010000371.1:47500-120000 GCA_036346205.1 Vesta saturnalis | reverse complement strand
GTTTAAGTAGAATTATTGGCTTGCGAGCTGATTTCTCTTTGTATCTGATTTATTGTAATTTGACTTAAGTATTTCGTGCTTTAGTGGTCACTAAACAATTGGGTACGTGCAAATTCCTTGTCTGTTTTCTTTTGTCGATGCCTTTACCTTATCACCTGTGCAATTTTGCTGTTGCTGTATTTTATATGTACCACGATTTGCTTTATTATTTTATGTGTTTATTTACTTTAAAGACCGGCATGATTGGTTTTTAAAAGGGCCATAGGTTTGATGTTACAATTGCCCATATGGCTACATGTGTTTTTTTTTATTATTGTGTTTCTGTGTAACTAAATTGCTTTTTATTCATTTTGTCTTAATGTTATAATTTTGTACGCACTTTAACCTGATTTAATAGTGTTTTGTTACATATTTAACCCTTTCATTATTATCTTTCTGTTATTTGATTTATTAATGTACTTGTGCAATTTCTTATTGATGAATAATGTGGGTTTTAGTGGTGGTTCTTTCCCACAAGGGTAGATTAATGGGCTGAACCACCGTTGCGCAAAGTTCGTTGATTTTAATTTGAGTAGTTTCATTTTGGTTTTACCTGCCCCTCATGATGCAACACGTACCTCATCCAGATTATCTAATTTAGATAGCACAACGTACCTAACACTAGACGGCCACTTCGTTTGATCAGATTTGAGGTTTGCGAGTAATTAAATATCATACTTGTAAATAAATTCCAATGGTTTAATTATTGCCCGGAAAGTCAAAGTAAGGCAGACAATTAATCTGAGTAATAGTGACATTATTGTCAGTCAAGTCAAGATAAATCATTTATCGATTGTTTTGTTCTTGAATTTGCATTATTGCAAATAAGTTCAAATTACGCTTTTCAAGATAGGATACCTGGGGGACGCTAAAAGTCGCATTATCACGACCTTTTTAATATTAAACGAGAAGCCGTGATGGATGTTTACCAAAATTTTATGATTTTAACTGTATAATGTGTTGTTTGTTGTTTAATTGTGAATCAATCGTATACAAACCTCGGCAAAAGTACCATTCCCGTATCACGAGAACTAGTTCACCTCGAGGGATCGCCTCTCGGTGAACTATACTTCTCGCCACAGGAATGGAACACTTTCCGCCTTGGTATGTAATATACTATTTTTGTTTGAATTTTATTATGTACCAATATTTTGTTACTAATATTACTTGAGTCTTCTTATTTTCCGTTTATATTTAATAAAAAATTAAAAAAATATCTTTTTAAAAGGGTTTTTTGAGATTTTAACTTTTTTGCGATTTACGCAGTATTTACATTATTTTTAAATGGAAATAGGTTGTATCAAATGGCTTGGGTCATAGTACCTATTTTTATCAAAAATAAATTAATCACATTAATCAGTCACTAAACAAATATAATTCTAGATAACATAATTTTGACTGATACGTAAAATGTAAGATAATAGATAGCTAATGGTAAATTTTTCAAGAGTAAGGAATTTTAAATAATAGCCTTACTCTAAATAAAATTAAAAGCATGAAAAAATGTCTGGTTTAATTAGCAGAATTGAAATTGTAGATTGTTAAACAACCAAATTCTAATTCTAATTTGACAAACACCATAAGGAATAAAAGTTTTTACTTCTTAGAAAAGGTTAAATGTACTTCATATTGCCACCACATGAATGGTAAAATACTAAAATTAATAACATTACTTACATGCAAAACATAGTTTAAACAAATCAACCACACGACTCTAACAATTCTAATAATTAAATCATTGCAATGATAGGATTATAATAACTATGTAGAATCTACTTTAATTTTTGATATTGTATAATTCATTATTAAAGATACACTATCTATTAAAGAAATGAAAGTAATTACGAGATTAGGTCCTTATTGTGAACTTATATTTTGAAAAGGTGTAATAGTGATACTACCTTTGTTTGTAATAATCCGGTATGTTCTTAAAAGTGCGTAAATGTTTTACTGCAAACGTAAGTGTGAGTATTACATATAGGATTTAATGTGATTTCAATAATTTAATCAGAATATAATTAGTAGGGGTATCCAAATATTAATAAATGCTAGAGGAATTGAATTCTAATTTAGCAGCGGTTACACGTTTGCGCTTCCAATTTATTTGAAAATGTCCGGAAAACGTCATAAAAAGCAGAGATTCAACGTACATGTATTTTTGCCAAGAAAGATAATTTTAGACCGTTGTGTAATGTTGAAACAGCACAATATCACACAATTTCTTTCCCTGTTTTCATTTATTTCATAGTTATATTAATTTTCTTTAATATTAGTTGTTCATATTTGTAAACGTTTGTACTTATTTTTACAATAATGTACTTAATTTAATCAGTTGATGCACTTACGTAAAGTAAACCGAAGTAATATATTGCTATATAGCTCTAAAAAAATAAAATAATGAACTTTCTATGTTTATTAGTGTTTCCGTCACTAAATCAATATTGTAATAAATAATAAATAGAACTACTGCAGTTCTATTCGTATCAGAAAGGAGGAGAATCAACGTGGAACCAAACCCGGAGAATACCAATATGGAATACAACATCCGCGGAAACATAAAGTATATATATATATATATATATATATATATATATATATATATATATATATATATATATATATATATATTTAATAATCAACGGTTTTGATAAGGGACTTTGACCGCAAATTAGTTAATTAAAACACTCTGTATTCCTTGCCAAGCTTTAAAAATTCTTTATTTCATCATCAGGGCTTCTACAAGAGTACATAAGTAGGTAAGATTGTGGAGACTTTTGGAACACACCACATTTCCAAGGTCCCACATTTTCAAGGTTATCACAATCAGAAGGTCCCACCCGCCCAAGGTTACGCCATAAGTACATCATTTTTACATAGAACTTTCCCAAGGTCGCAAATTTCTAAGAATTCACAAGGCTATTTGCGCACCCTACCTACTCAGATAGACATCTCACCTTTTTAAGGCTTGCTCATGCAATTTTTTTATACATCTCTGATACCACACTTAGAACCAAATTAAAAAAAGATAATGATGTGCTAATATATTTATTTGTTGAATGTACAAATGTAATCAGTGCATTATTCAGATATATGGTTTTCTCTAGGAATAAAACATTTTGATTTAGTACAAGTGCAAAAGGTCCTTTCCACTTCTGTATCATTACACCTGCGAGGACGTGGTGCAAGTAATTGAGCGTACGTGCAGTGTGGTGCCCATCGGAGATGCTCCTGCAGCGAGTGTCAGATGACCGCCATTGGTTTATTCGAACTCCACACATAAAGCAGTCAACCGTATTGTATGAAGATGCTGCTCTAGAGGACATGCAGATGTTCATCACCGGTACATGATGGGATACCATCACAATATGATTGATATATTTGAGCATATACACCGTGTGGTGTGTATCTGTCTGTCTGTCCGTCTCTGTCTGTCTGTATGTCTACCTGTCTGTTTGTCTGTCTGTATAGTAGTCGCCGCGCTCAGTTATTTAGTGTCGGTTTGTATGGTCTGGGGTCACACTATTGGGGTCAACGTTTTTCTGGAAATATATCATAAGTAGAAGGAGAGCTCTATCAGTTATACTTACCATGCCTGTCTCCATCACTTGCTAAGACCACTTGTCGAAGAGCTGCATTAAGAACTCGGATGAGTTCGCAAAGTCCACCAATTTCTTCGACAGATTCCAGTATCATCTCCAGATGTACAATGGCGTGATCATACCCACTTAGTACAGCTAGGCTTATAACACTATGCCAGTCAAGGTATAATGTTACAAGCCTAGTGTGGACCAGGTCGAGCTGCTCTTCTAGAGAGCTTTCCGTAATCACGACATCATAATTCCGGACAAATGGCACTATGGTTGTCAGCTGTAATGAAAGAAAGAACTATAAATATAAATAAAGCAGTATTTAGACAATACATACTGTGAACGTGAGACGGTCCCATGTGATGATGCGATGTGCGTAGAATAGCCAGTACCACCCGGCAATAATTAGAAACGCAAAATTGCGTTAAGTGGTACTGCCTTCCCGACGCCATCGCACACATAACGTTGTATAGGGGTGGAAGCATAGTGTCACCAATGATCATAGGGATATGTGTAGCCCAAAACCAGTCATCGTCATGTTGTTAGTGAGAGTGTTCATAAAGTTCTCCTCATCGCTACTCTCTTCAACGATGATTTCGTTACAAAGGTTAGTATGTGTTTCGCGAATTAGTCGCTGTTCTCGTAATGCGTCATTGTCATAGTTGTCAGAATCATAGCTGTAGACAGAGTCCATGTCTATGTCGGAGTCGTAGTCGTCAGTGTTGAGGAAATCGTTCCCAGCACAGGAAGAACATACTCCCTCAACACTGGATGATATGCTAACGAAGTCATTACTACCATCGTTATGTTCGTCTATGTCAATCGGTAGTGGTGTGTCCTCGTCACTGATAGTAATGATTTCGGCACTGGTCATGTCAAGTAGTACTGTATACGCATCAGGATTGTAACCTTGTAGAGAGTCCAGGACTACGGTCGTCAGTTCATAAATTTCGTCGTTGCTGGATTGGGCGTCCACGATAATAGGAGAGGATGCAGAGGGCGAGGTATACAGAACCTCAGGGGAGAGGTGGAGGAATCCTTAGGTGTGGGCACTCAAGGGAGGTCAACGTGAATTGAATAGGAAACCTGAGGAGTAGGAGTTGGCGGGACATCGGGGAGAGGAGTTGAGGACGCTAGCGGGATAAAGTTGAATGGATACAGGAGTTCTTCAGGCGATGGAGAACGGGAGGTAACGTAAACCTGCAAAAAAAGAAATGAAACGTTAAAAATGTACCAACCATGAAAAAAAAATGAAAAACATAAAATTTGGTGGTTTTTACCTGGGAGGATGATGGGGAACTTGCTCTTCACGTCATTGTTTGTTTGATGTGTCAACTACAGGATCAGTTGTACGAATAATTCGTACTATTTTCGTTTCGCTTAATATAAGTGTTTCTCCCACTAAAAATAACGTTTTTCATGCATTTTTAGAGGACATTATCCAAGGTCAAAATTTTCAATAAAATCTATACGGACTTGTAAAAATTTTCAAAATTTATTTTAACTTAGAATCATTTTGAATAAAATCTTTAAGAGACTTGTAAAATGTGCAAACCTTATTTTTGTTGGCTTTCATCTTTTTTATATTAATAATAGTAATCACAATTAGATGTTGTAAACCCAAGTGTCGCCGTCACCGTAGTGGAGAATACTACGTCAACCGTAAACAGAGGTAAGAAAGCGCTTTCACGTATTACTGCCACAGATGAGTAATTTAATTTTTTTTGCTTTTAGGTAGGTCACGAGCATGCATGGCTTATGATCGTCCCGTAGCGGTGGGTGGACGAGTTAACACCATAAGCCTCATTGTGATACTACCGCGGGATGACACTCCCATCCTGAGGAGGCTGCTGGGAGAACAGCCTCATACGAATCACGCACAGGATGTGATGGAGCTGCTCCAGGAAGTAGGTGCTCCGGTGACCGGGTGGGGAACGCGCAGTATATCGACCAGGATGACTGTGAAGTAGCGTTGCGGTTTTTGGATACACCACCTTCAGCAGACGATTTTGATGTGGTATTATCACGCACGTACGAGCAGGCAGATGTGGACGAAATACTGCTCACCCTACAACCTGCACGTGAGCCGTATGAGTGGATGCAGTCACCAGTGAGTGAAGATCAGGTAGCATTGCATCATGTCTTAAGTCCTAACTGCATTGCCGAGTTTGGGGATGAATGGTCTCCACTTGCGGAAGAGCGTTCATCGTCAAGCTCTGTGGCGCAGCCGGTGCTGGGGAAAGAGAATTCTCCGATTACTATGACACCTGCAAGCATTGTAGATGAGCAATCGTCCACATTTGCAACATATGCAGAGGGCAGAATAGTAGGGAATCCATTTGAAGGTTTGATGAGCCCTGCTTCAACCGTAGAATTTATATAGGAGTGGCCGTACAGTAGTTCTACGGTCGGGGGAGAGGTCAACGGACCCATTTCTGATAGTATCCTGAACCCTACTTGTATTGCAGAGTTCGCAGAAGAGTGGAGTCCTATGAACTCTTCGATACAAGTGGAGCGAATGGATGATTCATCAGAGAGTATCCTCAGTCCTGTATGTGCTGCTAATTTTATAGATAACTTCTTTTCTTAACAGTTGTAATACATCGTAGTAATGCTGCAAACTAATAAAGAGCAAAAAACAGTTAAAAAAAGGAATTATAACAAAACACGTAACTCTACCCGTTCACTTATACATTGTTTATACATTCTCTTTTGTTACAGATCGCAATAAAACGTTTCAATATGAATGTCTGAAGAAATTTTCAAGAAAAGACTCTACTGCGACATCAAAAAACTGTGTGTTGGATAAGTATTTCAACTATCCCACCTTCAGAGATGTCGCAGGCTGTATCGCAAAATCGTACCGCACTTAGGAATGTGGTGCAACCAAGTTCTTTCGACGCGAACAGAACGGAACATAACCATATTGCTGAAAGTATTGTACAATCTGGAACATCAGTGTTAAACAACTTAAAGAATAATGTGCAACACAGACATGCTGATGATTCCTTCTCAGAACCAGGACCATCGGGTTTGAACAACTCACGGAAGCATAAGTCAGACCAAAGCAGCGAACTAGTACAAAATAAAAGTAGCAGAAGTGTTGAAATTGTGCAGTACACTGATTGTTCCTCGATATGTTTATTAAGGACATCTTAGAAACAATAGGCACAAATCAAATGTGTGTCTACTCGTTGATACTGGGATTGAAGTGATTCGTAATGACTTTAAACAACGCAGTGTTTCGTATAGACGTTTGTGGGTGACGTTAGAGTGAATGTTTTGAAACTAATACAAATTCAGTTGCAGAAACACTTCTCGTTGAAATGTAATGTTGAGTTGTTTGGGTTGTATTTTCTGAACAGTAGAGAAAGTACCGAATCAAAGTCCTTTCAAACGAAATATGATATATTGAGTGTGGGATGGTGTTGGAAGAGTATTTTCAAAGAGAAGTGGAAATCTTGGGTGCTAAGCAAACAGAATTTCATCATAAAGATTCTGGTAAGTGCGAGTTATGAGTAGTAGGGTAGTACATTCTTAATATATGTTGTTTCGTAGGTTGGTCGCTGGTGAATTTATTATATTTAGAAGTAAACATGTTGAAATTTCGCATAAACATGCCATAGTGAATGTGAAGAATATTGATGATTGCTGCTTTGCGTGGGCTATTGTACCAGCATTAGTGACACCGACGGGGTTACCACAACGGACGACTTCCTACCCTGATTTCAGGACGTTATTCAACTGGAACGGTGTACAATTTCCTGTTAAGCTGACTAACATCTCAACGTTTGAGTCCAACAATAATATCTCCATCAATGTTTATGGACTGGAGGGTACGTATTGTGATGGTCATCGTATTTCTGAGGTAGTGGGTCCTCTCTACTATACAAGAGCTAAACAACCTATTCATGTTAATTTGTTGCTATTAGTCAGTAACCAAACCGATAATCAGTATTATGTATGGATAACAAATTTTTCTCGTTTATTTAGCAACCAAATAAGTACTTTAGAACGCAGGAGCAATTAACTCGACACGTGTCTCATGACTGTAATTTCGTATACACTAAATTACCGGGCGTGATGTAAAGAAAAGACAGAACAGTGGAGTTCTATGCGGAAAATGTACTTGCGTTTCGAAACTATCAAAAACAGATGTTTCTACCGTTCGTAATATATGCAGATTTTGAAGCGCTATTAGTACCGGTAAAACGGCTGAACCAGATCCCGAACAACCGTTCACGATAAAAACGTGTAAATATGAACCATACTCATTCAGTTATTATATTAAGTGAGGTGTAAACGATGCTTGGTCCAAATTAGAACTTTATAGGGGGTTAATGTCGCGAAGGTATTTATAACACGACTCGAGAGTGATGTGAAACGGATATACAATGAGCATTTGAAAACTGTTGTTCCAATGTTACCACTAACTGATGAACAACTGGTGATACATGAGCAAAGTCGTAATTGTTATATATGCGACAAGCTTTTTACGGATGATCTTACAAATTCCAAAGTGCGAGATCACTGCCATGTCACTGGTGCTGCGGCACATTCAAATTGCAATTTAAACTATCAATTACCTACATTTATCCCAGTCTTTTTTTCTCAGTGGTTATGATGTTCATCTGTTCATCAAACAGTTAGCGAGTGAAACTGAAGAAATTACCGCACTTCCTGTTAATAGTGAGAAATATATAACGTTCGGTAAGCATATGTATGTAGACGAATTCATTAATGATAGCGGTTATAAGGAAAAGAAGTACATAATTTTGCGATTCATCGATAGTTGTAGGTTCATGGGGGCATCCTTAGATACTCTATCTAATAATTTATCAGATGATCAATGTAGAGAGGTAAGGAAATATTTTGTTGATGATAATGACTTTAACTTAGTTAGAAGGAAAGGAAATTTCCCCTACGCGTAAGTGGACAATTTTAGTAAATTACACGATGTCTCAGTACCTTCCTATGACAAATTCTACGATAAAATGTGCGATGAAAATATATCCGATGAAGAATACTGCCGCGTCTTCTTACAGTATTTAGATGCCACGAATTTATACGGATGGCGAATGCGGCAACACCTACCTCATAATGGGTTTATGTGGTTAACTGAAGAGGAAATTCAAAACTTTGATGTACTGAAGATTAATTATGATGCTAGAGGTAGATATACACTATCCGCACCACCTGTATGATGAACACAATGATTATCCTTTTTGTCCCGAAATGATCTGCGCACCACATTTCATGGAGGAAAAATTAATTCCTAATTTATGTGATAAGACCAACAGTGTTGTACATTACCGATATTTAAAACAATGTATACAGCATGGGTTAATTGTTACTCATATTTATAGAGTTTTACGGTTTCGTCATAGTCCTTGGCTAGTACCATACATAAACCTTAATACAACTCTTCGAAATTAAGCCAAGAACAAATTCGAAAAGGATTTCTTTAAATGCGTGAACAATGGTGTATTTGCTAAAACAATGGAGAATGTCGACAGAAGAAGAGTAATAGAGTTATTAAAGCATTGGGAAATAACGGACGTCACTTGAGTCTAGCACGGTACGTCACAAAACCGCAATTTAAGAATTTTATTCAATTTACTGATAAATTGTTTGCAGTGGAATTGTCCAAACAGGTCGTTACTTATAACAAACCCGTATATGTTGGATTTAGTATTTTAGATCTTTCCAAAATTATAATGTATCGATTTTTTTACGATATCTTGCGCAGTCATTAAGGAAATAATGTAACGTTGCTCTATGCAGACACAGATTCTTTAATTGTCGAGATAACAACTGATGATGTGCATGCCCATATGCGGAATAATGTTACGGAATATGACACAACCAACTATCAAAACGGTCTGCATGGTATTACAACGAATAAATCAGTCGTCGGTAGAATAAAAGATGAGTATGCAGGAAAGCTATTCAATATTTTATGGAGCAGGATCAAAATCTTATTGTCTAAAGCTCACTGATGATCAAGTCGTTAAGAAAGCGAAAGGTGTTAAGAAAATCGTTAGTCGTGCTGACGGAGGTAGACTACAAATCTGTTGCGGAGGCGTCTAATAAAACAGTAAGGTGAAAAATGTTCGTGTTTAGATCAACTTTGCATGATATGTACACTGAGATGTTAAACAAAATCGCCTGTCGGTCCCAGGATGACGAACGGTATCGATTGCGTGGCACGTGTACAACATTGGCGAATTCCGAAATTGAAGAACGTCGATCCTTTGAGTGGTCTACTAGAGGTCGCTAGGCAAATGAATTTAGATAATCCAGTTAGCAGCTAATAGTTTGAGCACTGATGCTTATCAGTTTTACGAGTGTATACATTATTTCCATAATGAAGCTATGAACATGTATAACTATACATGTTAATGTGTATAATATCGATATACCATTCCAGGTCGGTTACTTAATGTAGTAATTTTTTTGTGATATACACACTATTATTATGACAATTCTTTTTCGAGGGAATATATATATATATATATATATATATATATGTATACATACAGAATGTACTTATATTGTGTGATATATAAAAGAAATAAGCAAAAAATATATATTTACAATTTTTATTTAAAAAGTGTACTAGCTTTAATGCATTACATAAGTACCGTACAGATGGTATACATTAGACAGAGCGCAGTGACATAATGATTTACAATGATAATAACAAACTGGTTGCAAACCAGGAAGAGTAGGATGTTCCTCAAGTTCTATAACGGGTTGTGTAACAAATTTTCTGATGTAATCCGCTTTCTCTCTACCCTTGACGTAGACTGTATCTGTAGGTTGAATCAAGCGACTGAGAATTCTGCGAAATTAGTGTGGTGGTGTATGCCCATCTTCCCATTTTATACAGTGTTGATTATGAATTAACCAAGTATCTTGACGGCGACTCTCCACATCTAACGTATGCCATGGACACGGTGATTTAAAAATGTAGTGGGCCACTTGTGTTCCGTTGAAAACTGCAAGTTCTTTCGGTATAAAAACTTTTGATAGTTTAAAGCCTTGTACGTCGACTATGACGAGCATCGTATTACAGCTGTCTTACTGCTTTGGTTAATCCGTTATACGTAACTAACCGATCGTGGAGGATAACACAGTATGCTGTCGTATTCGCGGTTATGTTGGCTGCTGTTTCGAATTTTACACGAGGTACTACTGCTTTAGAGTGTAATGTCTTTTTTTGATTCGAACAGTCTACCACTATCAATGGTGCGAGTGTCGTAAATTTATTAGGTGTAAGTAATGGTTGACCATCTCTTTGATAATAGGACATTTGGAATTTAGCAAACATTTCATACAATGTAGCAAAGCAATTATTATCGTAATTCACGTTTAAATTGTCACACGGATAACGATTCGTGTTAAGGAATACCATAATATTCTTTAGTGCCCATTTATCGAATCTGCTCAGATCTTGAGAAACATTATTTTCTCGCTCCGTTTGAAATCCGATAATAATGTATCTAGGTGTTTCTATACTAGTCGATGTTTTGATTGCCCATGTATGTTTATCTGTTGTGTGAACAGCTGGATATATGTGTTTACCAACTTCTAAATGCTACTAGAGTATTCACATTTTTATCAATGTACTTCGTTAACGCCAATTCCTCCGCTAATACTGGAATGAAATTACCGCATCGGTATCAATGTTACTGCGAATTAAAACCAATTCTTGTCTGATGTTCAAAATCACTTTATTGTAGTCTTCCGAAAAGCCAAGTAGCATTCGCAAAGGGACACAAAACTTTAAAATACCCTAACGCATTTGTTAGTGTGCTATTTGAGGTAGGAAACCACCCTGCGTTTTCATGACGTGCGAGGTCGTTGGGTGTCATTGATACCAATCCTTTCATTTTAGACGTTAATCCAACCTTCGTCACGGAATCTACCACTATTCCATTCATTTCGTATCTAATTTCACAGAATAAAAATGCAATGCCATTATCAACAAACCGCGCGGTGTTAGTGACGGCACCATCCTCCTCAGCAAGCTTCCCTCTACGTAGACATATCTTTCTGATGGTAAAGTGCACATGTCTTCCTGAATGGGTATTCTGATTTCATCATTGTTTCCAAATCTCGTAGTATATGGTTGATGGGTATGGAGTTCTGAATGTACTATGGCATTATCAATAACTGTTTCGTTTACGTTTAATATACTCATTGTATTACTATGAAACCAAGACTTTGCAAGTATGCTCTATTGTGCGTTGCCAATGCTTTGAGGGTTGATCGCTTACTGACTCTCGCATTTCCACACTTCGATCTTTTATAGTTCAGCTGGTTGTGGTTACACGCACATGTGTTATACCGCGTCACCATCTTTTCTTCAAATGTAATCCTATGGTTATGCTTCACCGTTGAAGTTGGCGACGTCTCCGTCTTGGTCTACTATTTTAAGTGTTATGGTTGAAATGGTGGATGTATTTATAAGTAAATAGATTACATGTAGGGGGGATTCAATTACTATGTATCCCGCTGGTACACTGGGAAAAAAATGATGAATAATATCTGACGCCTTTCCATTTTTTAAACTTCTCCTTGTTATATTGCATTCGATAATTAACGAATTAATCTTAATAATGTTAATAGGATTTTCAGAGGTATGTAATTCATGATCTTTGCAAACTTTTTTGTTAAATTCTAGCATAGGTCCTATAGAATTTTCTACATTAAAGTTAATATCATCTGTTGCTTTCATAACTGCTTTCATAGCGTTAATGTTCGCCCGTAAATTAAAAAAATTATTCAACCCTTCACTGTATCATTTATATGTTTATGCACATCCGCAATTTCGTATGATCCTGGCGGTATTGTAATTCTGGTTCCTTCAAGTATCAGTTGGTTATTCTTGGAAGTAACGTTTTGTATTGAAAGATTTAAAACTACCCCATTACATATTCCGACTCATTATCAAGATAAATCGGTGGGTTAACGTTGGCTTGTAAAATACTGCTTGCATCGGTAAATGTAAATATGTACGACAGTACGATCAAGCAACGACTGTTGAGAATCAAAACGATCCGTTATATAAAAATCGTAACACTAACTGACCGCAATTGTATATATTGAAGTTTTGAACCTTGGTATAGTCATAGTCAATCGTGTTTCTGCTACCATCACTTTTAAAATAGTGAATTAGTTCTAATGGTGGTTTAATATGTCCTATGCTATCAAAATATGTAATATGGCCATTACGCTTGATGTAAGCATGTATATCCCTCTAAAATAGGGGATTTTTAATTTCTCAATAAATTTTGATAGCTCAACGTTGCTTAAGGCGTGACGTGGTAGCTTCAGTGGGAGTTTTTTTTAATACGGTTGTAGATAGGCCTAAACCTCGCTTATATGGTTTTATATATAAGCCTTTTCCTAAGGTAGCTGCTTCCATTGCTTGATTGTGTAGTATTGGTTTCTTCTAACGTTTTTGATGCAGTTTTTATGTCAATGGCCGCTTTTATAACTGCAGCTGCACCTACACCCAAAGAACCTAAAGCTTCCTATAATGCTGCAAGTAGGGGAATAAGAGGTATGAATCCCTCATGTTTTGGTATTGGTAATATTCTTCTCTTGGGCGGCAAGATTTTTTTATGTTTTAAAACGTTTAAGGCTTGTTGTACCGTAGATTTTAACGATGACCGTAGTTTACAACCAAAACGATGTCGCGCTAGAAGCACTGCGTTGTTGAATGAAATTGGTCTGTTTCTGTGAGAACGCTTCCTACGTCGTGATTTGCTTCCCATTCCCATTGTTCTTTTTCCTTTCATTATACCGGGTATGGTTAATGCAGCTGCTCTTTCCCCAAAGGTAGCATTTGAGGAACGAAATCTATTCCAAGCTTTTCGTTGCAAAGCCTTATCAGCTATGTGGCGATGCCTTAGTTCGTTTGACTGCGAGTATGCAATATCGTGTACTTTACACGCTTCGTCCAGTTCGTTAATACCTCTGTCACCGCGAGCTAATCGTTCTCGTAAACGGGTACCCGGACCGCAATATCTGTGCCCAGGTACATGCAACTACACGGTTAATTTATTTATGAAGGTGTTAATTAATCCAGAAACTTTTTTCTAGCTATTACACGGAGAACTATGATTTATATCACACTGACCGACAATTCACTACTAAACTATTTAATGCGATACAAGTTTGCCATAGTTCAGTACTACAATGGGTGACATCCGTTTCATTCCACAAGATACTGTATTACCTATAAAAGGTTATGACATCACTTTGAACAATAATCACTACTCAAAACGTAGAGGTCTACTAAACGGAGGTTGTAAACAAGATATAATCGTCGGTCCATCAGGTTGCGGAAAAACAAATTTTATGATTACCTTATTAGAACATCCAAATGGTTTACGTTTTGAATGTATACTGCAAATCCTTATATTAATCCAAATACCAGTACCTACCAAATTAACCTGCACCTTTAAATAATATCGGGTATTTCGAATGCAGTGATAACAGTGACGGTATATCCCCTAGTGATTCACGTAATAATTCAATAGTGATTTTTGATGATGTAGCAAGCCATAAACAGAATGAAACAAGGGATCATTTCTGTTTTGGCAGACACCAAAACAATGATTGTTTCTATTGTGCCAAACGTATTCTTCTTATTCCAAAACAGCTTATACGTGATAATGCGAATTTACTAGCTCTGTTCAAAAAGATAGTACCAAACTTAAGCATGTATATGATGATCACGTTAATGTAGATATGACATTTGATAGATTTAAAGACTTGTGTTTCTGTTGCTGGCGTGACAAATTTGGATTTCTTGTGGTTGATAAAGAGAGTGATGTTAATGCATGTCGTTTCCGTAAGGGATTTGACTGTTACATTGTAGGAGCGCTTAGTACAAGACATTTTGTGCGCTTGAAAGAGTGTGCAACAAAAATATGCTAGTCTAATGGAAGATACTGCACTTACAGAGCGTGCAATGGAGGCGCACTTTTAAACCTATAACACAACCATTCAAACAATTGATTACTAAGCAAGATGGTTCTCTCGTCAAAGCTGCACCAGTTAGATCAGAATTCGGAAAAACTGAGCCTGTTTCACATGAAAAATTTTACATCATACGCCTAAAACATCTGGTACTCGGAAGGCACCACGTATTCTTGTTCCTGACGCCATTCCACACATTTTAAAGGAAACTGTGATTGCTGATACCACACATGATGACCAGAGGGAGATTCCTACTTTACAATAATTGAAATCAGAACTGTTAGCTGCTGGATCTCAACCGGCCTTTGAAGAGTACCTTAGTCAGTATGAAGGATTAGCGAAATATTATGTGGAAGGTAAATTTAGAGATCCCGAAGACAAGTATAATTTAACATACCGTGTACACTTTCTATTTATTGGTGACGCTGAACTAGACTTTGTTGGAGAGAATTTTTGTATCGCTCTACCTGATGGATCATCATTAGACTATGATGGATCTCCGGGATTGTATGAGCTACTATTTAAAAAGCTCCTACGAGATACAAAAAGAGTGATCTGCAGCAAGAAAATGACATTTTGCGCCGCACAAATGCTGCTCGACGTAATTATAACCGAAATGACCAAATCCAAGGAATCAATAGTAGGAAATACATTGAGATCATTAAACAATTACTTCACCCTAAAAAACGACCTGCTTCATCAGCTATTGCACCTCCTACCACAAGATCTCGCACAACTTCTATCTCTAAAAGAGGGGGTGGAATGCAACTATTACGATATAATAACAAAGCGATTGAGTTTGTACCTTGGAATGATCCGAATAAATTAGTGGATTGGTTGAGGGAGTTATTCTAATCAATGTCGACAGGAAATACTATCAATCACTACGAAATAATATATATACTTGACGAATTACGTAAAGCGAAAGTAATAAAGTACGATCTCTGGTTATAAACCTATTACTATATTCATTTCATTTCATTGTTACAACGACCATCACTACAGATACGACTACATATCCAGCACTGATGTCAATAGATAAATTTGGTAAACATATTACTTATCATCATAGTGATGCCACGAAAAAAGGTGACGTCTATTACGAAACTTATTTTACGTTACAAGGTTTATTGCATAAGAAGACAGTAGATATTCCATTGGGTACAGATGGCAAATATGTGTTTCCTTATACAGAGCGTACAATAGCGCATTGTATGTGGTCACCTCGAGTTCTTCATCTTCAAGTGGATGATCTACTGTATACCACACCGATGTTTCAAATTAGTCAAACTATACGTAAGGAAGCTGTGATTCAACCAGACGGTGTCAAATTTACGCAAGAACAACCATTCATCATAGAGATTCTACTAAAATCTAAAGCGATAAAATGAGTAAAGCTGATAATGACGAGCTGCATAAACCAGCAAGTAGAAATTTTCCGCGGCGTTGTGTAGTACTAAAAGGTTTAAATGATCTCTTTCAAGCTGATTTAGTGGAAATGATACCTTACGCTCGGGCAAATAAAGGATTTCGATACATTTTAGTGATAATAAATGCTTTCTCTAAATATGTCTGGGCTTTTCCCACCAAATGCAAGAATGGTAAACTAGTCGCAGATGTAATGAATAAACTTTTGTCGGGTTTGCAAAGGAAGCCTACACATATACAAACTGACATGGGAACGGAGTTTTATAATGCTGAATTTAAAAAAGTTATGAAAAAATTTAATATTAATCATTACAGTAGTTATTCCAACTTGAAGAGTAGTATAGTTGAACGTGTAAATCGCACTCACAATAATGTGGAAAACATTCAGTACTCACGGTTCCTAAAATGGTTATCAATATTACCTCAAATCGTTGTGGATTATGATTCAAGAAAGCATAGAACCACCGGATACAAACCTACAGAAGTAACGGAAAATAATGCTGCCTCTATTTTGAAACATTTAAAATGTCATACAGTTGTTGACCGTAAGACACCTAAATTTAAACTGGGGGATTATGTACGTATTTGCAAATACAGAAGCATTCTCTTTAAGGGTTACACACCTAATTGGAGTTACGAAGTATATCGAATATCAGCAATGAAACGTTCCAGTCCAATTACCTGCACATTACGTGATAGTCGAGATGAAGAGATACATGGACGTTTCTATGAGCCAGAACTTCAAAGTGTTAAACATCCTGACATTCACCTAGTTGAACGTGTAATACGACGTCGAGAAAATATGTCTCTCGTTAAATGGTTACGGTTTGGCACTTCTCACAATTCATGGATTTCTAACAAAGACATATAATATGCTCTGTATGATTCCTTTTATATATTGTAATATCATGATGTAATAAATAACTCTTTTTTTTTTTTTTTATTTATTATTAATACATACAATACATACAATACTATACACTACTAAAGCGTTTCATAAATACGTAATCACGATGTTACTTTTCCAGGACAGCTGAAAGTATTTGACTACACTCTTCTATTTTTTCCAAAAGCGTGCAGAGTCTCTTGCTAACTGTTCCCATTCTCCTTTTCGCTCTCATTCTACTACATCGTGAACTACGTTTTTGAGCTCATTAATGCAGACCTTCACTTGTGTTGCCATCTGTTGAAATATAATTCGGTAAATGACATTCTATTTCACATGCACATTGTTCCAGAGATATTTCTCGAAGGTCTTCTATTAACCGCTTAATACAACAAATGCACTCAACACCATCGTCATGCCATAGAATGTATTTCTCACATAGGCGTATTCCACTGCCATACTTATAAACTAGATTATCTAAATAGTCATCACTAAACATAACCCGCCCATACACTTTTTCATGTTGAGCATCAAATTGTAGTGATTGAAATTGGCATATTAGTCTTTGCACTGCACTAACACAATCCACAGCCTTAGGCCACGACTCTGCACTATAACACATCCACACATTGAAGAAACTTTATTATTATCCCTATTCTGGCTTAGGTCGTTACCCCCACTTATTACTTAACGGCCTTCAAAACTTCTACGTCAATATCAATTTTCTCCTTGGCAAATTCTACAATTTCCGTAACACGTGATACATTGAGATCAAATATATCTTGTAATGGAACTATTAACGTGTGTATGTCAATATCAGGCATTTCTGCTGCCGCATGTATTATTTTATTATAAAATGCAGGAAATTCCATAGTAGGTACTAAATCCAATCGGTAACTGACTATCTAAAGAATTTTCGTCTTGTTAACAGTTTCATACCATATCGTTTTCGAACCCATCTTAGTAGGTAGCCATGTCCCTTCAAGTGTGTAGAAATAATTTGTAATTATCCCTAGATTGTCCATAAGTATGTGTCATTCCTACTTATCAAACACCTCTCCATTACTCTTAGATACACCAAGTTTCACGACTGGTTCAACATTGAATTGGGGTGACAGACCGACACTAACATACTTAAAATATCACGACAACAGGCTGAATTCATGACACTCACAATCTTCGCCTTTTCTACCGCTTGACGTAATATGTTCTCCATTACATACAATACTGGTTTCACATGTACTCCCTCTGCATTTATATCCTAATTTCCCCACTATTTCTACCGCCAAGGTTACCTGCTTCATCTTAACCGTCACACTGCTCGTTACTTCAGCAATCCTACCGTTTCAAGGCCTTTATTCACGCCGTTTCTGCAAGGTTGGCGGGATCTCACCAATAACTTTATGGATGTCTACTTCATCTCCCCCCCGCCCCCCCCCCACATTTTCAAGGTCTCCTATTATCCAGGTTCACTCCATTACAATGTCCTCCTTTCACACGTTTACCACTATCCCAAGGTTATCATTTTCGGGGTTCATACGCCCTCAAGGTCGTCGCAACCTCAAGGTTCCCACACTTACAATGCCCTCCACCTCTCACGTTTACCACTTTTCCAAGGTTACACAATGTCGATATCAATCATGTCGTTCTTTAAGGTTAACTATACATATGTTTTCACAAGGTCTTTCCTTTCTTTAAAAGTAGGGATAACTACAAATATAGTATCGTGTTATTTCCACCAGTGCCAGTATATCTGCTAGCCCAGTACAGAACAATTGGGATGATAGGGAGTGCTACCAACCATTATCACTTCTTAATCTAAGTGTGCGGCGAACATGTGAACTAATTCCCAACTGGGTGCAATTTGCAAAAAAAGGGCTACTACCTTCTACGACATTAGAAGCATTAAGATGTGCAATGGAATACTGAATGGTTTTACAATCTAGATAAAAGGATTCGCTTCTTCCACCATCATGCCTTCATGGGTAATTTGGGATATTATTCACACACATTTGCTCTTCATACTAGGTATCATTTTGCTTGCCATGTGAATTTATGCTATGACTGTACAAAGCATTGCAACCAAGTGAATACCGAGTTATTGACCATCATACACATGTTAATAGGTGGGTCGCAATTTACCACATGTCATGCCAAGAATACTGGTGCCATCATGTAGAGCGCCCCTAACAATGCTACACGAGGTATATGAAGATGGTTTATGCATACTCTGCGGAGAAGTGTATTATTTGGACAATTGAATTATTTCCTGTTAGTATCTTACTGTGTTCTACGATGAGAAGATGTGCGACGTGACACCAACCTTTTATTATCCTCAGTATTACAATTGTATCGATAAACGTTTACTTACGTATCGAACATGGTCTGGAGTTCACTCACCTACATTTCCATATCTTCAGACGATACGGTAGAATGCTTTATGTGTGGAGTTCGAATAAACCAATGGCGGTCATTTGACACTCCGATGCAGGAGCCTCTCCGATGGTCAACACACTGCACTTACGCTCAGTTACTTGCACCACGTCCTCGCAGGTGTAATGATACAGAAGTGGATAGGACCTTTTGCACTTGTACAAAATCAAAATGTTTTGTTCCTAGAGCAAATCATATATCTGAATGATACACTGATTACATTGGTACATACAACAAATAAATATATTAGCATATCATTATCTTTTTTAATTTGGTTCTAAGTGTGGTATCAGAGAAGTGTAAAAAATTACATGAGCAAGCCTTGAAAAAGTGAGATGTCTATCTGAGTAGGTAGGGTGCGCAAATAGCCTTGTGAATGTGGTGAGTGTTAGTGACCTTCGTATTTTTTACACCTTACAGTGTGGTATTCTTAGAAATGTGCGACCATGGGAAAGTTCTCTGTAAACATGACCTACTTATTGCGTAACCTTTGGAGGGTGCGACCTTGAGATTGTAGTAACCTTGGAAATGTGGGACCTTGGAAATGTGGTGTGTTCCAAAAGTCTCCAATCTTATCTACTTACATTTAGTGAAAGTTCTAACAAAACTGTATACTACCTACAGAATGTAAGGTTAAAATGAAGTCGACGACACCAGAACAACTTGCGTGTATAAGTAACGGTAAGTCACTATTATAAAAAACATATCAAAACTATTTTTGGTCAAGCTTAACAATTAGATTGACATACTTAAAACATTAAAACCTAAAATATTTCACAGATAAACTACAAATTATCGATTATAGGGAACATCCCCAAGAAATCGATCCTGGCATAAAAACGACAACAAACCTATTCATCTAACGGATCATCATAAAAATCTATCCTGGGATAAGATAACATAAGTGTACATGTTACTTAAATTTTGAATATCTGTTTTTTTATTGGTCGGGTTTTGTCGTTTGTTGATGTATATCATTTCTAGAATTAATGTTTTTTTGTATTTGTGTTCTTTCTCTAAAATTTTAACATTATGGAAATCTATTTAATGACTATTTTGGTTGGTATGTACAGATAAGGCGCACCTTCGTAAGTTTTTTGTGATCACTCTTGTGCAGAGCGATCCTACTTTTTAACCACTGAGATGTTTGTCCAACGTAGGTACCATTACAGTTGTTACATTGCAGTTCATAAACTACATTCGAATTCAGGGTTTTCGGTGTTTTATCTTTGGTCGTACTGTACAGTGCCGAAACCTTTTTTATATTGTATATGGCTATTTTTAGATTTTTATTTTTTAAGGTGTTAACAATTTTACTCGTTAAACTTTTTATGTTAGGCCAAGTTCGAAAATTTGTATTCTGAATATCTGGATGTCTTTTGTTATTTAGGGGCGCTGGAGGGGGTCAGGCTGTAACGGTTTATCTACCCGGTCGGACACAAAGAGGAGTTTCACCACCATACTTCTTGGGTACGAGTTCTCTAATAGTATCTGTAAAAAAATCGCTAAATTTTTAGCAATAAATACAGGATGGCAAATTTTGAGTATTCTGTTTTTCATTTCTTTGATAAAATTAATTTTCATCTTAATTGAATGATCTGATAAGTAATGAATAAATTTGTTAAACGCTGTATCTTTTCTATACCAATCCAGTTTGACAGTGTCCCCGAACCGACAAACTCTAATATCCAAAAATAGTACTGAATAACTATTCTTCTTGTTCAACAGTAAATTGAATATGCTGACTGTAACTATTAAAGGTTTCTAAAATGGTGTCAATACCGTCCGAGGGGAGAGACATAATTAAATCATCCACAAATAATAGAAGCCAGTTGGAACGGTAACTTAGGTATGCAGGTGTCTAACAGATGGTCCATGACGTACAAGGAGAGTATGTGACTTAACATTGATCCCATCGTACAATCGAAGACCTGAACGTAGTACTTATCATCAAAAGTGAAATAGTTATTGTGTAAAATGAGGGCCACTATCTCTAAACATAGCTTTTTTTTGACACATTGCAATAATTTTTAATAACATCTATCGTTTCAATTGCTAATTGTATAGAATGTCACCAAATAGATTGACAACATCCAGTGAAATAATTACATAATTTTGTGGAAGTTTGAAATTATTAATAGTTTGAGCAAATTCGAAAGAGTCTTTAATATAATAATCATTCCCTTTGTTATAAGCTGCTTTTAAAATATCCGCTATAAATTTTGACAAATTACAGGTTGGACTTTGAATGCTTGCAACTATGGCTCTTAACGGTACTTCAGGTTTTGAACTTTCGGATTACCGTAAATTTTTGGGCAAACAGAATTATAACGTTTTATCTGGGTAGCTTTTTGTTGATCTATTGGATTTATATTTAAAAGCGTTGATATGTATCTATTACATTTATTTTGTATTGTTATGGTGGGGTTTAAAACTATTCGTGTTGATTATACCGTTCATTTTCTGATAGTAATCTAATTTCTTAATAATGACTGTGACAGCACCCTTATCGTTGTTAAGAACTATTACATCTGGGTAGTTTTTCAAAAAATCTCTAACCTCTTTGTACATTATGTCAGTCTGAAAGGTCACATCTTTGTTCTTATGTAGGTGATTAGTGATAATACTAGTGATCTTAGCTCTAAGAAGGCCTCTTCTCTCATTGGGTACGGATTATAAAATATATTCTAAATCTGTAACAAGTTTGTTCATAGGAATGCCCACTGGCGTAAATAGCACATTGTTTAAAGATTGATGGTCAAGTTGTTGCTGAGTGCGCATAAAATTTGCAAACTGTAGTCTAGCTGGTAGATCTGCTGCTAGGAGATTTTGAACCGGTGTAAAATGGTAGGGATATAACTTCTCTTTATGGAGGATTCTCAATACTGTTGTTTAACCTACTCGGGTGTCTCTAGCCAATTTATACTGCTAATTTCTGTATTTTCTGGTACTCGAGTTACGATTTCTTCTTCTCGATCTACAGTAATGGTACGCTTGGGTCCCATGAAATCCCTTTTGTGACGAAAACCACCAGTTTCGCCCAATCTATTCTGAATTTGAAAATAAATTATGTCTAGGCATTCTATCGTATTTAATTATGGACTTTTTTATCAATGAACGCAAGGTGACAGATACATAAGTAAGCAAGTAAGTTACTTAGTAACAATTAAGAATCTCTATTGATAAACCTGTCAAAAAAAATACCCTCCGAAAATGGGAATGCATCATGAGTTCTAAATGCGTTTTTCTCGGAAAGGGTTGCTCCTAGCGACTTCAGTAAGGTATACCTTTTTTTAGCAGAAAAGAAAGGAGAATCGATTTTTCTAGTCCAAAATGGCATACAGTGTAGTACAAAAAATTGTAACGATTTAAAGGGGTCGAAATTATTGTCGCTGGTGCCCTCTAGAAACCACAACTAAATGGACCATAAATTTGAATTTGTCATCCCAAAAAACCTCCGTATACGAAATTTTATGAAATATTTCGAAGCAGTCGAAAGATATTGAAGAAAACGCGATTTCTTATATATATATATATATATATATATATATATATATATATATATATATATATATATATACATTAACAATCGCATCAAAATCAATTCTCTATTAATCAATATTACATTTGAAGTTAGGTAAAATATTTTCGCATAGTTAAATAATTAATGAATTAGTGCAAGATAATAAAATAAAAGAAAATACTTGTGTAGTTAGTACTACTACTTTCTCTAGCGGCGTATTTTCACACATATGACTGAAATCATATCACGGCATTTCTCTTTAATCAATATTACATATGAGCTGGTATAAATTAACGCTTTCCTTTTAAAAATGGACGTAATGTGTATGTATATAAGAACTGCCCTACGCTGTTAAGTGGATGTCTTCCATGCCGTGGCTCAATTTAAAACGCCTGTAACGTAGAGTAATTTTCTTAATTCACGACCTGAGGTCACTGAATACACACTTACCTCTTTACCCACTATAACTCACTATTTTGCAATGATTACATAAGGGAAGGACTTGAAGTTGTGTTTCAACCACCAGAGATTAAAATACACCCAAGTCACAAGAAACATTCACGTTTGGCTGCAACTGTCCACTGAAAAGGACTAAACATCTTATAATACATAGATTGATTGTTTTTGGAAGGAAATTCTTATATTATCGCATAGGTAAAGCTTTTATTTTAAAATTAACATACTGTAAAATTGCACTGTAGAATTTGGTCGTATGTCGTCATATTATTGTGGTGAACAATAGTTACGGAATATTATGCTATTGGACATCTCTTTATACTCGTCGTATTTAACAACTACGTGGGGTCTAGTTTCGTTAGAGAAAAGGGTGAGCATATTATCATAAATAGTAAACGTTTAATTTTTTCTCTCTTGTTTCACCACACGGACTGTACGGACTATGGTGCATTGAATGAGTACAAGAAGGACATAATTTTGCAAAAATTTCATGTTGTGGGTTAGTTGGATGTAAGCTAACCATGTATGTATGTTAGGAACCCGTGACATTGGCTGAAGGATTTGGAAAGAGCAAACATCGCCCCCACCTTTTGGAGGGGAATGAATCATGTTACCGTTTCCTTCCGATGTCGGCGAAGCAGAACTTAGATTTAAACTTAAAAACGTAATAATACAATACTACAAAAGTGGATTGGTAGCGTTAATCCTTATGTATGTGTAAGTATAGAAGATTGTGCGATCGACATTTTTTTACTATCGCTAAATGGAGAACGGCTCTGGTTGTGTGTGTGTGTGTGTGTGTGTGTGTGTGTGTGTGTGGTGTGTGCGTGTGTGCGGGTGTGTGCGTGTGTGCGGGTGTGCGTGTGTGCGTGTGTGCGTGTGTGCGTGTGGATGCGTGTGTGCGTGTTTGCGTGTGTGCGTGTGTGCGTGTCTGCATGTGTGAGTGTGTGCGTGTGTGCTTGTTTGCGTGTACGTGTTTGTGTGTGTGTGTCTGTGTTTGTGTGTGTCAGTGTGTGCGCATGTGCGCGTGCGTGTGTGCCTGTGTGCGTGTGTGCATGTCTGCGTCTGTGCGTGTGTGCATTTGTGCATGTGTGCGTGTGTGCCTGTGTACGTGTGTGCATGTCTGCGTGTGTGTATTTGTGCAAGTGTGCGTGTGTGCCTGTGTGCGTGTGTGCATGTCTGCGTGTGTGCATGTTTGCGTATGTGCGTGTGTGCATGTGTGCGTATCAGCGTGCGTGCGGCGTGCGTACATATGTGCGTGTGTGCCCCCCTCTCTCTCTCGCTGTATCTATCTTCCTCCCTCTCCCTCTTCCTCTCCCTCTCCCTCTCCCTCTCCCTCTCCCTCTCCCTCTCCCTCTTCCTCTCCCTCTCGCTCTAGCTTTCGCTCTCGCTCTCGCTCTCGCCCTCGCCCTCTCCCTCGCCCTCGCCCTCGCCCTCGCCCTCACCGTCTCCGTCTCCGTCTCCGTCTCCGTCTCCGTCTCCGTCTCCGTCTCCGTCTCCGTCTCCGTCTCCGTCTCCGTCTCCGTCTCCGTCTCCGTCTCCGTCTCCGTCTCCGTCTCCGTCTCCTGTCTCCGTCTCTCGTCTCTCTGTCTCCGTCTCTGTCGTCTCCTGTCTCCGTCTCCGTCTCCGTCTCCGTCTCCTGTCTCTTCTCGTCTCGTCTCCGTCTCCGTCTCCGTCTCTGTCTCCGTCTCTCGTCTCGTCTGTCTCGTCTCTGTCTCCGTCTCCGTCTCCGTCTCCGTCTGTCTCGTCTCCGTCTTCTGTCTCCGTCTCCGTCTCCGTCTCCGTCTCCGTCTCGTCTGTCTCCGTCTCGTCCTGTTCTCCGTCTCGTTCTGTTCCGTCTCTCGTCTCCGTCTCCGTCTCCGTCTCCGTCTCCTGTCTCCGTCTCCGTCTCGTCTCGTCTCCGTCTCCGTCTCTCTGTCTCCGTCTCCTGTCTCGTCTCTCGTCTCGTCTCCGTCTTCCGTCTCTCTGTCTCCGTCTCCGTCTCCTGTCTCGTCTCCGTCGTCTCCGTCTCCGTCTCCGTCTCCGTCTCCGTCTTCCGTCTCCGTCTCCGTCTCCGTCTCTCTGTCTCCGTCTCCGTCTCCGTCTCCGTCTCCGTCTCGTCTCCGTCTCCGTCTCGTCTCCGTCTCCGTCTGTCCGTCTCGTCTCTCGTCTCTCTCTCCGTCTCCGTCTCCGTCTCCGTCTCCGTCTCCTCTCCTCTCCGTCTCTCGTCTCTCTGTCTCCGTCTCTCGTCTCGTCGTCTCCTGTCTCGTCTCGTCTCGTCTCCGTCGTCGTCCCCGTGTCTCTCGTCTCCGTTCCTCTCCTCTCCTATCGTCCATCCCATTCATTTCCATCTCCATCTCCATCTCCATCTCCATCTCCATCTCCATCTCCTGTATGCGTGTTCGTATGTGTGTAGTATATATATATATATATATATATATATATATATATATATATATATATATATTTGAATGTGTGCTCGGTGCAGGTAGGTGGATGCTCACATGTATGCGTACGTGCGTATGTGCGTGCGTGCCTGCGTGCGTGTTTCTGAGATATAACTTTGGGTGGTATACTGCTTCCGAAACGTCGCACTACAAAAACAAAGCTGTGCAAATAGGGCGAACAACTCAACTGATAAGAGATAACAGTTACAAAGCATTTTGTGTTAAAAAGGTATTCTTATTTTTAATTCAATCTTATATACTGTGTCTTAGTTGGTTGATACTTCAGTGTTTAATTGAAATGTTGATTATTATTTTTGACTTAATTTGATTTCATAATATGCAACTGTATGACATGGCAATTATTTTAGTTTTAAAGCAGTTAACAGACTTTAATGTTGTAGGTGTATGGAATGTACTGTACCATTATAAAAATCATCAAATTGATTAGAAAGAAAGCATTAACTAGCATTAGTGTGTTTAAAGATTGCTGGCGTATATTTAATATAATTGATGCCGTTAGTTGATATGAATTTTATCAAATATTTTCGTAGTACATTGTACTACGAGTATATCTGAAGTACCTTATGATTTATTAATATAATGTTTGTTGATCTTATCATAAATATTTTAAAATCTAATTAGGTTAATTTCAGCTAATAAAAATTGTATGTATATATATATATATATATATATATATATATATATATATATATATATATATATATATATATATATATATATTGTTGGGAGGAATGTACCAAACTCCAGGAGTGCTCTGTACACATGAAAATAATTAAAAAGAATACTGTCCGATTTTTATTGGTTTTCAAGTTACAGCGTAATTAAAAATAAACAAAATTTCGTACATTAACGTTTTGGTAATCATAGCGTTCTTATAATAAATGTTCAAAATGCCTTCATTCCTCTAAACGTTTTCTGCTTCGTCTACGAAGGGCGTCATGTTGCTCTCCTGATTAAGTCATGTCTTTGTTTAAGATCGGCTGTAGAATTTCTAATATGTTGAATTACTACATCTCGAGCGTCCACTTTCACTATTTTGAACCAGCCGCATGAACAATAATCTAGTGCTGTGACGTCTGGAGATCTTGGAGGCCAACTAATAGCAGCACCGCAACGAACCCAACTCCCTGGAAACCTTTCGTCCAAATGTTAAAATTTTTCTGATAAATACCTTTTTATTAGGAGGTCTTTGGTGTTAAAAAACGTTGACGATATTTAATAGCAGCTCTAATATTCACATTACAAAAGCCATAAGCAAAAAACACTTTATTTGCATATACTAAATTTGAATAATTGTGTGGCGTTTTGTAACACTTTAATCGTACAAACTCAAAAATAAACGTTAAATAATTGTCAAAATGGACTCACACATTATCAGAACAATAAAGTTATCAGATGTTTTTGAGCCTTGAACATGGCATACTAGAAAAACGTTGTTAATTACAGGCGTCCATTGTAGACGAAGCAGAAAATATTTAGAGGTGAATGTCAGTATTTTTGAACACTTATAAGAATGCTATCGTTACCGAAACGTTAATGTATGAAATTTTGTTTATTTTTAATTACGTCATAACTTGAAAATAAATAAAAATCGGATAACAACATTTGAGATTTTTACATTTTCACGTGTACAATACACTACTGGAATTTGGTCCGTTCCTTCCGATTCACCCTGTATATACAGGGTGAGTCTTTTATGTCTACTATGGAGAGCTCGGAAACTAGAATAGATAGAATGATAGTTAAATGGGGAAAGATTTGCAGTTTTGTGAGGGTTATTCAGTGCATCTTTTGTTCTCTTAAAGAATACCATGGCTAACTAGATGCTAAAAAACGATTTTAACAAAAAAAAAGAGATACGGTCATGTTTCCGGTTTGATTTCAGAATTATTAATATGGTAGGCCATGGAAGACGTTGTTGATTGACAAATTCAAATCGTAATTACTAATATGATGAATCATAGAAATAAATTTGATTTTTTGCTATAAATCAAATCACCATTTAGTTTTTCAAAATGAAGGGAAAGCACAGTATTTATGGAAAAATATTAGTTATCAACTAAAAAAGTGCTAATGAACAAAATAAGTTATGGTTCAAAAACATAAATAGGAAATAACAACAAATACTATATAACTAACAACTAAAACATTAGCTAAAGGTGTAATTTGTACATATGTTCAAAGTGATTACCATTATAACTGAGACAAAAGCTACCTACACCTTTTTAGAACAGAATTTGTGGCCTTTACATCTTATCCTTTATCCTATAAAAACACTAACCAAACTGAAAAGCACTTTCAAACTAAACATCAAAGTAGTATGAGTAACATTGTCAATCAACTATGGCTTCCATGGCCTACCATACTAATAATTCTGATATTAAATCGGAAAACGTGCCAACAAATCGATCGAACTGATTTATAAAGAACATCATTATCTACAACTTTTTCCTTTGCACTCTTTTCTTAAAATGAAAATAACGGAATACACATTTAAAGAAATTAAGGAAAAATCGTTTAGTTTTCTAATTAGCCTTAAACTTTTTGAGAAAACAAAGGATGCATGGTTTCATAAAACTGCACGTCTCTCCCCATTTTCCAAGATCTCCATAGTAGTCACAAAAAAACTCTGCGTATATATATATATATATATATATATATATATATATATATTATATATATATATATATATATATATATATATATATATATATATATATGTATATTGACTTCCATAAAAAATTGCAACAACTAGAATTTGTTGAACGATTTTATTGAAATTTTCGTCAACAATGTCTTTCATTAGAACAAATAAAGTATTAAAATTTGAATAAAATCTAGCTAGTAGTTTTTGTTTTTTTTTTGTATTTTGCTTTGCACTTAGTAACAATAAATTTGAACAAATAAACCAGTGTGTAATTAACTGTCAATTTTGTAAATTGTTTGTTCACAATTTCGTTCTGAACTTGGGGACAATGCCAAGAGTACGTCAACATGAACATTTTTCCCAATTGACTGATTTTGAACGTGGCCGTATTATTGGCATGAGAGAGGCCGGACTTTCGCTAAGAGAAATTTCTCGTCGTGTAAACCGAAATGTTACAACGGTATTGAGATGTTGGTCCAAATGGTCCGAGGAAGGGGTGCAACAACGTCGCCCTGGATCTGGACGTCCCCTCAGGTCGCGAAGAACGTCGCTTAGGACTTTTCGCCACAAGAGACAGATTTTCAACAACTCGATCGATTGCAAATGATTGGGTGAGAGGTGTAGGACCCAAAATGTCAATGCCATCTGTTTATCGCCGGATAAAGTCTTATTCATATCGCCCATTTTTATGTCTTCCTCTTACACCACTTCACCGTCTACGCAGGGGAGAATGGAGCAACGAAAGAGGAAATTGGGCGCAAGAATAGCATCGAATTGTGTTTAGTGACGAGTCCCGATTTTGCTTATGGGCCCAGGATGGTCGTATAAGGGTCAGACGGAGGCATGGAGAACTAAAAACCAACATTTTTTGTAGAACGCAACACAGCCCTCACACAAGGAGTGATGATATGGGGTGCAATATGTGGAAAATCCCATTTTCCAACAAGATAATGCGCGCCCTCATACGGAAAGGGCTACAACACGTTTTTTTGGAAGAAGCTAACTTTGCCGTCCTCCCATGGCCTGCTCGGTCGCCTGATTTGTGGCCCATTGAACATGTATGGGATGAGGTCGGTAGGCGACTGGGTAATTTACCACACCCTCCAGATAACACCGTCTAAATGAAAGACATCGTTGACGAAAATTTCAATAAAATCGTTCAATAAATTCTAGGTGTTGCAATTTTTATGGTAGTCAGTATATATCCCACGCTTAATATTTCAGAAATGCGCCGTGTTAGAAACGCATGCCGAAACACAACTTTTAACTGGAGGAGGACACTTTTTAGCGCTAAATTTTTTCAAAGGGCTTTAGGTAGCAAGGCATACCTCATTTGGAAGATCTGGTAAATCTCTTTCAATCATATGTTTTGCCTTTGATACCAGACGTCCGGTTAATATTTTTTGGGGTGTCGCGCACCCTTGTACCCATCTAAATTTTATACTACAAATTCCAAAATCCCACTCCATCAACCGACATAACGCAAGACACTCGCGGTTGTCAAGTGTTGACTTTAACGTCCCTAATCAGGTTAGAATACGCAACCAAACCATACGTTACCAATCGAGAGATTCACAAATCGGGTAAAAGAAAGTCACAAATCGGAACTCCTACGCAATACTTCTCTTTTTGAATTCGCTTGATCAGTGGTCTAAGGTCGACAAATCTTAAAATTATGAATCAGGTCGCTCTACCAGTCACGGGATAGCGGTTATTCTACAACCATAGGTCTTTAAGCTCTTGTCGCAGGTCATCATTTAAACTAGCCAAGCTTCTTGAGTAATGGCCTCTTGCGACAACCAGAAAAGTTATTATCGCTGCGTAGGAAAATAATTAACAAAATAATATGAAATACAAAATTGAAAAACTAACTCCGCTCACTCAAATTATAACTCGAATATACTCAAGCGTTACACAAAAATTCGTCTCGTTTAAAAATCACGAACCCTTCAAATGTCCTCCAAAATCACAACAATTTACACTCAACGATCTAGCATAGTGATTCTTACTCAAACTAAAAACTAAAAACTAAAACACAACAAAAGCATAAAATCAGTACAAAAATGTTAGAAACACGTCTGCTGTCATTAAATCTCTATGGCAAGTTCACGAACAATATTTAATGTCCGCATAATACAGGAATGCAAACCCTTCATTCAAAAATAAAATCTGTTCCAGTGTCCTAGCCATCACTGTAAATATCTTAATTTTTGACCCAACCTGTAAATGTCCCTAAAAATTATTACAAAACAAACTTAAGTTTGAAAATACCAAATGGAATTTGTAAAAGCATAAGCAAAATGCAAAGAAAACTAACTAAAGCATCCAAAGATAATCCATTAGGTATTAGTACTTTTCATCAGGTACATAAACAAAAACAGAACAAAATATCTTAAATTCCGCTTAGTTTGGATATGTAAATTAAAAAATCTAGACATCGTTATGACTCCTTTAAAGACAAGTAACGCTTGAACTCAAAAATAATTTTTAAGCCTAAAAAATCATCGGTATTTTACAAGAAAAGTCTACATATGAATTATTTACATGTTTCCTTTAAAAACAGGAAAAAAACAAATAATGAAGCAAATTCAGTAAAGCTTACCGAAACATCCTTTGCCCTTCATATTGTCCATCTTCTCTAGATTGTCCCGCACAAACATAATGTTGCACTTTTCTTAAAAATTGGCACGTCTCAATCAAGTGAATAAGTTCATGACATTCTCATCTTTCTTAAACGCCAGTATTTAATTCTCCAGTCAAAGTCACTAACATTAAATTTCCAGAGCGCCGATTAATCAATCAAATGTCAATTAAATTAAATTAAAATTACCACTATTCGTAATTCATGAGTTTTCAACCTTTTACTCGTCAGCCAATAATCACAAAATTTCTCTTAACGTTTCTCCAAAGACATAGAATATAAAAATTTTGTTTTTTCCGATCACGAGGAATCCGTACGTATCAAAAGAGAGTATTAACAATCTAAACTCAAACACTTATGAAAACTTTAAGAGCAGTAATTCAGTTTGTAATATATTATTTTTTGTTACACACGAACCAACGTAATATTATACTTTCACTATTCGAAATTACAAAAAAAATTTTAGATTTACTGATATCAATTTAACATTAAGAATACAAATTGGCACTAATAATTTCTAAGACGGTGACAAAGAATGACACACGGTTCTTATGGAAAAAGAGTCCCAGTCAAGTTGGTTGAAAATTCAGTATAATTATTAGATCAGTTGACTTACCTTAAGGAAAATTGATTGGAATGATATGACTATTGCCCTTCGAAGAATTACAATAAGATACACTCGTAGTAGAATTTTTTCTGCGACCAGCGTTCACGAATTTAAAGCAAATCCGGGCCTGCTTTCGCCCATCTCCAGACCATCCATCGAGCACTAACTCATTGCAATTTTGATAAAAGAAGAAAAATAGAGCTAGATCGAAAGGGAGAACGGCAATACTCATATAATTCCGATCAATTTTCCTTAAGGTAAGTCAATTGATCTAATAATTATATTTCATATTGCCGTTCTCAAATTACAATAAGAATACACTCGTAGATGTGTAGAGTTAAACGATCTAGATCTACTTAACTGTTTGTTGCAACCTTAAAACAGAAAATGAAATAATTCTACACCTAGTAACATTAAGGACAATAATAATGAACAAAAAAAGCACTAAATACCTAAAACTTATTGAGAGCCACAATTGCTCTTGAAAATTTCGTAGAATCCAGACCCAAAGGTCGATTATAAAAACGATTGAACATGGAACTGTTCTTTGCCCATCCTACGGTTTTTCTTATTAATTCAATTGATACTCCAGCTCTCTATGCTGCTGAAGTAGCCGCATGACGCTTACTGTAAGCAATTGGAACATATCAGTTCCACTGCTCTGGAGGGTGAACTTAATCCATTTACTAATACGTTGCGAGCTCGCAGAATGTATCGGCTAAAATTAAATAGTCTGTACCGGTGGGTCTGTTTTCTTTAGTTCTTTTAATATAAACTTTAATAACAGAAAATAAACATAAATTTGATGAAATAGATGCATGTTGACGATTTAAAGATGCATATGAAGCCCCTTTTTTATATTCTGTAGTTAAGAATGAAATAAGCAAATCTAAAGAACATGAATAAGGAGCTCTTTGTAAATTGGTGTAAAAAAAAACACCATTTTTTATAATATGATTCATATTGCTTTAGCGTGTTTGGAGCCAAGGATGCCACGATTGAATACAAACCTATTGCTGGAAAGCCTCTACGGAGGAAAGAGTTCCGCACAAAATTCCGGCCTCCAGGGTAAGATGTCTCCACAGGGGGTGTGGTTGCCTAAAAGGTGAAAGTAATCAAGCTTCAATTGGTTCGAAAAACAAAGGTTCTCTTATTAATAATTTTGCATAGGTAGGGTACCATGGCTTGCTTTTCTAACTTGGTACCACAACAATTCCTCTTGCTTTATCATTGATAAGTTATGGCAGGCATCTCGGTTTCTAAGAAATATAGCGTAAACATTTAGTATTCAGGTGGGTTGCAAACAAATCTATGTCTGGGTTTCCCATATGGGAACATATTTTTTTAAAACAACTCATGGTTAATTCATATTCGGTATCCATTTTTGTTACTCTATCTGCAAGAATGTTATCTGAGGTATTAACATATGATGCAACCATAAAGATGTTACGAATTTCACACCAAGTCCATAATTTTTTTGAAATTGTGTGGGGCCAAAACTTATACTTCCCATTCGGTTAAGGCAAGCAATAGCTGTCGTGTTGTCAATTACAACAATTATTGAGCAATTAGAAAGCTTATTAGCAAAGCATTTAACAGCATGAAAAGCTGCCACAAGTTCTAAAAAATGAATTTGCTTGGTTTGTTGTATTGATCCCAAAAACCATGAGTAGCTTGACCATTACAAAATGCCCCCAGCTAGTGCGGAATGCATCTGAAAAGATTTCTAATCTGAACTCACGGCTAGAAAGAATAGGCACACCTTTATTATTAGAAATGGCTTTAAACCACCATTTTAAATTTTTTTTGGTCGCAATTGGGATATTCATAGGACTTATAATTTTGATTGTTTTTTTGTAAGACTAAAAATTGTTTGCGCTCTAAAGTTTTTAAATGGACCCAGCCATAGTGAATCGCTGGACAAGCCGCAACCAGTCTGCCTAATAGTTTTCCAAAAAAATGTACAGATACTCTATTCTTTCTAATGATTTCGACAACAGGGTGTAAAAGGGATATCCTTTTTTCTTCCGGTAATAATAGTAAAAACCGCTGAGAGTCAAAAAGAAATCTTAAATACTGACATTTTTAAGTGGGAAGAAGAGAACTCTTTTTAACAGTTATAATAACGCCCAAGGATTCTAAAAACTGCGCAGAAAGTAGTACATCTCTACTTCTCTCTCCATTTGTTGTACTAATAATAATAAGATCATCCAAGTATGATATACAGGTTATATTTTTTGTACGAAGATAACTACCTTCATTATTTTTGTGAATACAAAAGGGGTTGTGCAAAGGCGAAAAGGCAAACAATTGAACATATAATACTTGTTATCCACTGAAACATCAAATATCTTTTGTATTTATAATAAATCGGAATAAAAAAATATGCATCTTTCAAGTCTAATGTTGTAAAAAAACAATCCTTAGATACTAACTGTAACACTGTTCTATAATCTTCCATTTTAAAATGGGGTGGATCAAGAAAACAATTTAACTTTTTTAAATTCAAAATAAAACGAAAAGTGCCATCTGGTGTAGGCACCAGGACAAAAGAAGAAAGAAACTGATTCGACTGTGAAGTAGTTTCTGAAACTGCCCCCATTCGAATAAATTTATTAATGATTTCCTAAACGGCCTTCAAATCGTTCCCATTAAAATTTACAACAGGTTCCTGTAGTTGTACTGGCTTTTTGATAAAATGTATTTTATATCCAGAAAGCGACTCCAAAATAGTAGAATTGTTGGTAATCGCTGACTATTGGTCTAAATAATGAGATAAACGGCCAGAATCTAGACGTTGTGGGATGGATACTTCCTCATTCCTCCCTGTTCCTTCTTGAATCGAGATCTTGCTGGGGATCGACCCGAGGCTAAAAAAGAACTTCTATTTTTTGACCGAGATTTGTAACGTGGTACTGAAGACGACGGTCCAGCTACCGACATCGACTAGGAGGTTAAATTTTGCGCTGGTCTTTTTGCTTCCTTAGAGATCTTCCATTTTTCGGGAAAATCAGTTCTAAATAAAAGAGAGTCTACTGGACACTCTTCTAACACATCTCATATGGAAGGATCCAGAGATGGAACAATTAAATATCTTCGATGACATGAAATAGAGTAAAAAATATCTGCAATTAATTTAACAGGACCCCAGCCTTTTTTAAATCCTGGTCTGTTGTCTGAGCGGGGTTGGACCTGGAGGATTCATATACATCATTGAATTTTCACAGTCAAAGCGCTTAAAATAGCGGCTGATTTTGGATCTTAACTAAAAAGGCATCTTGTCTGAGAACAGCTGAGCTGAGGCAAATCTCAATTTCAGTATTCAATTCTGGAGCCTCAAGTCATTACACTTTTTTAATAAAGGATATGAATCAATAGCCAATTTTCGGGTTTCAATGTCTAAACCTTTTGTTAGAAAAACCGACAATAGCTGCTGGATATAACAGTGAACTAATGGTCCATTATTTGAAGATGAGCTTTTGTTCTGCTACTAGACAGGCAAGAGGGATGTTCATTTCCTCGTCTTCATCCTCTACAACTGAAACGTCATTATTCTGTAAGGATTCAGAATGTTCAGGTTCCGAAAATTCGGATTCACCTAAAAACAATAAATACACTGCTCAATAAATTCGGTCCTGTTCTATAAAGCTTAGTCGGCTAAACCGACAACAAAGAATCTGCCTAGCTTTGTCCGTCATAAAAATAACTGAAAACGTAGACGCGTTGTACCTGGAAGGTTAACTTAAGTAAATTTGAACCTGATAGAACAAGATTAAAACATCTTTATTCAGCCTTTCTTGTAACAAAGATAAAAAATGTGGGTAAAACATTTCTGTATGAAATGCACATATTTATGAATATTTTAATAAAACATATATATTCCTGTATGAATAAAAGTAAATACATTTCTGTGTGAAAAGTTGTACATATTTTGACAATATATTCCTGTGGGAATAGAAGTAAACACATTTCTATAGGAAATGTTGTTTATAGGTACCAAAACTCGATAGCCCTGTAGGACTACCACTTAGTTGATGGTCTGTATAAAACACCGTTGCTGTAGGAAACGCGTGTGATTAGGAGCAATGTGCAGTAACCCTGTAGGGTTACACCAATAATTGACCCACACCTATTTCCAAATAAAATTTGAGTTTACGTTTTCTGGTAACTCGCCGTGAATTCATATTTAAAACAACATACGTGGATCACAAGTACGCCGGGCGCACGAAAAAATTGCAATGAGTTAGTGCTCGATGGATGGTCTGGAGATGGGCGAAGGCAGGCCCGGATCTGCTTTAAATTGGTGAACGCTGGGCGCAGAAAAAATGCTTCTACGAGTGTATTCTTATTGTAATTTGATAACGGCAATATGAAATATAATATAGTGTATGATGTTCTGATCAAATGTCTCCATGGCAACAAGGAGATCTAATGGACGGTTTTTGAGATGCAGGCTGTTAAACATGCGGAGGCAACGTTGTTACTAAAATCAATAATGTGGCGATTATTTTGTTACAAAAAGTTACGGATAATAATTATAATCTTAAAATTGTCGACACGAGTTATAATGAAAAGTTCCGTATGCAGGGTGATTGTTTTTTTACTAGCCAATATTAAGATTTTTATGTAATTCGTTGAACAAACTCCGTTAAAGGCAAAAGTTAGTACACTTGCAGAATAATATATTTAGTGATCTGAGGTTACTATTATACAGGTTGACTCAAAATTGTATTTTTAGTTATATTTACTTTAATTTTTTTTAGGAATATTATATATATATATATATATATATATATATATATATATATAATATGATCAATATTTTGTGGCTCTTGTCTACTTGTTGCATCTTGTACGAATCCTGGCCAATGGCATGGTGATGCAGCAATCAAATGGGAGACCACTGCATTAAAGATCTTTGTGATACACCAAGAGAAAGTTCATAAAATGAGTACTTGTTAGCAGTACTCCAGCTCCGAATTAGTGCATTTTACTAGTTCATACCAGTCTGCTAAGACATTGTAATTACGATTATGTACGGATTTTTTTTTTGTATGATTGTGGACCTGAACAGGCTAAATTAGGCCTATCGTACTAAAGCATTCAGGAACACTTAGGAGGATATTTGTTGGTGGTATATTATCGTCAGATTTTTTGCTATATCTTTGTAAGAATGACAAGATTTCTCATCTTATGATCGGTTAATGTAACGCAATCCAATAATTATTACCGTAAAAGGTTCTAAAATATATCCCTGCTCATCTAAATGATGTACGCATGATTTAACCCTTTCGGGAATATAGTTACATCTTGTAAAATTAAAACATAAGCCCCATATTCGACAGATAATGAAGATCTTCATCACCGGTGAGTCACAAATTATTAGTCATTTTGGGCATTTGCGCACGATGTTACTAGGTACGGTGTTACTACATACGATTAAATCGAAAATACAGTTGGAAGTAACTTTTTTTGACAGTTAATGTTGATTCTGACACTTTCATTTAGTACTTGCTAATTCTAAGTGATCGTAATTAGTTTATTGTTTGGTTTAATACAGCAGACATATAAAAACAGACTAGCTACTTTAACATAGAATAAGATGGCCCTAAGAAATAGAAACATCCTAACCTATTTTGTTTCTGATGGACGATTTCAATCACGTTGAATGACTATAATAGATGGGGATGAGAATGCTGCGAAATGTGAATTAGTGATCCGTAGAAGAGTAGAATTCTTTAAAACTCCTCTTGTAACAACCTTTTTTTGTGGTTGTATTAAAAAGTACATTAATTTAAGAATCGTTCATCTATTTGGCATAATATTAGAAAAGTTTTTAATTATTAATATGTAGAATTGAGAATGGCAATTTAATTGGCATTTCCTAGAACATATCTTTTGGGTGTAATATTACATAAATAGTTATAGTTCCCTTTCTTTTAAAAATTGGACTCCGATCATTGTAATTCGCGCAAGCGTGAAGATTTTTAGGGGAAATACACTTCAGTTATTCTGAAAGCTTTTTGGTAATTCACTTAATGCTGAATGTTAACAGCAATAAGCATGATTTTTACTTAATTTTTTATATTTTGGTGCCATCAGAATTTTGGTGGTAAGTTATTTTTTTCTCATTATATTTTAAAACTAAAGCCTTTGCTTTTTTAGGCACCTTTTTACTTACCTTTTACTTACTTTTTAAGTACTTAATTTGTATACTTAATAATCTTTAATGGCACGTATAAGTCAATAGTTTATTATACTCTTATTTTATATGGCAAGTTTTACTTGAGTTACCTTTACAACGCAAGTTCTACATTCTTTCTTCTTCTTCTTTCTTAAATTTGGCGAATAAACTTCAAGGAAATTCCATATTTTAAGGATAACTAAGCAAGACATTGACCTCACCATATGAACCATTCTGCTTCATAGTACCTGTAACAGTGTATATACAGAACAGTTAAAAGGTAAAGTTTTTTTTATAATTTAGTATAGTTCATGCCTTTTGAATTTTTTCTCGTTTTCAAACATATATTAAATAAACTTATGTAACTTGTTATTTTATTTTCATTTGTGTTAATTGTTTATAGTATTCAATAGCTAGGTTTTGTTGTTCCTAGATAGATATACAGGGTGATTCGCGAGGAAGTGGCAATATTTTAAAGATATGTCGAGGAAGCCAAAATAAGTAAAATAAACTCATATGTATAAGTCCGATTTTCATTTGTTTCAGGGATAATTGACTTTTCTTAAAATGTCAAATCTCATCAATTTTTGCCTATTACGAAGTACGTTGATGTATTGACCTTATGCACGTAATTCTGAGAGCGAAATCCAGAAAGGAAACTTTTAAAATAATTATTGCCCTTTTAGTAACTTTAAATTTGGCGGCTAATAAATTCTCACCAAGAACGTTCTCACTATCGCCAATATTTGCAAAATTCCTAACAGGGTATTTATTTTAAGAGTTGACTTTCTGGATTACGCAACCAGAACTTATGTGTAATTAGGTGAAAGTAGGCAACTGAAATGAAAACTGACAGTTAGTTGTTAAAGTGACAGTTGTTCAACATTAGTTTTATGAAGTTGTAAAATGCCCCACAAATTTAGTCATAAAGAATATGCCGATATGATATTTGTTTATGGGTTCTGTAATGGTAGTAATGTTCGTGCAGTGGAGGAGTATCGACGTCGTTTTCCGAATCGAAGAGTTCCTAACAAGCGAGTATTTCAAACTGTTTTACACATGCCGGCGAAACTGGGACATTTCAAGTGCAAGTATTGTTTCTGAAAGAGAACACGGAATCGCTGTTGGACTTGAAGAAGATATTCTGGATGTGGTAGACGAAAATCCAGAGATAAGTACAAGGAGCATCGCAATCCAATTTGAAATACCACAAACAATGGCTTGGAAAACACTTAAGCAACAAGGTTTGAACGCTTATCATTTGCAAAAGTACAAAATCTCCACGAAGGCGATTATCCTTTAAGGCTACAATTTTGTCATTGGATTCGGGAAAACAGAAGATTGTGTAAAGACATTTTGTGGTCGGATGAAGCTCAATTTACGCGAGATGGAATTAACAATTGCCACAATAATCGATGGTCGGACGAAAATCCCCATGCTACGATAGAACACAATTTCCAACATCGATTTAGCATTAACGTTTGGTGCGGTATTCTAAATGATCAATTAATCGGTCCTTTCGTATTAGATGCGCGCCTTACTGGACAAGGATATTTACGTTTTTAGAAGACTATTTAGAAGAAATATTGGACGAAGCACCTTTAAATATTCGACAACGAATTATCTTCCAACATAATGGAGCGCCTCCTCACTATTCAAATAATGTACGAAATTTTCTGAATACCACTTTCGGCGATCTTTGGATTGGCAGAGGCGGTCCGCTTCCTTGGCCACCGAGATCACCGAATCTCACTCCCCTCGATTTTTGCCTTTGGGGATGGATGAAGTCGTTAGTTTATGCTACCAAAGTGGAAACGAGGGAAGCGTTACTAGATCGCATTTTTAATGCAGCAGCTATCATTAGAGCGAACAATCGTTCATTGAAACTCGCTACTAGTGCAGTTTATAAACGCGCAAATAAGTGTATCCAAGTGGGCGGTTGTGTTTTCGAAAATTTTTCGTAAATTAATGCTTCGAACATTTTTCGTAAATTAATGCTATTTTGTTTATTTTTGTAATTGATTTTGTAATACATTTTTGTTTGCTTTTTAAATATCTCTGAAACAAATGAAAATCGGACTTGAACATATGAGTTTATTTTACTTATTTTGGCTTCCTCGACATATTTTTAAAATATTGCCACTTCCTCGCGAATCACCCTGTATATAAAAAAAAGAAAGACAACATGGCGCTCGAGAATTTATTATTTTATTCATAATTTTTTGATAACATTTTTGGAATTAAGTGAAAATAATTAAGCAGAAAAGAAGCAACTAGCATTTCAGGTAGGTTAATTAAACTATTTATTAGAATCCACCCTTATATTCATCTACCGATGAGCCGACGGCACTTAGCGATTATTAAGGGGTAATTTTTTATATTAATTAAATTACTTGATCAATTACGAATGGTATATTACATCATCGTTTTTTATTAATGTTACAATTTGATGCCTTTTAATAATTGTTGTTCTACTTTGGCTTAAGTTAAGTTTCGTATTATGCTCTTGATGTAAATGCTGGTACGAAAATATGTATCAATTGCAATCAGTCATGCCGCAATGAAATATCTGCTATTGGAGAAGACCCTACTTGTTTAAGGATAAATGTATTAACGCAGACTAGAAGTAGTACGTGTTTGATATGTAACATGTAGCAAAAAATCTGACGAGGATATACGACGAGAATAGTTTAAGTGATCGTGAATTTGAATGTTTATACCCAGTTAATAAACAGGAGTTTTTAAAACCATTTTCCTACTGCGATGGAGTACACCAAGAAGATTATTATAGATATGTGAGTAAAAAAAATCTCTTGATGTTCTTGTGCAAAATGCGTCATAGACTTTCTGATAATTTTGTACGGGTAATGTTTGGCTATTCAAGTAGACAAGCTGTAAATCTAGCCGTTATTCTTGTCACAAAATCTTTGATGCGATGTTTTGTGACTACCAACACAGGATTTAATACTATTACTAGAGAAAATTATATTGAGAGACATCTTACGGAATTTGCCATAAATTCCTCGAGCAATAACTTCCATTGATGGTACTTACAGCTACATTCAAAAGAGTAGCAATTTCAGAGTTTTGCGGCCGTCGTATTGTGCACACAAAGGTCGACATTTTTAAAACCTATTTTAATAGTAGCACCCGATGGCTACATAATTGACATTTAAGGGTCATACTTCTCTGATAGTAACAATATTGACGCTGCTATTTTGCAAAATAAACTTAAGCTAGATGGTAATATAATGAGAAGATGGTTCTCAGGAAATTATATTGCAATAATGGATAGGAGGGACTGTAATGCTGCTGAAATACCTGGACACCTAGGAATTGTGCATAAAATGCCAGCCTAACCAAGACCATCTCTCATCCAAAGATGCAAACGACCCTCGTTCGATTACAAAGTCGAGGTAGATAGTGAAAACACGAACATCTTTTCCATCTAGGGGATTTTTATCGGATAGCTAGGAGGGTATCGCCCTCCTATTCTTACGGAAGGAACCGATGCACAATAGGCTCAAAGATTACTTAAAAATGCTAGAGAACCAAACGTCGTTCAAGCACTCGTTGAGGTAGAGAATCTGAAGACCCGAAATGCTCAAAGGTGATACCTTTAGATGCTCAACAGTTGCAAGAGTTTCCTTCCAATCCTGACGCTTGATTTTATAAAAACGCTCACAACAAGAATTTATCAAGTAAAGTTGGCAACGTTTTATGTCCAAGACAAATTACATGGGAATCATGACGCAGAATTTCAGTTTGAAACTTTGAGAGATATTAACAGACTACGACAGCCAGGGCTTTTGCGGGTTAGAGTATTTTTTTATATTAGAAATACAGCTAAATATCTAATATGGATTCCATATCGACCAACGAATAATGAACGAATAATTAATGAAGAAGAAGCTATAGATGGTTATTACTGCACCTGTAAATCCGGTACTTTACACTTTGGACTCGATCAACGTGTTATGTAATTAGGCACGTGATTCAATGTTGCTACACAATTTCCATATAATAAGTTTGTTTAAAGCTTCTGAACTGGTATATTGTTTGTATATTGACATCTGTGAAATTCATTTTTTGCAATGTTTTAATTTATATTTGTTAATATAATTATAATTATCACCACGTTTGAGTCCCATGAAATATTTTGAGATTAATTGCATTAATGAATTATAATGTATTTGATTACAACTTCAGCAGGTTGTGCCATCATTAATTTATTATAATGATTAATGTTAAACTTCTTTTATAACATTACCTCGACTAGCATCCCAGGGGATAGAGTTCAGTATTAGTTCAGTATCAAAAAAACATTAAAAATTTACGTTAGGTTCTTTTGCCAAAAATAGAATCAATTGTGCTTTTACAAAAATCTGGAATTGTATATTCTCAACTTTATTAAAACATCTTGTATCACCTGTAAATTACATAACATGTTGCGCGCATGCGATTATCATTGACCTGGATTTGTGCACATATTTTATCCTAACTAAACAATAACGAAGATATATTTTCGGTAAGTATCTTTTGCTTTTTAAAATAATATTGAATCACTATAAAATCAATGAATGGTTGTATTATTTCCAGACTAGTATATAATTTACCTAAATCCGCTACACACATGCACATAGGTAATAAACAATAATAATATTTAACGTAACCTCAAATAAAAAGAGATTCATACACTCACATTTGTTTGCATTCTTTCAGCTGCTCCAATTTTCAATACTGATGTTCCAATATCCAAATCAGAAGTAATTCGGATTCCATAAATAATATTGATCCAACGGTGGAAGATCTACAGCATAAGCATATATAGGTATGCTGCATAAATACTTTCTTCAACACTTTTCAGAAGAACTTTTATTTTATTTATTATATTTTCAAATATAATAATTTAATTTAAGGTTATTGTATCATAAAATACAATAATTTTATCTTCATTTGGTTTTTATTTAATTAAAATCTTTTAATTTTAATTCTATTAAAATGATAACACCATGTTAAATTCGTTATAATAATTTTATATTAATGAAAATAATTGATTTACATGATTTACTTTCAATTGTTTAACGATACCACATCACTCGGACAAATATTCACGTTAACCTAACTTATGACAATTTTAGAATTTCAATTGTTTAATACTTGCATTTTTGTAGGTTATTCGAAATTCATTTTAAATTTGAATTCATGTACACCCCGAGTGACATGTTCTCACTTTGAGGAATTAACAGATAATGAGAAAAAAATATAACAACCTCCTGTGCTTTTCTTGCTTAACAGCCAATCAAATAATAGTATTTTGTCTATACAAACATAACAAAGCTTAATTCTGATTGGCTAACAATTTTTCATAAATTTGTAAATTACTAATTTTACACATAACTTTGTTATATGGGAACAGATCTTAAAAACATAATTATTTTTGAATTCCACACAAAATTTCCTTTCCATAGATACTCCATTTGTCCTACTTTCTTTTAAAATTATTAAACTATCTAAATTTCAACAAATATGCAAATTTTCATATACAAATTTACTTATAACTAACTTATTCTACTTCCTACAGGAAAACTATAAACAGAAATGGATTCTATGATCCAAAATACGTAAGGATGCAGCAGTTTCTATTATACTTATGGTTTATTTTGAAAACTTCCATCTCAACATCTATGTTCGTTATCAACATAACCTGGTTTCTCAATTTTTACAGTTAAATTACATAATGTTAATTTAAGTTGTAACACCTATACACACTAACATGTAAGTTATTAACACATTATTTGCTTAATTTCTCATTATTCACTTATAAGTTAAATGAATCTTATTATATCTGTTCTATTTTAGCATATAGTGTACTCCTCCTATGTTAATTGATACACTTTCTTTTCTTTTTGTTTTAGAACAGAAGCATATTACGTTACCAGGCTAGAATCTACTTATTCATATGGATTACATGAATTTCATAGAATCAACCACCTACTTTACACTTCCGAAGATGCTTGGAAACTATTAACATGAAAATAGTATTGTTCAGCCATGATAATAATTTAATACTTGTGAAATATGAATTAACTACAACATGTCCTACAATCAGATTTGTACTTAGATTTATTAATATTACTTTGAACTTCTGCAAATTGCGCTTTACATACATGCTTAATCAATTCCAATGCAATTACTTTATGTTTAATGTAACTTTTACTCTGAGCCAATACCCAACTAACTATGATATTTTGCATTATAAATATCATCTCAATAGTTTTGTTAGATAGAAGTATTCGAATTTTTAATGTTTATAACCAACATTAACTCTACTAAATTTCACAAAGGAGCTTCAGCTTTGACCTAAAGAAATTCCTAATCAACTTCGGGGAATGTCTTTGCCAAATTTCCAGATAGTAGTAGGTAAAGTATATTCTGAGATGAATCAATTTATGCATTCCACAGACTAATTTCTAAAGCTAATTGAGACACATTCAATTACTGGACTTTGGGTAATAGAGATACATGATTTCACGCGAAATATTTTTGAACTGTTTAAATAGATTTAACTTTTCAAAATCAACTGTAACTTGCCAATTCTTGTCTATCGTTACCTTAATTTAAGTTTTGAATTTGTATAATTATTGATAAATATATTTACATCCGTTAGTATCTTTAAGCATTTCTTTTTTCTTTCAATAATTATTATAATTATATTTTCTATTTAGCGTACATAATTACGAGTACCTCTGTATATAGTATAGTATGGTCTAAATTTTGTGCGCAAATACAAACAGAACAGCTTGATTCATTTCCATACCTTCTGCGTTGCTATGTATTTCGTTTTTTAAGTTTACTCCCTTGTGTAAGGTATGTAAAGCTTCTAATTACATTTTTGTATATATTATATTTATTAAGGAACAAAGAATGGTGCAAGGGTACGCCTCTATATTAGGGAAACCTCATGTGTTAAGAAAAAACTGAATTTTGTTCGTTGTAAAAGCATGCTGCATGTCGTCACGAAAAATTTATAAAATCGCGTGCATGATCAGGATGATATGCAATTTTTGTAATGAATAATTTTTTGCTCATGCTTACGGTTAGTAATCACTTATTTATAGCTATATATATATATATATATATATATATATATATATATATATATATATATATATCTTAGTCGTAGACTGTTCAGGAGTCCTTCCCCTCTTCAGCCCTGGTCAATCTATGCTTGTTGGTGGATTTAGATTTATTTGAATACTTCATAATGTGTTAATTGGTTTAAGTGTGTGTTGTTTAGTGGGGTGTAGCTTGCTTAGTGTGGTTAATCCTATTCGTTCTCCGGTTTCATACTAGGTCGTCATCTAATAGACGGGGGGATGCGGAGGGCAGGGAGGTCGCCAAGGAGTTGTGTAAGGATCCCGGGGGGACGCTTGGATTTTAATTTAGGTTTTCTTCGTGGGGATTGGGGAAAACGGTAGTTGTAGGGAGTGGTAAGTATTTCTTTGGTCGGGATAGTATCGCCGAAAATTCTTTTATGCGCGAAGTTTTTCTGAAGTGTGTGGATCCTGCGTGATTGGTGGTATGTTGGCGTGTTGTGTTAGGAGGTCACCAGGGTATCTGAGGGTAACCTATGTATGCATCTAAAAATTAGGCGTTCACAGGAGGCAGTAGAGGAAAGGTGGTTGGGGTTTATATGGGTGCTCGAAAATCCATAACAGGGTGGATGTATGTTTTGTAGGCGTGTTGAAGTGTTTTAGGGTGATAACTTCTGATTCTACCCCGGAGGGCGCCCAGTAGGTTTGCGAGATTTGTAATCCTATTGAGTGTTCTTTTTACATTGAGGAGTCAATTGAGCGTTCTAGTGAAGAGGATTCCTAGGTAGGTCACTTTATCTTGGACTGTGAGTCTTTCTTGGTTTAGGGTGAGTGAAATATTTCTGGAGGCAAGCTTTGGAAACTTATCTTCGGTGTAATTAGGATGTCGGAAGAGGATTGGATATAAAGCGGGAGACCGTTTTGCTGTTCCGATTAACCGTCCAGAAGGTGTCATCCCCAAACTGCGCAACTACTACTCGTGGTTGTGTAACTTCGGGAATGTCGGATGCGAAGATAGTATAAAGGATCGCGGCTAAGGCAGTACCTTGCGGTACGGCTGCTGTAGGTTGGAAAGGATCAGAGAAGGTTTTCCCTACTTTGACCCGAACTGACCGATTGGTGAGGTCAGGTACGAGAAGTGGTCTGGAATGTTGGGTTACTAATCTTGTGCAGGAGATCGGCGTGCCAGACCTTGTCGAATCCTTACTTAATGTCCAGCAACACAGCCAGATTGCATTGCTTGTGATTGAATGCTGTGGTAGTCTCTGTAAGCAGATTCAACAAGGGATCGTGACACGTTGGGTTGGGACGGAAGCCGAGTTGGCTGTTGGGAAGGAGGTTGTTAAATTCGAGATGGTCCCTGAGAAACCTGGCTAGAATCTGCTCAAAGCATTTTCCAAGGCAACTCAGGAGGGAGATTTGGTCTATAGGACGAGGGGCGAGGCTAGGTCGGCGTGGGGTTTGGGTATCATGACAGTGGAGGCCGGTTTCCAGTCCGTCGTGAAGTGGGATAGGATTAAGCATTGGTTGTAGATGTTGGAGAGTAATCGGGGGGCTGTGTCGGGTAAATGACGGAGGATATTCCGATTTAGGCCGTCATAACCTGGGGGAGAATTTTTCCCTTTTTTGAAATATGTGTGGACCTGGTAGATCGTGATGGGAGGATTCTCGTTATCGAGTTGGATTTCAGGAAGGTTAAGGTTGCGGAATTGTGACCCACGAGGAGTACCTTAAACCGGTTATCGAATTGGGGTATATGATATGCATTAGAAAGACTAGAGGCGTAGATTAAAATGTCATCGGATAGTGTGTTGTGGCCGGGCGGGTTGTAATAAGAAATAAATACTATAGGAGTGGGAAAGTGCACCGGAGTGGGTAAGGACTTGCAGGAAGTTCTTGATGCTAAGGGATTCGGTATCGGGAGTAGGTATAAGATGGGATGTCCTCCGAGTCGGTTGAATAATTAAAAATGGGGATACTTTTGTATCGTTACCGGTTGCTGTTAGTTTGCCTGCGTTTGTAGTTTTTCATTATTGGTATGTGGAAGACATGAAAATTACCTTACCCATATGGTCTACAGTTCGTTTATTTATACGTTAAAGACAAATGAAAATAATTATAGTACCCTACCTTACGCTCATATTATGGAACTTACATCACCTTCATACATGGTCTACAGTTCGTTTATTAGTACGTTATTGGCATAAACCAGTTCGTTTTAAGACGAAGTTATATTTATTTTGAGTACATGTAAGGAATACGTATCCTTTTATGCAATGTTAAGTAAGTAAACAAATCAGTTAATGTTATTTTGATACGGTTATAATGAAACAGCTGTTTTCTGCTCCTAAGAAAAAAACATTTGAGTGCATAACCTAGATTAGCCGTAATATTTGTTGACATAGGTGAATACGTGTTTTATTCTTGAATACAGCGTTGATCATATTTCATTTTGAATTTTAAGTAAATACAGATTATACGCTTGTATGGTTGTGTTTAATTTAGTAATATTAAAATCATAAATCGTTACGAGAAATATCGTTTTAGTTATTTCATGTTGATATTAATCAGACATTTTGCTTCATTAAATATACATATAAATACAATTGTTTAGTGTTTATTCAGATTACCTATTATGTTAATAAGGCAAAAATTTCTCAATTTTTGTTGTATTGTAATTATTAAGCCTATAAATTGAGAGGCGCCCAACAAAACAAATGCTTTACTGGTTATACCTACGGATATATCTCTGCCTCTCTCACGACCTCAAAATTAATGAGTTCTCAATTACAGTAAGTGTCTTCAGTTTGTACCTCACTGAGTTAGACCGTGGTGAAATTTACATTTTAATATAACAATCAACCAATACTTAGTTTTTTATTTGTTGCAATTTATAAAAACTGTTTTGTTGTGTCAATGATATCTATAGAAGTTATTACTCAATCTTCAACCTGGGAGAAGAAATACGAACTATGCAATTTCGGGAAGTTTCTAGATTAAATTATCTATTTCTATTAATTGTAAATAAGAAATCAGAAAAGAATAAATGTGCAAAAAATAGTCAGACGATTCAATTCGGAAATAAACAAGCTATTATGGCAAAATTTGCAAGAATTTGATACATATTGTTACTGGAAACATTTGATCATTTCAAGAAGAAACATGCCTGAAACAGCAAGTAGAACATCATAACGTTTGATTAGGGAATAAGGGTAATATTCCTAAAAACATTATATGCAGTTTTAAGCTTTATTACTTCAAAAATGAGACCATTTTAGAAATTTCGAGTCTGTCAGGCGTTCGAAAGAAATAGACACTGACAGCACTTTTTGTAAAGTATGTATATGTTTACCCAACTGAATTTCAAAAATGCTGCTTAAAAATATTTAAATTACTATAATGTATAAATAAAGACAATAACTTTCTTTTTTAGGAAACTAATGTTGCTAACATAATTTATTAAACTGAATGTACACTTTTACTATCACCATTATTCCAAGATTAAGGTTAAAGTTTCAGTTAATATTTCAGGAATGCGATTGTTCAAATAATATTCCCATAAATCATTCCTTTGGGAAAACATTTTAAATACGTTTATTGTGGTATTGTTATATTTATTGCCTGATGATCTGAAGGTAACAAGTTAGACTAAATGAATATTTTCCAGGTAGTTTACTACTCTACTCTAGTGATTAGGAGAAAAAATGCTTATAACAGTAATAAAATTATAAAATGCTTTCAATACTTGTTGTTATTATGTTACGTTTATTATTACGTATATATTTTTTATAAGTTTCAATAATTTAAGACTTGTAAAAAATAGGATGTATGAAAAGTATATTAGATAATAAGTAACAAAACTGTTGAACCTGATGTAGTAGGCTTGTTATTATTAAATGAGAGTCTAGACTAGGACAAATGTCCAAAACCGCAGACCATCATTGCTTAATTAAGAAAACCAAAATTAAGTTAATAACTTTAGCTCGTACTATAAATTATTGTGAAAGTGGACAAAAAGGTCGATCTTGTACGCTTTAATTTAGTATTAAAGGTATCATATTTAAATACTAAATAAGAACGTGTGCGTTTTGGATATATATATATATATATATATATATATATATATATATATATATATATATACACATACATACATACAAACATTCTAGCGTTAAGGCAGGTCGTTAACTAAACGAATCCCTTTTTTTCAGCAGACATATACACTTTAAAATACGTTTAAATAAGAATGACCATAAAATTACGTCAATATCGAGTAATTGTAAAATTCTGTTGAAAAAATAATTTGTATAAACGATGTGCAATCTATACACCTAGTTTGGTTTTAACGGACGCATGTATCCTGTATATACCAGTAGTATTTAAAAACATAATTAAAAGATTCATCATTGTATCTATTTGTGTTCCGGCCTAATTGGATGAGTTTGTGATTCATATTTCCTGGTTATTTCTAGAGCAATTTTTAAACCATCCTATTGAAATCATAAAATTTTCAAGTTCATGTGTGTTTATGTATTATTTCAAGCTGTTACTTTCAGTGGCGTAGCGGTGCTAAAAATAGACCATATTTACGTAAAAACTAATTGCAGACATTGCAGTGTTATTCCTAAAAAGGTTATAATTTAACAATATTCATTATAACCTTTAAAATTTTGCAATAAATATTTAAAATGTTGACTTAGGTTTTTAGCTCAATAGATGCAAATTATAAGTTCGTATACAAAAAAGGTAATTTATGAACATTATACAGGGTGGGTGTCTACTGCGTGGACGGAGAATTTCTCCTTAACTATTAGGGATACCAAAACCAATTTTGGTGTGGTAATACACGATCATTGAACCTACATTCTAAAAATATTTAGGTATATACAGGGTGATTGACAAAAATATACCTACCCAAACCTGTGTTTTTTAAATGGAACACCCTGTATATTTCTGAATTTTTGGATTCATTGTTACATTTAGAATAAAATCATAGAAATTTGTATCTGTATTACTAACCATTCTGCAGATATCGTCACTTTAGTACCAAAATAGAGTTAACTTTGGAACCACGATGCAAGCAAGCGTTGTCACCACGATTTTGTAAATCTGTGTATACCACCGACTATTAATAATAGTCTACTAACAAACAAAGAACAAAGAACAAAGAACAAAGAAAAATTACATTTCGCGTAAGTTAATCATTCTGTATAGTTTTACATGTTTTCGAAAAATTTCCCAGTTTGTTTGTTAGTAGACTATTATTAATAGTCGGTGGTATACACAGATTTACAAAATCTTGATGACAACGCTCGCATCGTGGTTCCAAAGTTAACTCTATTTTGGTACTAAAGTGACGATATCTGCAGAACGGTTAGTGATACAGATACAAATTTCTATGCTTTTATTCTAAATGTAACAGTGAATCCAAGAATGCAAAAATATACAGGGTGTTACATTTAAAAAAATTACCGCAAACCACTCTTACGCTTCACAGTGAATAGTCTATATTATATCTTTTACCAGTGGATTGAGATATAAACGAGACTCGTTTTTTTTTGCCCTGAACTCGACGCTCATGGTACTCCACCATGTAGTCGGAGTAACCTGTTATCATGAGTTTTGAAACCGAGAATAATGTGTTCGTCTAACAGTTTCTAAGATATTCGTGTTTCCCGTTTAATAATGTAATAATATAGTAAGAAATATTAACCCGTGATCGATATGAATTGGAATTTGGAACATGCATTTAGAAAATAAAAATTGGATTCAATTTGAAGTTGAATATTAATTAAATCCTTACGTGTTCCCTGCAACAATATTTGAATTTTTATTTTTGCTTATTATAGTAAGCACAGTGAGAGTTGATTAAGGAATGACTTTTTTAGACATATTCGTTCAAGTTAATTTGACAGTTGTTAGCGATGGAAAAGCACTAAATTTTGGATGTCAAAGGAAACAACTGTACAAATTTTTAAGCACTTCCTATTATAGTTTCGCGCCTAGTTATTTACATCAGACCTCTTTAACAGTTACTAGCCTATAACGAATATCACATCTGTATACAGGCTGCCCCTAAAGAATTAGAATAGAACGACTAAGCTACTGTTATCTTGTATCGGAAGTCAAACATCTCTAAAGAAATTCTGTCTTTATTATCTAAGCACAGACCTTAAATTTTGACTTCAGAGTCTAAATGTATATTTAGAACATAGTTTGTCCAACACCACGTTATTGCTAATTGGGAATGTTTGTGTGACCAAAATTTCGTCATCCGGACTTAAAGGTTAACAGATTTTTGTAGCAGTTTGTTCGTTTGTAAGAAGTTCTCACAGATAGATAGAGGTATTTCAAAAATTTTTCCTGTTGGAATCTGGCATCGCTTTTAACAGAAAAAATAACTATTTGATATGAGGTACATCACGCGTTGTAGTTTTAACTTAGATCACTTATAAATTATATTTAAAATTGCTATCTTTCTTTTATATAGGGTGTCCCAAAATTAATTCCCAAGACGCCGGGGTTATACTACATGACCAAACATAAGTCGAAAATCACTTATGTCAAAATTTCGAAAAGTGTCCCCTTACGAAATATTAAGCCATATTAAGAATTGCAATCATGTTTTCAAATATCCAAGTAAAAATAGTTTATTAATTTAAACTAAGTGACATATACACATAATAAAATTAAAATATTTAAATTTACAAAGCAAATGTTCAAAATGTTCGCCATTTTGTTCTGTGCATGCATGCAATCGGCGAAGAAAATTGTTTTCAACACGACCTATTGTTTCGTTTGTAATTTGAGTTAAAGCTCCATAAATACGAACAACAACGTCATCTTCATTATTCAGTAGGACTTTGTATACCGCATTTTTCAAGTAACACCAAAGCCAAAAGTCTATCCGGGGATCTAGGTGACCAAGAAGTAGGTTGTCCGCGACCGATCCATTTATCGGGAAATCGCCGATTTAATATCTCTCGAACATTTCGAGAATAATGAGCAGGCGCTCCATCATGTTGATACGCGCCAGTTTGACGTTACAATAAAGTAATATCTTCCAAAAAGGTAGGTAATGCGTTTTCGCAAAAAAATGCATAATTCTCTGCGTTTAATATTCTAGGCAGAAAATGTGGTCCTATTATGTCGTTGCTCAACAGACCAATCGACACATTTACACCCGTGCGCACTTGATTATGTGATTCTCTAATTTGATTTTGATTGGATTATCGTAATTGCAGCTATGCGAGTTCTGCTAGTTAAGCACCCCTTGTTTATTAAGATGGGCCTTATCACTCCACAATACCTGCTTAAAAAGGTCTTCATTTGTATCTAAGCAATTTAAAAACCAGCTGCAGAATAGTAAGCGAAACTCATTATCCCCAGGATAGTTTTTGAACTGGCTGTAAGCGATAAGGATACAGATTTTTTCTTTGCATGAATCTGTGAATAGTACTACGACGATGGTGATGATTGGTTTCCAAGATTCTGGTGCTTACAGACAGATCTTCTTCAATGTCGAGGAGTAATTGCTTTTCCGATTGCCATGTTAGCTGTCCAGGACAACCAGCGTGAATCATGTTAACATCCGGTTTCAAGCAGACGAACTCAACAGTACCTATTGTTTTATGATCAGGGTGTCGCCTAGTAGGAAAAAGTTGGAGGTACCGACGCTTAGACGGCACGAGCGTTATTATTACAAACTCCAAGTAGTTTAATCATATCTAAATATTCTAGATTTCTGTACCTTCTGGGCATTATAATAAGGATAGAAACTTAATTGTTTACCTTGGTACGTCAGTTTCAAATTGAAATATTTTACAATTAAAGATTGTCGCACAAAATGTCATATTCTGCCTTCGTGAAGGGTGACTTAATTGTAAATAAACTATCTTTACCCGGATACCTATTTCAAAAATTGATTTGTAAAAATATCTTCATTGCGACCTTTAAGATGGCCATAATTTCGTAGATAGACAGAAGTGATTTTCGACTTTTTTGGTCATAGAGTCTAACCCAGGTGACTGGGGAATTAATTTTGGGACACACTGTATGCGATATTTCAGTCTAAATTCATCTCCGTAATTCATTTTTCGGTTTTATCCGCTTTTTAACTTGTGAGAACACCTGATACATGTTATAGTACATGTTTAAAATAATATTTGGAGTTGTTATATCGTGCAAAACCAATATTTCTTGTCGCAGATTCCATTAACAGCGACAATGTATTTTGAACACATTCTTAATAGTGTTGTCACTTAATCAATCCGGTAACATGATCGGATCAATAATATAATTACCAGAATTTAACTTTGAACTGATGGTTTGTTACCTTAGCTGAACATGCATATTCCTCGGCATGTGCATTCTCGTTTCTACTTTAGGGGTCTTGTTCTATTTCATAATTAACAGTTATGCGGGCTAACCGTACTTTGCCCCTAAAACGACTTTAAACTGCGGTATAGGTTTGATGCTTGTGTAAGCGTCGATTTAGAAACCTTTCGCTGTATGCGCTCCTTCACAACAACTGAATACTTGTAATAGTTGTAGTAGAGATAGTACATCTTATCAAATAAGGCCGTGAGGTACGTACACTTATATGCACAGGTAAGTGCAGTAATGAAAAGCTATTCGGACGCGATTAAAAGCTGTACAGGTTGAGTAAATGATGTAATGGAGTAGAGTACCTCTGTTATTGTAGAAACTAGAGAGATATGTTTCAGACAAAAGATGTATAATTTTGTATGTTTTTGCACGATCCAGCATTTTGTTTATTTACAATATTTGTTTCCAAGACGGTAGGATATGTTTACCGGTTGATAGGCCCAATACGTCGGTAAATAAATACTTACCGACATGTTCTACTTACCGACTCGACGTCTGAACTAAACCCTATTAAAGTGAATGTAATAATTAAAATTGACCTGTTCGGGGAATTTTGCGACAAACCTTCATTTCTTAAGTTACAAAATTGAACTTTTTTGTAAAAAACAAAAATATTAACTAGACACATTAAAATTAAATGTACAATTTTTACAGTTGTTAATTGTAATGCCGCTGGTACCACCGAAACCTGCGATACTGCAGCACTGGATGAACACCATCGTGCAGAATTTTCTGGGCAAATTCGATTTCTATTTTGTAGAGAACCTTCCACATAGCCCTCTGCTACCATGAAAAATCTCCATCCCCCATGGCTTTTGAGCCCTAATATTGATCAACAATGTTGCCGAGGTCCTTCTAAACGAGTGGCCAGTACAACTTTCAAATATTTGCCAGCTTTTGACGGTCAACTTTCAATAGCCCCCCCGCCCACTAGCTGTGTACTACATTTTCTGTGTCGATAATGTGAAGATAAAGTTTGCTTTTCGTATGAGTTGGTCGCAGCTTAAGGTATTTTCTAAATAATTCTACATAGTGGATTTCTTCATCTGCTTTGTTACAGTAAAAGACCGTTATATATTGGTTTTAGTATTTGGAATTTTTACAATATCATTTTTTATGATCCTTTACGCCATCTATCTCCATATGATATAATTCGTCCTGTCTGCATGCCCCTGCTACTCCTAGCATAAGTCCTACACAAAAATACAAATGTATTTAACTTTTGTTGTCATATTATACTAATATAAACATTAATACTTTCACGATTACAGACTCACCATCAGATGCTTCATTTAAGAACTACTTAACTTGCTCTTTGGTAAATACAATAGTTTTTCTAGGTCTGTGTCCAATACTTTTCCTTTTTAGATAAGCAATCAAGGTAGAACATTTTGTAATATCAATAAAGTCTTTAAGGAAAATTGTGCTCTACTCTCTATTGAAAGTAATAGTATAGAATTCGATGTGTTTGTTTGTTTGTAAATAACGCTAAATAACGACTTGGAAACATATAGCACACCCTAATTGTATAACAAAATACAAAATGATATTTGACAAGTTGAACTTGCCGCGAAGGTTTGAATGAAATATTTTTTAAATGTATTGTGAATACACAATGGCTTTTCCGAGTAAATATGTAAAATTTTCACACGCTCTTATACCAATATGTTATTACTAAGTATTATAGGAATCAATGTCAAAATTGAATCGACAATTTGATTGCATACGGTAAGTGGGATATAGGTCTAGTTACGGTCTATCCAGGAGCTGCGATTATTTCTATAGCATATATTGACATTGTTTACGTACAGTCAATTTACAAAGAGGTATTGTTACGTTTAAATCTATATTGAATAAAATTTAAATTTTTAATATAGACAGATGTATACTATTGTAATAGACTATTCATTTATTAATGGAAAGTCAAAGTTAATTATGTTAGCCAAACGTATGTGTAGCTCTGTTGATATGTGGTCTTGACATGTTTATGTACATTGTTAATACAACAAAGAAAATAAATTTACTATTATATGCAATGCTCATTTGATAGTATTTTGATTGTCGTAGTGCTTTCGATATATATCAAATTATTTAATACGGGTGACGTGTTTATCTTTATGTGTAATTATTATAATTGTAATTAAAGATGGTATCCTTATGTTTTTGCTAGTTACGGGAAATTGTTTCAAATTACTTTTGTCAATAATTATATTGATTTAGCTTCATCTAATTTATTGACTATCTTCACCATTTTTGAATAGTATTTACTGTAAGTATTTACGTTTTAAACCTTAACAGTTGATCTTTAAAATCTCGGTTTCAGTTAACATACATTGCTTCACTAATTAGTGTGTCATTTACGGGTTAATTATTCTACCAACTGTTGATTAAGGACGGTTTCTTGCTATCCTTGATAATTCAGGTTGGTTATAAATGAGGAAAATAATAAGCAGCAGAACCTGCAAAAAGTCTCATTCATGCGTAGAGAAACACACAAGTCATTAGAAGAGAAATCAATTAACTACAAATAATAATAATACGTTTATTCATTAAGCAAAATAAAAAAATATGTTTAACAGAAATTTAAATTTAAATTTTAAATAAAAAACTCTAACACGAAAGAAGTGCCTTTACGACAGTCAATAAGGTAAACTGACAACTCAACCAATTATGTACCGAACGGTACCGTTTACAGTTATTATAATACATTTAAATAATAAGCAACGATGTATGAATTTAGGATATTTTATAAGGAAAGCAGAGATTTGAACATGTTTTAGGTGCTTGAACGCACATATCTATACACTATACTAGAGCCTTCTAGATACTCGAGATGTAGGTAGCCTAAAGTATACACTATCGTTATTGTACTGCATATAACGGGGGTATGCTGTACTTTATCAGTCAATGCTGCCTGGATGTTTTGGTAATGGGCCGGGGCAAAAAAAAACTAATCCGAATTACCTGTAGCCGCGTAATTAAATGTATCGTCGTCGTCCAGATGAACAGCAGTGTAATCTGGAGGAGGTGAAGTTAGCAATAGCAGAAGCGTCAGTAATCGTAATAACATTCAAACAGTAGATTGTGTGAGCAAAATACAGTGTCGCGAGAGTGTATAGAGAGTCCCACAGTAAATCAACATATAACCAATGTTTACCTGAAGAAAAGTATTGAGCTGTATTTCCTACATGTAAGAGAAAATGTTGCCACAATTTTATATCCGAGCTTAGCTCGATGAAGAAAAAATATTTTAGATAATCTTAGTTCCTCCCAGCTTAACTTGGGTTCTATTTTCTCAAATATACACATATTTTTGTCACATAATTTTATGTGGTCCGTTTAGCGGAAGTTCTGTTGAAAAACAATACGAATCTCTGTTACCTGTATCGCTAGATGGCGTTTATGTAGACATTTATACAAAATTCTAAGGTAAAATTTAAGTAGTTAATAGTAAGTAAGCAATTAAAAATGTAGAGATTGGTAAATAACCTTCTATGTAAACTGATTTGTGCTTTTATATCTTTGCTCCGGTAGAGTAGTGCTCATAATTCAAATAGAAAACAGCTTATACAGACAACGGTACATAACAAGTAGAGTGACAAGGCGAAATTGTGTGTGTATTAACACTAACTTTAGAAAGGGCTACCACAAACAACGAAAGTATGATAGAATAATATAGGTAATGTTATCCACACCACAAGTCTTACCCCTGAATTTCAAAAGCCTTAATCACAAATAATTATATTTCATATTGCTGTTGTCAAATTACAATAAGAGTACACTAGTAGTAGCAATTTTTTCTGCGCCTAGCTTTCACAATTTTAAAGCAAATCCGGTGCTGCCTTCACCCATCTCCAATCCATCCATCGAGCTCTAACTTATTGCAATTTTTCGTGTGCCCGATGTACTTGTGGTCTGCGTGTGTTGATTTTTAACTATGAAAGTGAAGGTAAGTTCTTGTTTTTTCTTTTCGTTTTCAGATTATAGATTAAGATTTAGAAATATGTGTGGGGCAATTATTCGTGTAACCCTACAGGGCTACTGCACATTACTCCTAAACACACGCGTTTCCGAGAGAAATGGTGTTTTATACAGACCCTCAATTAAGACGTAGTCCTACAGGGCTATCGAGTTTTGGTACTTATAAATAACATTTCCCACAAAAATGTGTTTAATTCTATTCCTACAGGAATATATTGTTAAAAAAAATGTGCAACTTTTCACACAGAAACGTACTCTTCTTTATTCCTACAGGAATATATTTTTAAATATTGATCAATGTGTGCCTTTTACACAGAAACGTATTACCCACATATTTTATCTTATTACAAGAATAGGCTGAATAAAGATGTTTTAATCTTGTTCGCTATCCGGTTTAATTTTAATTGACCTTGTTGCATAAGACATCCTTCCAAACACAATGTGTCTACGTTTTGAGTTGTTTTTATGACTAGACAGATTTTTTGTTGCTCGGTTTACCCGATTAAGCTTTATAAAACAGGACCGGATTGACAGCAGTGAATTTTGTGTTTTTAGGTGAATCCCAATATTTGAAACCTGAACATTCTGAATCCTTACAGAATGATGAGGTTTCAGTTGTAGGGGATGCAGACGAGGAAATGAGCATCCCTCTTGCACGTCTAGTAGCAGAAGGAAAAGTTCAACTTCAGATAATGGGCCGTTAGTTCACGCTGATACCCAGCAGCTATTATGAGTGCTTCTAACAAAAGGTTTAGACAATGAAACCCGAAAATTGGGTATTGATTCATATCCTTTATCAAAAAACTGTGTTGCCTTGAAGCCTCCAGAATACTGAAATTAAGATTTTCCTCAGTTCAGCTGTTCTCAGACAAGATGCCTTTTTAGTTAAGATCCAAAATCAGTTAGCCGCTATTTTAAGCGCTCAGACGGTGCGATTAAATGATGTCTATGGTCGAACTCCGCTCAGGTAACCGACCAGGATTTAAAAAACGCTGGGGATCCTGTTAAGTTAATTGTAGATATTTTTTACTCTATTTAATTCTTCCATATCTGGATCTTTCCATACGAGATGTGTTAGAAGCGTGTCCAGTAGACTTTCTTTTATTTCGAACTGATTTTTCCGAAAAGTGGAAGATCTCGAAAGAACCAAAAAAGTTGGGAGCTTCACTTAAAAAGAAACCACCTAGGGTTTTAAGACCAGCGCAAAATCTAACATCCCAGTCGATGGCGATAGCTGTACCGTAGTCTTCAGCACCACGTTACAATTCTCAGCCTAAAACTAGGAGTTCTTTTTGCCTCGGGTCGATCCTCAGCAAGATCTCGATTGAAGAAGGAACAAGAAGGAATGAGGAAGTACCCATCCCACAAACGTCCAGATCGTCGTTAAATCAGGTACATTCTAAACAAATTGCTGGCCGTTTATCTAATTTTTAGACCAATCTGGATATAAAATAAATTTGATCAAGAAGACAGTACAACTACAGAAATCTGTTGTAAATTTTAATGAGATCGATTTAAAGGCGGTTAAGGAAAGCATTAATAAACTCATTCGAATTGGGGCAGTTTCAGAAGCTACTTCACAGTCGAATTAGCTTCTTTCTTTTTTCCTGGTGCCTAAACCAGAAGGTACTTTTTGATTTATTTTGAATTTAAAAAAGTTAAATTGTTTTCTTGATCCACCCCATTTTAACATGGAAGATTATAGAACAGTATTACAGTTACCACTTCAGGATTGTTTTTTTACAACGCTAGACTTGAAAGATGCATATTTTTTACTTCCAATTTATTATAAATACAAAAAATGTCTGATGTTTCAGTGGGATATCAGGTATTATATGTTGAATTGTTTTCCTTTTGATCTTTGCATAGCCCCTTTTGTATTCACAAAAATAATGAGGGCAGTAATACGGTATCTTCGTACAAAAAATATAACCTATATATCATACTTGGATGATCTTATTATTATTAGTAGAACAAAAGGAGAGGGAAGTAGAGATTTACTCTCTACTGCACAGTTTTTAGCATACTTGGGCTTCATTATAAACGCCAAAAAGAGTTCTCTTTTGCCCTCTCAAAAATGTCTATTTAGGATTCCTTTTTGACTCTCAGCGGTTTTTACTATTATTACCAGAAGACTGGTATTGAAATCATTAGAAAGAATAGAGTATCTGTACAATTTTTGCAAAACTATTATGCAGAATGGTTGCCGGCTTGTCCAGCGATTCAGTATGGCTGGGTCCATTTAAGAACTTTAGAGCGTGAAAAATTTTTAGTCTTACGGAAAGAATAATCAAAAGTATAACAGCCCTATGAATATCTCAATTGCTGCAAAAAAAGATCTTAAATGGTGGTTTAAAGCCATTTCTAATAAAGGTTTACCAACTCCTCTAGTCGTGAGTTCAGATGCATCTCGCACTGGTTGGGGGGCATTGTGTAATTGTCAAGCTACTCATGGATTTTGGGATTTAATACAACAAACCAAGCAAATGCATTTTTTAGAACTTATGGCAGCTTTTCATGCTGTTAAATGCTTTGCTAATAAACTTTCTAACTGCTCAATAATTGTTATAATTGACAACACGACAGCTGTTGCTTGCATTAACCGAATGGGAAGTGTAAGATTTGGCCCCTTAAACACAGTTTCAAAAAAATTATGGACTTGGTGTGAAATTTGTAACATCTTTCTGGTTGCTTCATATATTAATACCTTAGATAACATTCTCGCAGATCGAGAATCACGGGTAACAAAAATGTATACTGAATATGAATTATCCATGAATTGTTTAAAAAATTTGTTCTCATGTTGGAAATCCAGAGATAGATTTGTTTGCGACACACCTGGATACTAAATGTTTACGCTATATCTCTTGGAAACCGGATCCGGGATCTTTAAAGGTAGATGTTTTGACAATGTCTTGGAAAGATGAATTTTTATACGTTTCCGCCTTTTTGCTTATTAATGAAATGCCTGCGGAAAATTATCAATGATAAAGCAAAAGGAATTGTTGTGGTACCAAGTTGAAAAACCCAGCCATGGTATCCTATCTACAAAAAATTATTAATAAGAGAACCTTTATTTTTGGAACCAATTAAAACTTTCACCTTTTAGACAACCACACCCCCTGTGGAGACATCTTACCCTGGAGGCCGGAATTTTGTGCGGAACTCTTTCCTCTGTAGAGGATTTCCAGCAATAGATTTGGATTCAATCGTGGTATCCTTGGCTCCAAACACGCTAAAGCAATATTACTCATATTACAAAAAATGGTGTCTTTTTTTGCATTAGCTTACAAAAAGATCCTTATTCATTCTTTAGATTTACTGATTTCTTTCTTAACTACAGAATATAAAAAGGGGATTCATATGCAACTTTAAATTCACCACGCAACTCTTTCATTAGTGTTTAATATAAATTCAACGGATAAAGCTTGTCTATAGAGGTTTCTCAAAGGTGTTTTTAAGAGAAATCCACCAAAGCCTAAATATCAGACAACATGGGATCCTACTTGTGTTTTAAAATTTTTGTCGACTTTTTATCAATTAGAATAGTTACCATTTTGTAAATTAACGCATAAACTAGTTACTTTACTAGCCCTAACTACGGGCCATAGAATACAAACACTATCCAAAATAAAAATATCAAATATTATTCACTTTGAGAATAAGCTAGAAATAAGGATACCAGATCTTATAAAAACCTCACGGGATAAAAATTTTCAGCCACTTTTAGTTATACCGAATTTTAGGGAAATCCCAAATGGATGTTGATTTTCTGTTATTAAAGTTTATATTGAAAGATCTAAAAAAAAACAGACCCACAGGTACAGATTATTTAATTTCAACTTATAAGAAACCGATACATCCTGCGAGCTCGCAACGTATTAGTAAATGGATTAAGTTCACCCTCCAGAGCAGTGGAATTGACATGACGCGTCATGCGGCTACTTCTGCAGCATATAGAGTTCTATGTCCAATCGTTTTTATAATCAACTTTGGGGGTGGATTCTACATAATTTGCAAGAGCAATTGTGGCTCTCAAGAGTTTTAGGTATTTAGTACTTTTTTGTTCATTTTATGTTTTAATGTTGAAATAAAGAGTTAAGTAGATCTAGATCGTTTGACTCTAAACATCTACGAGTATATTCTTATTGTAATTTGAGAACCGCATTATGAATTATAAGATCAATTGACTTACCTGAAGGAAAATTGATCGGAATTATATGAGCATTTCTGCATTATAAGTGTTTTGTAACTGTGGTTTCACATTAGTTGAGTTGATCCGCCTATTTCCACATTTTTGCTTTTTGAGCGGGACTCTGCGTTCGTCATCAGGCTTAGTCCTGTTTTCATAATAATTTTTTTTTCCCAAGACACTTGACTACTTTCAGATTCGAACTTGGTACTTTTCACTTACTAGTCTAACACCTTTACCGCTGAGCTACTGAGTAATCGAATATAATAATATTTATAATATTTATATATATATATATATATATATACATATATATATATATATATATATACATATATATAGATTATAAACTTTTCGTGGTTGCGCAGAAGTTTATTTCGCATGTTGCGTCTAACTTCTGGCGCAGGTGTATTGCGCTTAAGCTCTTCGAGCATTATTGGAATCCAGATGGGTTTCATTTCCACACTAGCTTGACTTATTCGATTTTCTGCTAGTGCGATGCATGTGGCTTCTTTGAGTTTCCGATGAGTTGTGTTCTCGTCCTTTGCCACTATCTGTATGTTATCCCATTGGATGCGGTGGTCTTCGTTCCAGACATGTTCAGCGATTCTTGATCTTTCTGTTGTTCTTATGTTTCTGCGTTCTCACTTTGAGTGGTCTACTGCTCTTTCCTATGTACGCTCTTCCGCATTCGCATGGTAGGTTGTGTACACAATTCTTGGAATTCTGATCTTCATTGCGTGGTTTGGTTTTGGTTAGTATTCCCCTGAGCTTTCTGGTCGATTTGAAGGCAGTGCGTATCTTGTATTTGAATTTGACTCAAGTGCGAAAACAGTCCTCAGGATTAAGCCTGATGACGGAAGCAGAGTCCTAAACGTCGCGCTCGAAAAGCAAAAAATGTGGAAATAGGCCGATCAACTTAACTTATATGAGCGTTGCCGTTCGAAGAATTACATTCCCACCCACTTATCCCTGCCTATTGCGATCTAGCTCAATTCTTTTTGTAAAATTGCAATGAGTTAGTGCTTGATAGATGGACTGGAGATGGGTGAAGACAGGTCCGGATTTGCTTTAAAATCGTGAACGCTGGGCGCAGAAAAAGTTGCTACTACGAGTGTATCTTACTGTAATCTTTCGAACGGCAATACTCATATAATTCCGATCAATTTTCCTTAAGGTAAGTTAATTGATCTAGTAATTGTACATAAACTTGTTATAAATTTGGTTGGCACTCTTAACTAATTTGTAAATCTATTAATAGCATTAATGATAATAACTGTAATTGGTGCATAAACGCATAAATTTTGTATAATTTACTTTCAAATACATGATTTATGAACACAAAAGGTAAGTATTAGTAAATATCACTTTAAATCGAGAAACTTCAAGTTTACATTTTAAAAATTTGGTTTTCACTATTTTTTAATCAATGACTTTCCATAGCACCTTAACGAGGCAACTAATTATAAGTGTAGTTGAACTGTCTGTACTAACGTATATCAGTTAGCGTTTGGACTAAACCTTTCAGGAACACCCTGTGAATTCTTTTCTAATAAACAACGTAAAGGCTAGAAGTCATCACAATAAAAAAGGCAAAATAAGTGACCTCGACATCATCTAAGCAGGTGTAAGTTCTATAACTGAAAATTTATTTTCTTTTGTTTACTGAAAATTATACAAATATTGCATCATCTCTGCAAGAACGCCAAGAACGTGTAACAAATCATTGTTATCTAAGCGATAATTGACAGAGTTTTCATACCTCAGCGTGTTAGTTTTGACCACTACCTTACGTTTAGAATTAGGTTTTTGTAACTTATCTTACGTGCCAACCCCTTAATATTTTTCAGAATTAAACGTATTTATTACAGTGGTATCTTGTCAAAATAAATAACTCAAATGTCATCACTACTTTCTTTGTTCTAAAATTTATTAAGTATGTGCTTCAACCTCATAAATTAAGTACCTACACTACTTTATGTTTGTGTATGTTTATAACGTTTATAATTTATATATTTTTTATTTTATTTTTTAATATTAATTTTATAGTTAAAACCATTGGTGTTCTAACTCCACGGTTGAATCTTGAGAATGTCATTTCTTAATAAAGTTTGGACTTCTCGAGTTATATATACACTAACCTACTAAGCATAGACAGAAATTGGGGTTTGAAATACCTAATCATATTCAAGATTTTGATATTATTAATACAGGTTATCTAGAAAGTATTACAGATATTTTTAAATAAATACTTTAAAGTGTTTTTGCATTTTAGGGCGTATGTCATTAATTTTCGAATGTAGATAGGTACACCACATATATACCTTAAATGTTACAAATTCAATAATAGATTTAAATAGTGCCATAAATAATGGTCCTAAATATACGGCTGGTGAATATTATTAAGGTGAATGAATTCTACGCTTGATGATAAACTTAAATCTTATCTGAGTGATACCAATCAAACTTAAGTTTATCAATTTCTATTCCTTCTGAAACATAAAATGGGTTTTTCTAAGTTTCGTGGTTGTATACAGAAATGAAGACGCGCAATGTTCCAAAGTGATGTAACTGTATTTCTTTTCATTTTTATATGCTACTCATTCGTTCACTTAAATTATAAATTCCTGGAATTCCGTACATGATCGTCTATAAGGAAAATCTAAACTAACGGACATAGAAACCGCGAGAATAGTGGAATTTTTTACTTATCAACGCGTGCTTTGTAATAACATAAATAAATAGCAACACTTAATGATACTACAAACTGGATTAGATGAATGGTCTGATAAAAACTATATGCACCTGTTGGGTGTGTCTAAAGTATGAAACATAGATAATCCGATAGAAAATAAGAAATTTTGTTTGAGTAAGAAACCTTATATTACAATGGATGACTACGTAAAGGCGCCGGAACGTCGACGCTCGTCTTCTATAGTCACAGGAAACTCCAGAGCAAACCGGATCCATTTAAAATAGGCAAAGAAATTGCAATACCACTTTAACCAAAATTGAAGTCAATATCCGGATGGAAGCGTCAGTGGTCCAGTCGTCGTGACCTACAGTTTATACATGATTTCATCTCCAACACCACTATTGTAATTCTATTTTTAGAAATGACTAGTCAGGTGAAATCAAGAGCTCTACATCTTTCTCTATCAATCATTCCACACGAGAGTCCCGCAGGCGTCAACATATAAAAAATTAAAACATATTCCATAAAATATTGGAACAACTTTTCTTACTGTATACACAAACTTTTAGCAAAAACGATTAAGTGACGTACTTTTAGTAAACAGCTGAAGCATGTCGCATTAATGACGCAATGCAATGTGACGTAACTGATAAACATCCTTAAAATTAAAAGTTGGTAGGTAGATCACCTATATCGAAAAGCTGTTAGTGTTAATCTTTTTTTATCTATTTCTCAATATTATTATTACTACTTTACCTTACGGTGATATAAATTTATTCAATCAAGTGGAGTTCCATACAAAAAATACGGTTGAGTGATAAACAATCAGTGAATCAGTTGCTAATTTATTATTGAAATTACTATCCGCTGCCTGCAATGGCATTGCAGCAATAAAACTATTTTTGTAATTATTTTAAGCAAACATTTTTTTTAATGAGATTGACGTATCAATTTATAAATAACCCCCACCCTAATCTAAGGCGTATAAATAAGACGATGATAGTGGAGCCGGCACATAATTAAGCACAAGTCAATGAGTGTAACACGCTTAATCTCATTTGATTAAACAATTCGATTAATAAGGTGTAGTGAAGTGTTTTTATTATTAATTAGTGCTCTACATCAATATACCTAATTATTTAGGATAGGTATAAATGGAATTTTTCTTAAAATTAATATTCAAAGGTAAATAATTAAATTTTTTTTTTGTATTAAAGTTGTGAGTGTTGTGTTGCATGTGGGACTTATGCTGGTATCAATTGTTATCAGATTTATATTTAGGCGATTATAACGATACTCGCCAAGTGAAAGTTCACTTAATTTATTGTAAATACTGTCCACTTTTGTTCTTACCTGTTATCACTTAAGATCGATGTTGATCGCGATGCCGCACTTACCGGGATGGACATCATAACGATCACGGATCCAGCCGAAACATAAATAACGTGTCGTCTAGAGGTATGTCGGTTCAGAGAGCTCAATGCGGGTGCTGCGGCCGCAGTCTCTCCGCAACCGTGATTCCTCACGCGCCTTGCAAATTTACCACCGCGCCGCATTATATTTAATATGCTGGTTAAAAAAATTTGGCAATGCTTTGTAGAAACGTAATACGAGAAATGCTTGAGTTATCAGCGCGTTATTCTCCCATCACGTGTGTCAAATGTGAGTGTTAGCTACCCTTACAACCACTTGTTGAAGACAACTTTGTGTTAATAAAATTTTTTTTGCTGTTTGCAGATTCTGTGAACCGGGTAGGAGTTTCACGATATTTTTACGCTTTTATAATGGCATCGTACTTTTTTTATTGCCATTCGCTTCCTGTAATCACAAAACCCGAAGAAGTTCCCTGGTGGTGTCAACCCTGCCAAAATCAACATAGAACGCGTCACAGCAGAGCGATTAACGAAGTCCTCAAGGACCAATTTAAACATGCTCTAACAAATTACAAAAATTTAATTAAACCGTACGTCACCCGGATTCACAAAAAGGTAAGGATACTTAAAATTACACTGGTGTCTAAAGTCTAACACTAACTTTATTATAGATCGGTAAAATACCAAAAAAACAAATTAATGGAAATAAATGGTTACCCAATAGCAAATTCTATAAGTCACTAAAAAAGGATAACGTAAAGGTAATATAGGAAATCTTATCCAATATTCTATCATTACTAGTTTCATTTACAGATTCTTCCTGAACTTTATTATCAATTACAAGTTTTTGCCCTTACCATTGAACGACTATCCAATATGGAATTCCATTCCGAAGATTCATCCTTTGACGTTGAACAACGATCCACCATTTTACAACTGGTAAAAAATGACTTAAATTTACTACGTTGCGAAACAAAAGATGAAATTCAAGAAAAAAATCAAAAAATTTTACACGAAGTCCATTTAAAATTAGGAGATAAAGAAATCCCAACATTTGTGAATCATTTGACAGAAGGTTTAATTAAGGATTTTAGTATACTTAGAAATTACTTAACTTTCTTAAACAAGACTTCTGTGAAACTGCTTGGAGGAATGAAACATCGAAAATCAGTGAAACCAAATCAAAAGGAAACAGATCAAAAGGTTAAAAAAATACGAGATAAAAAGTTGCAGAAGAAACAGAAGAACACTGTAGTTAGTGTTAGTTGATAGGACATTTTCAAGTGATAATGCGTGAACATTAGTTAAATTAATTGATCTCCTACACAGTATTCGTGAAACGAAATAATCAGCAATAAATTGTATTTAATTATAATGGGGAACTAACGTAATGGTTAAACAATCTGCGAAATTCGAATCCAAAATTTCTAGTTCCTCACTGCATATTACCAAAATTTGCAAACCTTCTGGTAATGTAGCTGCCTTTATCTGTGATATATAGTATTATAAGTAATGTATTTATTTAATTTATTTGTTATTTAAGTAATTTATTACCTACATTTAATGTTATTGCGAGCTTTGACAGACTGGAAAATTGAAAGTTCGAGAAACTGTACTGTAAAAGCTTAAGTAGTCAATTTTTTGTATTCCTTAAATGTGATGTGATAATTTTTTTGAGGGCACAACTTTAAGAAGTGTTCTTGTAATTTTAATAGTATTCGCTCAAGTTTACAAGTTCTTATGACGATACTGTACAATTGTAATAAAAGAAATTGAATTCAATGGTAATGGTTTTCTTTAATCCAAATTATAAGTGAAATTAAAAAATACGAACCCATCATTAAATTGAACGTGTTGCGACAAAGTACTCTAATAAATTGAGTATTGATGGAAAATATAAATGAGATACTAACATTGGACATGCATCAGAAATAATTGTCAAATAAAATAGCTTCATTAATCCAAAACGCTACAACAAAACTTAGATTTTATTGGATTTTCCATTAAAAACTTTCAAAATGATTATTCCCGCATAATTGGTTAAAAACAAACATTTTCGCATTTTGTTCACATGGCAAATTAGCAATATCCTCAGGGATCTTACAAATAGAGTTTCGATACGGAAAATATACAGTTGCAATTATAATTAACTACAGAATAAAACGAAATAATTATGTGACGTGACCTGTAATATAATATAGAAATCTATAAAGCATTTATCTTACTACAATATTCACACTACAATTAAATTTGGATATTAAATTAACGTGACAAAAACAAAATACGAATACCTACCTAAAAAATTTGTTGTTGTTGGCACAGCTATATAAAATGGATTTTTTAGCAATCCACTTCTGCATTACTTGGAAAATTACGCGCAAGTGGAAGTCCACTCTTGAATATTACGTTGTGGTTAAGCCATGGGTTATCTCTAATGTAGCTGGACATTCAATTTATAATATTGTCGTGCTTGCGCCAACTGTTTCAAATAGCATTTTATTATCAAATTTTATAAGGCGGGTGGAACGCTTTAATATTAAAAGAAAACTCCCGCATTCTGAATGTTACTTTACAATTCAATAAATCATTATTAAGTTTCAATTTAATCATTTATTTATAAGAGTAAATTCTAATTAACTAAACCATTAACATAATATCGTTCTACGCGCACCACCAAAACCAGTATTATTAACAATATGGGAGATATTAAAACAAGGCTTATATAACTGCCCATTCGTAGTAGTACGTTTTTCCCACTTTTCTTGTTCTTATTGTTACCCATTTAAAACCTTTATTTAAATTATCTATTACAATTAAAAATATGTGAAACAAGTTAAAAACATGGGCCAGCCGACCCGAAACGCTTTCCCACCTTCGATTATTTTAGTCAATTCAATGAACGAGCCAATGAAAAGTTAGACAAAATATAGGCATAGCTTAAGTGGATTTGAATTGCTTAAAACATTTTTACACTTGCAATGCTTATAATACAAACGTTTATTGACAATTAGAATTGTAATACAATTTGTTAAATCGAAGTATTATGTATTCTTAACAAATTATAGACTCGAGTAACGACTGAACCGTTTTGCACATTTATATTAGTTTACCCCGAAATTTACTGTCATTTTCTTGGTGTTATTTTTATTACTCGTAATCCCTGCACCGATCGTCACAGGGGCCACGTAAATGTGGGTCTTAAACACATTTGCCAAACTTGAATGCAAGTACTAAAAATTATGAGTCACTCATTTACTCACACACACACACACACACACACACACACACACACACACACACACACACACACAACACACACACGCAGACACACACACACACAAACACACACACACACACAAAACACATACACATCCACATACACATGCACATGCACATGCACATGCACATGCACATGCACATGCACATGCACATACACATACACAACCACGTACACATACACACACATACACACACACACACGTACATACATACACATACACACACACATATCATACACATACACATACACATACACATACACATACACATACAATACATATACATATACACATACAATACATAACATACATATACACATACATACACATACATACAATACAATACATACACATACATACACATACACATAATGTATGACATGCACATGCACATGCACATGCACATGCACATGCACATGCATATGCAATGACATGCACATGCACTACATACACTAATACATACATACACACACGTAATACACATACATACACACACACACACATACACATATATATACATATATACATATATATATATATATATATATATATATATATATATACATATATACATACACATACATATACACATACACATACAATACACAATATATAACATATACATATACATATACACATACACATACACATAACACACACATACACATACACATACATACACATCACATGCATATGCATGCACATGCATCATGCAATGACATGCACATGACATGCACATGCACAACGCACATGCACACGCACACGCACATGCATCATGCACATGCACATGCACATGCACATGCACATGACATACATACACATACATACGTATATACACACACACACATAACACACACACTTACATATACATACACATACACATACATATATACATAATATATACATATATATATATATATACATACACATATATATATATATATATATACACATAATATATATATACATATACATACATACACATACATACACATACATATACATATACATATAACATACACATACAATACACACAATATACATATACATATACACATACACATATACATATATATGCACATGCACATGTACATCATGTATACATACATATATAATATATATACATATATATATATATATATATATATATATATATATATATATATATACATATATATACATCATATATATATATATATACACACACATATACACATGCACATTACATATACATATACACATACACATACACACACACATACACACATACACACACATACACATACATACATACATGCACATGCACATGCACATGCACATGCACATGCACATGCACACATGCATATGCACATGCATATCATGCACATGCACATACAACATACACAACCACGTACAATCACACACACACGTATATACACATACAACATACACACACACACACATAATACACATATACACATAAATACATATTACATATATACATATATATACATATCAATAACATACATACAATACAATACACATACACATAACACATACACAACATATACACATAATATACATACACAACATATACATACACATACATATACACATACATACACATACATACACATACACATGCACATAATGCATGCACATGACATCACATCACATGCATCATGCACATGCACACGACATGCACACGCACATGCACACGCACACGCACATCACATGACATGCTACATGCATATCATATGCACATGCACATACATATACACACATACACATACACATACACACACATACACACACATTACATATACTATCATACATATACATACACATATATACATAAACATAACATACACAACATCAACATACACATAAATACACATACAAATACACATACATAACACATACAATACACACACATACAATACAACACAACACATACACATACACAACATCATACACATAATCACATCACACACATCACATGCACATGCATACATGCACATGCAATGCACATGCACATGCACATCACATGCACATACATCACAGTACATACACACACACTACAATACACATACACACACATCACATACACACAATAACATACACATACAATACACATACATCACATCACATACATAACATACACATACAATACATACATATACATACACATACACATATATATACATACATACACATATATATATACACATACACATACACATACACATACACATACATATACATATACACATACACATCACATCACATGCATATGATACATACACATACATGCACATACACATGCACATGCATATGTACAACATGCACACGCACATGCACAGCACAGCAACATGCACATGCACATGTACACATGACATGCACATGCACATCACATACACATACACATATACATACAATACATACACACACACTACACTACATACATATACATACATACATACACATACACATACACATATATATACATATATATCAATACACATATACATATACTACAATACACATATATATACATATACATATATATACATATACATATACTATATACATAATATAATATACATCATACACACTACACATACACATACATATATCACATACACATATACATGCACATGACATCACATGCATATGCACATGCACATGCACATGCATATATGCACATGACATATGCACATGCACATGCACATACATACATACACAACCACATACATACACATCACATACGTATCACATATATACACATACATACAACATACATATACATATATCACATACATATACATATATACATACACATACATATACATATACATACATACATATATACATACACATACATATACATCATACATATACATATACACATACATACACATATACATATACATATCACATACACTATATATATACATCATACACATACACATACATATACATACACATACACACACATACACATACACTATACATGACACTACACATGCACATGCACATGCACATGCATATGACACGCACATGCATACGCACATCACACGCACATGCACACTGACAGCACATGCACACTGCACATAATGCACACTGACATACATACACAAACACGTACACATACACACACACATCACATCACACACATACGTACATACATATACACATATACACATACAACATAACATACACATACACATACTACATATACATATATCATATCACATACATCATATCATATACATCATACACATAATATACATCATATCACATACATATAATACATATAACATATACATACATACATCATACACACATACATATACAATACATACATACACATACACATACAACATACATACATACACTATACACATACACATGCACATCACATCACATCACATGCACATGCATATGCACAGCACATGCACATGCACAGCACATGCACATGCACATGCACATGCACATGACATGCACATGCACATGCACATGCACATGCACACATCAATGCACATACACATGCACATACACATACCAACAAACATAACATACATACACAACACAACATACACATACACAACAACACATACACTACACGTACACGTACACGTACA
>JARFJB010000371.1:35000-40000 GCA_036346205.1 Vesta saturnalis | reverse complement strand
CACACACATACTACATGCACATGTATCATCGACACGCACATGCACACTGCACATGCACATGCACACGACAGCACATGCACATACATGCACATGCACATGCACATGCACATGCACATGCACATGCACATGCACATCATACATACACATACACATACACACACATACACACATACACATACACACACATAACATATACACATACACATACAACATACACATACACAATACATACACATACACATACACATACATATACAACATACACATCACACATACACATACACATACACATAGCATACATGACACATGCACATGCATATGCACATGCACATGCACGTGCACATGCACATGACATGCACATGCACATGCACTGCACATGCACATGCACATGCACATGCACATGTCACATGTACATGCACATGTACATACACATACATATATCATATACATACACATACATATACACATACACATACATAACACTACAAATACATAACATATACACTACACATAATACATATACATATCACACTACACATACAATACACATATACACATACATACACAATACACATACACTACACATATACACATACATATACACACACACATACACATACACATACACATACACATACACATACACATACACATACATATACACGTACACGTACACATACATACATACACACACACACACACAACACATACGTACACGTACACGTACACGTACACGTACACGTACGCGTACACGTACACATACACATACACATACATTTACACATTCACGTACACGTACACATACACATACACATACACATGCACGTACATACACATACATACATACACACATACCCACACACACATACACACACGCACGCGCACACGCACACAAACGCCCACGCACACGAACACACACGTACACGCACACGCACACGCACACGTACACGCAAACGCACACACACGCGCACACTTACACGCACACGCACACGCAAACGCACACACACGCGCACACTTACACGCACATGCACACGCACAATCCCGCGCACACACACGCACACGCAAACGCACACGTGCACACACACACACACACGCACGCACACGCACACACACACACACACATTCACGCACACACGCACACAAACACACAAACGCACGCACAAACGCACACGCACTCGCACACGTACTCGCACACGCACACGCACACGTACAGACATACGCACACGCACACGAACGCGCACAAGCATGCGCATATGCACACGCACACGCACACGCGTACGCACACTCACACGCACATGCACACGCACAAGCACATGCGCACGCACACCCAAACGCACACATACATGCATACAAGCACACACTCACACACACCAACACACACACACACACACACACACACACATACCCACACACTCAAACACGCGAACACTCATACGCACACACGTACCCACGCACACACACACACACACACATTCACACGCACACACACGCATACGCACACGCACACACACACCCACCCACACGCACACGAATACACACACACACACACATACCCAAGCACACATATTCCTATATTCCTATTTTTGTAGGTTTTAGAGTGTCGAGAGTAAGAAGGGTGAATACGGTTTTATTCTGTCCGCAAGAATACACACACACACACACACACACACGCACACACACACACACACGCACACACACACACACACACATACACACACACACACATACACACACGCGCGCACGCACACGTACACGAACGCACACGCACACGAACACGCACGCGCACACACACGCACACGCACACGCGCACCCAGACGTACGCGCACACGCACACGAACACGATCACGCACATGCACACACACACACACACTCACACGCATACGCACACGCACACGCCCACACACACACACACATACACACACACGCACACGCACACGCACACACACACACACACTCACATACACCCACGGATACACACGTGCACGCACTCACACACACATACACACACGCGCGTGGGCACACACACACACGCACACGATTACACACACACACACACACGACGCATATGCATACGCACACGCGCACGCACATACAAGGGCACACGTACATAAACACGTACATGCACACGCACACGCACAAGCACACGCACACGCACCCGCACACTCACAGGCACACAGACACACGAACACGCACGCGCACACGCACACCTACATACATACAAGAACACACAAACATACACTCACACACACACACACACACACACATCACACACACACCCAACGCACACGCAATCGCACACGCAGGCGCACACGTACACACATACGCACACGCACACGCACACGAACACGCACACGCATATGCAGACGCACACACTCACGCACACCCACACGCACACGTACACGCACACAAACACGCACACGCACACCTACACGCACATACACACGCACACACAGCCGCACACGCACACGCATACGCACAGGCACACGCACACGCACAGGCACACGCACACACACACACACACACACACGCACAAGCACACGCAAACGTACACGCTCACACACACACATACACGCACACCCAAACGCACACGCACACCGCCACGCACACGCGCACACATGCACACACACACACCTACATACACCCACACACACCCACACACACCAACACACACTCCCACACACTCACACATACACACACACACTCACACAAACGAACACTCATACACACACGTACCCACGGACGCACACGCACACACATGCACTCAAACACACACTGTTACGGTCGAAGAGAGGAAGAGGGTCCTACGGAAAACCAGCTGCTCACTGTGGAATGGAGTGAGTTCATAATAGGTAGACCATTTCATAAGGTAAGGTCAGGAGGCGCCACTAACTTGTTGCACTTATCTGCCGTAATTCCAAGTCAGAAAAATTCCTAGATGTTAAAGGAGGACCGTGAAAGGAAGCAAATATATGAATAGAAAATTATATATTTAAAAAAGGTAATAGATAACAAAAGGTGAAAGTTATATCAATAATTAAATAAGCGTAGGTTGATTGCTAACAAAAACAATATGTATTAACAAAAACTAAAGGTACCTTCCTGAGATCTCGAGTTTACACAAATAAACCAAATAATTAATATTTTAATTAAATAAACGCTGCGATCTTAAAAAATTAATGGGTTACTTTTGCCCCATTAAATAACGGTGAATTACATATTACACATTAAGAACAAAAAACAATCAGAAGATGATAGATGATACTGCTTGATGAAATGATAAATGTGAAGGATGATTGTGTTTTCATTAGTGAATGAGCGACGATCACAACGTAGAGTACACGAGAAGGAGAAAAAAGGCCCTCGAGGAAGAATAGGCATAATTTCAATTATCTATAATTGGCTACTTACAAGATGTTATGGCCTTGCAAGAAACAATTTTAGAATTAAATAAATATATATTTATCAACACATAGGCTTGTTTCTGGCACGTTAAAATCTAGGTGTGCAAATCTGAAAGGTAATTTACATAATGTGGAAAATACATGTTAAACCTACTTACAAAGAAAGTCGTTTTGAATAATCAACGTATTAGGTCAACAACGCCGTTACCATAAAAATCCAATTGCGGAAAGCTCTGGTCCTTATAGGATAACAGTAGCACTTATATAGGTACGGTTATAAATCCCAAATATTGGACGAAAAGGTGCGATAAACCACATACCCTTGAACTAGACTATATACACTAAATTATAGAAAATTACGTGAACCGTAAATAAAAAATAATCATGTTTGATTTTTCAAACGAATTTGACTGGTTGTTGGCCGAACGACAAGGATAGAATTATAAGTAAGAACAAGAAGGGTTCCGATGAGCGGGAAAATTATCCAAGATTTTGAGAATAGGAAATACCGACAGTGGCGTGAATTTATTTAAGTTAGGTAAAACAAGAAAATATAGGTATAAATATTAATAAAAGGTAAAGGGTAAAATGTAAACATGAAACACCACAAAATAAATGAGATTAATTAAAAGACAAACACCAAAAATACTAGATGGGATTACGTGCACCAAAGTAATGTACTATGGCGAATTTGACAAAATTAATGGCCAATGATAATTCGTGAATCGAACATGAACGCATTTAAACTATTCAAAATTCAGACATAATATAACCTATAATTTTGATTGAAAATCATTAGATATTTTATTGATTAAAGATATTTAGGAAAAGGATTTATAATTCGAAGAGTTATAAAGGTAGGGTACTAACAAGGACAGATATTAAGAATATATATAATTTAGGATAAATGTTAAATTGAACACAAATAACAATATTGAAAAAAACGTAACAACACGCATCGCACACCACACCACACAACACACACACACACACACACACACACACACACACACACACACACACATACACACACACACAACACACATCACACATCACACATCACACATAACACATCACACATCACATACACATACAACACATAACACACAACACATACACAATACACACATACACACATACACAAACACATACACACACACACATACATACATACAACATACACATACACACACATACAACACACACACACATACAACAATAACACATACACACATCACACACACAACACACATACACACACACACACATACACAACACACACACATACACAACACACATCACACATAAACATACACAAACACACATCACATATACACACACACACACTACATACACACATCACACATACACACACACATCACACATACACATACACACATACACACACACACTACACACACACTACACATACACACATCACACATACACACATACAACTACACACATACACAACACATACACAATACACACATACACACAAACATACAACATACACACATAAAATAAAATAAAATAAAAAACACAAAACAACAATAACACATAACATACAACACACAACACAATAAAATAACACATACA
>JARFJB010000371.1:0-30000 GCA_036346205.1 Vesta saturnalis | reverse complement strand
AACATTACACCAAATAGACAACAATACACATAATATGACATCGCAAGAATACCACACACACACACACACACACACAACATCACCACACCATACACACACCACATACACACATGCGCACATGCACACACACACACGCACAACATACACACACACACACGCACACGCACGATACGCACATATAAGTACACGCGCATATATACACAGCACACGTACAGCACACGTACACGCATATGCACGAACACACACGCACACGCACACGCACAGACACACGAACACGCACCGTACACGCACACACATACATACAAGCACACATAAACACATACCCACGCAGTCACCCACACACACGCCACACACGCACACACACACACGCACATACCACATACACACATACACGCTGTTCTCACACACACACACACGCACACGCATCACGCACATACATCACACACACACACGCATACACACTACACACACACACACACACACATACAATACGCACACGCACACACATACGCACACGATACACACATATAAAACGCATTCGCACAAGCACACGCACACGCACACGCACAGACACACGAACACGCACCCGTACACGCACACCTACATACATACAAGCACACATAAACACACTCACCCACGCAGTCACCCACACACACCGCCACACACGCACACACACACACGCACATACTCACATACACACATACACGCCCGTTCTCACACACCCACACGGACACGCACACGCACACACGCACATACATACACACACACACTCACGCATACACACATACACACACACACGCACTCACACACACATACACACACGTACGCGCACACGCACACACATACGCACACGAATACACACACACACCCAAAAACGCATTCGCACACGCATACACACACGCGCACGCACATACACAGGCACACGTACATGCACAGGTACATGCACACGCACACGCGCAAGCACACGCACACGCACACGCACAGACAGACGAACACGTACACACACACGCACCCCCACACACGCACACACTCCCACACGCACACACTCACATACACACATACACGCACACGCACACTCACTCATACATACACACACAAGCACATGCACACACGTACACGCATACGCACACGCACTCGCATACGCACACGCCCACGCACTCGCATTCGCTCACACACACACACACATACCCACACACGCATACGCACACGCACACCCACACGTACACGCACACGCACACACACACCCACGCATAATAAGCACACGCACATCCAGACGAACACCCACACGCACATGTAGACGCGCGCACACACTCACACACACACACATACCCACACACGCAGACGCACACGCACACCCACACGCACACGCACACACATACACCCACGCATAATACGCACACGCACACGCACGTATACGCACACTCACATGAACACGTACACGCAAGCGCAAACGCACATGCACACGCATACACACACAGCGATTTAAGTACAGGTAAGTAAGGTAATTTTAAAAATTGCAAATGAACTAGTATATCACTTAAAAGAAGTTGAGGATTGCTACTCAAAATATGCTGAAGTCCAAGGGGCTCTAAAAAATTATGTCAAAGGCTAATAAATCTTAACTTGTAGAATTTATTTGATGTCTAAAAAGACGGTGTAGAAGAATACACAGCTCAGATACTCTGTGCTATTATCCAGATATTCTTATTTTTGTAGGTGTTAGTATTTCGGGAGTAAGAATGGTGAATATGATTTTCTCTAGTCCGCAAGAATTCACACACACACACGCGCGCGCACACGCACACACGCACACGAATACACACACACACACACATACACACACACACACACTCACGCATACGCATACGCAAACGCACACGCACAGACACACGCACACGCACAGGCACACAAACACGCACCCGCACACGCACATCTACATACATACAAGCATGTAAAGAACCAGCGTTCTGTACGTATGTGTTTTAGAATAAATTAGGTACGGACCATCCTGTATGTAAGATTTCATAAGTTTACGCGATATTGCACAACCAATAATTTATTCATCACCGCTGACGTGTAGTTCTAAGAAACCGTAAGTTTCTGCACGTCAGAACGATTTTAACCAATCGCATAATGGCATCCCCCGCACGGTAGCCACGAAACCGCCCACAGATGCACCTTTATAAACTCGCGACGCGCATAGTAAAAGGGAGATGAATCTCAGTAGATTCAAGTTAAGCCGATATCCAGCAGCCGCCACCGTTCCGTTGAGCAAGCACCGACCTGTTAGTCACCGACGAAAGAAATTTGAATCTCCGTAGATTCGTTAAGCGATATCCAGCAGCCGCCACCGTTCCGTTTGCTTAGCGTAAGCACCGACTTGTTGTTCGTCGACGAAGAGTCCGTCGCGATCGGGCAACCTAAAGTTCAATTCTGTACTGCTATTTAATAGACACGTAAGTTGTAAAGTTATACATTCTGACAATTTACACTCAAACACTACAGACCGCAAATAATCCGGGCTGAGCTCCAGGAGTTATACTACACTAGCACCTAGAGTAGCACGAAGGGTAGATCCCATCGTCACCGTCACCACAAAGTATACCTAGAGGAACGCAGGGTAACCGCCGTATCTCGCCACCACTTGAGGGTGAAGGGTTGTTACAGGGCTGTAAAGACCTACGACCTTTCTCTTAGTATATCAGTAAAGACAGGCCGTCGCCTTCGTTTTCTGGAAATTACTGAGACCCGCTCGAAACTTATACACTATCTACAGACAACACGTAATAACCATACACGGTGTCTTTGAATTGCAGAGGAATACCCCATAACCTGTAGTATAAATTTGTCGTCCACCGAACCATCGTAAATACCTGGTGCACGAACGTTTGTAAATAAATTAGAGCGTACGTAGATTTTCTATCTTTACGTAAACCTTAGAGTAGTCTTTTATATTAAGTATTTTGTTTCCTAGATTAATTATAAATAATTAAACTTAGTATAGAGATCGGTAATTAATTTAGTTAGATAAATATCTAATTGCCTACATTAAACCGTTTATAAACAGAGAAAACCGTCGAGAGACTCGCGTTTGCAGACGCGCTTCGTGTTATTTACCGAGGAGTAGGACATCCTGCTTCAGCGCTTCAGAGTTACTGACATACAAACACGATATCGATTTTCTCAAACGATTCGATTCATTGCGCTGGCGCTTCGATCAACCACTGCATCGAGCATAACACTCTGCGCTAACTGTACATACAGGACCGTAACCTAAACTGTTTATTGGTAAGGAATAGATTAACACAACTCTCTTGTTTACAGAAGCGACTTCGCACCCAGTGACGCCAGGACCCTGGACCAGGGAATTTCTCCCATAAATACTTTTGTTAATTACCATTTATTTTAGTATTGTAAATATTTGTTGAATATACGTGTTAAAATGCTTTACGGATTTTATTTAAGGTTACAGTGTTAAGCACATCCAGTATTACTACGAACCACACCCCGTTTATAAAAATAAACCCGATTGAGCAAAGCCGAGGCAAGATAAAACCGCGCTGGGTTACCAAACCAGAAGGGCGCAAAATAAATATAAGTATAGCACCCAAAAGTAAGGGGCGCATTACAAGCACACATAATCACACTCACCCACACAGTCACCCACACACCCACAACACACACCCACACACACCCCCACACACGCACACACTGACATACACACATACACGCCCGTTCACACACACGGACACGCACACGCACACACACACACACACATACACACACACACACACTCACACACACACACACGCACACACAAACACACACGCGCGCACGCGCGCACACACACACAAACGAATACACACACACGCACACACACACGCACACGCATGTGCATACGCGCACGCATACACACACGCAGACGAATACACACATACGCACACGCATACGCATACGCACACGCATACTCACACGCGCACGCACATACACAGGCACACGTACATGCACACGTACATGCACCCGCACACACACATAAACACACTCAAATTCACACGCACACGCACACGCACACGAACACTCACAGACACACGCACACCTACATACATACAAGCACACACAAACACATATACAAGCACTCACACACACCCACACAGCCACCCACACACCCACACACACCCCCACACACGCACACATTCACACACACACACACATACCCACGCACACACACACACACACATGCACACGCACACACACGCACACGCGCACGCTCACACACACACACACACACACACGCACACACATACACACGCGCGCACACGCATATGCATACGCGCACGCATACACACAAGGCAGACGAATACACGCACACGTACATGCACACGCAAACGCACAGGCACACGCACACGCACACGCACAGGCAGACAAACACGCACCCGCACACGCACATCTACATACATACAAGCACACATAAGCACACTCTCCGACACAGTCACCCACGCACCCACACACACCCCCACACACGCGCACACTCACACACGCACACACTGACATACACTCATACATGCCCGTTCACACACACGGACACGCACACGCACACGCTCACGCACACACACACATACACACACACACACACACACACACATACACACACACACACACACACATACACACACGCGCGCGCGCGCCCACACACACACGCAAACTAATACACACACACACACACACAAACACGCACACGCATATGCATACGCGCACGCATACACAGACGCAGACGAACACACACACACGCACACGCATACGCATACGCACACGCATACTCACACGCGCACGCACATACACAGGCACACGTACATGCACACGTACATGCACACGCACACGCACAAGCACACGCACATTCACACGCACACGCACACGCACACGCACACTCACAGACACACGAACACGCACACGCACACCTACATACATACTAGTACACACAAACACATACACACGCACTCACACACACCCTCACAGCCACCCACACACACCCCCACACACGCACACACTCACACACGCACACACATACCCACGCACACACATACCCACGCACACACACACACACACACACATACACACACACACACACACACACAACACACACACACACACATGCACACGCACACGCACGCATACGCACACGCACACGCTCACACACACACACACACCCACACAAACACACACACACACACACACACGCACACGCATATGCATACACGCACGCATACACACACGCAGACGAATACACACATACGCACACATACACACGCACACGCATACGCATACGCACACGCATACTCACACGCGCACGCACATACACAGGCACACGTACATGCACACGTACATGCACACGCACACGCACAAACACACGCACACTCACACGCACACGCACACGCACACTCACAGACACACGAACACGCACACGCACACCTTCATACATACAAGCACACACAAACACATGCACACGCACTCACCCACACCCACACAGCCACACGCACACACACCCACACACACCCCCACACACGCACACACTCACACACGCACACACACACACACACACACACATGCACACGCACACGCACGCATACGCACACGCACACGCACACACACAGCGATTTAAGTACAGGTAAGTAAAATACATTTCAAAATTGCAAATGAACTAGTATATCATTTCAAAGAATATGAGGATTGCTATGGAAAATATACTGAAGTTCAAGGAGCTCGAAAGAATTATGTCAAAGGCTCATAAATCTCCACAGGTAACTTGTAGAATTTATCTGATGTCTAAAGAGACGGTGTAGAAGAACACACGGCTCAGATACTTTGTGTTGTTATCCAGATATTCCTATTTTTGTAGGTGTTAAAGAGTTTCGGGAGTAAGAAGGGTGAATATGATTTGCTCTTGTCCGCAATAATAAATTTCTAAACCCTGATAGAAGTGGCTGCGGAAAAGCAGCGGGTTAATGAAAGGTGTGGTTTTATTTTCTCGCGTTGGTTATAACTCCAAAACTTGAAAAGCGATTGCATTCAATGTGACATAGGTACTTGGTTGAATCGACACAACTAATAGACAAGGGGAGCTTTTCTGAGGCGGCTAACTCAATTTGTTTAGAGTTTAAAGCGTACGTAAATTTACTATAAGTGCAAAATTTGTTTGTAAAACAGATTTATTGACATTGTGTTAGATATTTTTATAAAATTTGAAAGTTTGTGTGGTCAGATATATTATAAGTTGGATCCAGTTTTCTGATTTTTAATTCAATTGAAATTCAAAGAACGTTTATTAATCAATTATTTATAATACAGAGTGATCATAATTAAAAGTTTATTGTTTTTTTTTTGTGAAATATGAAGACAGCGGAGATAAGCGCAACTAAAATGTGGTGGGCAACTGCTCTAAGGATATGTCCATAATATATTAAATAAAGCAGTGAGGCTAAAGACGAAATGTGTGAACTCCTGCTTGTGGGTCGAATGTTTGGGGTAAACGTATGAGGTTGGAAACGTAGTCCGAGATTCTTAAGGAGCGGATCTGCAAATTAGTCAGACATGCCACACTCTGCCAAAAATTCGTTCTAGATTTCGGAATATCATAAGCTAGATTTTTTAAGTACATGGCTTTGGTAGTGTTAGAAAGTAGAGGATCTTGTGTAAATCACCGAATCGTTTGGAGGTGAGGGCGTTTTTGTCTGCTAAGAAGTCTCTTAGGCGACGGGCTAGAAATGGTTCCGAGCATTTACCTAAGACATTGAAGAGTGAAATTGAATGATAAGGTGAGGGCAAGCTATGGTGTGTTTGCGGTTTGAGCACCATTACGGCTGTAGAGGATTTTCAAGCATCCTAAGGGTATTTATGATGGATGAAATGCTGATAGTAGCAAGTGAAAGTTTTTTAAGGATATCGCGGTTAAAGGCGTCATGGCCGGAAACGTGACCAAGGTCACGAATATTAATTACGTGGGAGCAAGAGAGAAACATATGTGGCGATGTTATGTATAGTCCCGCATACAAACAGGACGGGTTATTCTTTTCAAAATCACTGACTTAGTTGAAAAACAAACCGTAAGTGGGGCTTTGTGGACTTTAAAAAGTGGGTCAAGGTTACTATTTGTGTCCTTTGGATGATACTCAATTTCACCACAAAAGGGAAATTATAACTTTATCTAAAAGAAATTTATTGAAAGTTTTGAATAAGGAAGGAGGGGGCAAGTTTTAAATGTAAAATACCTTTCGGTCAGAATTTAACCAAATTTTGATATGTTCTAGAACTTAACCAATTGATCAAATGTCTTCATTGCCCGAAAGCTCAAATCTCAACAGTTTTTGATATACAGGGTCTGCAATATCACTATTTGATACTTTCAATTTATCACAAAATGGACATTTTTGCATTTTTGCATTTTGCATTTTGGACATTAACGCAAAACTTAGTGGAATGTTATTTGTTTGTGCTACTGGTTACAACCTTTTCTTTACTTTCATTATTTTTGTAGATACACCTGATATACAGGGTGAGACCAAATATATGTATCTGAAAAGAATTAAACGGTGGTATTGTTTTGATATTTTGGTGAATGGAAGTTAACACATATATATATGTCCATTTAAATTATTATTGCAAGTTAAGTCCCTTAGACGTCCGTTATACAGTGTTTCATTTCTTTAATAGATTTAATTGAGCATTGTTATACTTCCTAGTTAATTTTCTGATAACTTAATTGAAATGTCTATATTAAAATAAACTATTTGCTAACTGTATATACCTACATAATAGTCACGATGTGTTTATACTGATACTGGGTGTCCAAGTACAAAGGACCAAAGCGATATCTTAAACTTCATATAGGTACGAAAAAAATCTTTAACATAAAAAATTCCTTGCAATTGGATGTCGTTGCGAAATACAAAGCTTTTGGAGATTGACAGATAGAAAGGTTAGATGTGCTTCATTTATTATGCTCACTATTTTCTAATAAAGTTTTCAGTAGATTATTTTGATAAAGAAGGCGCTTGCCGAAGTTCATATTTATTTTGCAAAACTAAGAAATGAAAATTCTTTAAGATACTAGTGTCTTCACTGTTCACACCATCGACAGACCGGTTTCGCAGGTCTACCTCCATCATCACTACCGCTTTGTACAGTCATTGAAAATAAGAAATGTTTATGTAGAAACGTTAATGAACGTATTTTAATATATTAAAAATATCTAAGCTTAATAAGATATCAGTTAACCGAACTGATGAGGCAGAAAACAGTAAATAATTTTAGGTCTTGATATAACCATTGTCATAGAAATCAAAAAGTTGCATAATCAAATGTTAAATGTCTATCACCTCCATATTATTTGCATTTAGTATATGATTTAAAACATTTGTAGAAGGATATTTGATTAGCTCTTGATACCTAGCGTATCCTAAAAACCACAGTACAGCTGCCACATGAGAACAAGTACCTAAAGTTCTGGCACCAGTCTTGCAGGTGCAGTAAGTACCTAATATTGGGTTAGGTTCTTCTTCCTCATTATTCGGCATAAATGCAATCCACAACTGGTAACGAGTAGCATTTCTGAGGCGAGAATATATCCTTACCCGTATAAAACCGGGTTCGTAGTTTTCATCAAATTGATATTGAACCTGGCGGTCCTCTATTTCATTGTCCTGTATATAAGAAGGAGCAAGCTTTAATTGAAAAATACCTACAGTTAACTCTTTAAGATAGTAATGTGACAAACGTGGAAATGAGGGAACGATAATTTCATTTAAATCAACCCAACTGCCCCTTCTTTCGCGTAAGTTTTCCTCCTCAACCCTAGCTTGAACAACATTTGGCTCTTGAACTTTTTGAAGAATATTTTCAGCTGGCTCAATAGTAGCATCTTGCATTAAAATGGGTGGAACATATTTATTTATAATTGCTCCAGCCATTTTAAGAAAATCAGCAATATTACAAATGTGGGGTGTTTTTATCTTAAAGCTAAAAAATTTAAAAATCGATTTTATGTGCCCATTGCGTGCTTCTACGATCCACCTGGTTTTCGTAACGAGACGACTATCATTAGCCTCTTCTGTGGATAACTGTAGCTGACCTCTGGGCAAAAAGGCTGGCATTTTAAAATTAATACCTAATCAATTTAAAGCTGGAATAGCGTCCAAGTACCCGCGGTCGAGAATGAAAATATCTCCTTCATTAAACCATTCACGCATTCCATTCACATCTCTATTACATTCACTTATAAGTATGTTAGCATCGTTGTTTTCAGAACTTGAGAAATATGGCCCTTGAATGTCTAGAATAAATCCGCTCGGGGCAACAAGCATAGATGGCTTGATAAGATGTTTACCCTTATAAGTACAGTAGGACTGTCGCAACACCTTAAAACAAGAACTTTTCTCTATTTCTAGATAAGTATAGTCATTATACACTATAACGTGAGGCCGATCCAGGTTTTGATTATATAGACGATTTGCAAAAGGAGTTACATGATTTTCGATGTAGCTGTCTCTTGTTGTAGCAGTAAATCCAATATTTTGTGGTACAAATCTTGCAGAAAGAGATTGTCTAACTAGAGATATAGCTAAACTGGCTTGTTGTCTTGTGGAATAATTAAAAATAACCGCTAAAAAACTATCACTAAGACCTTGTCGTAACTTGCACAGGAATGCTAAGAGATCTTTTTTACTTACATATCTCAAAGAATTTCCTATTCTAACGGGGTCACAAAAGTTGAAACGATTATTAAATTGATCTTTGGTTATAGGAGAAACTGCTTTAAATTGAGAATCTGTAAAGTTATTTTCGTCTTCATAAGCCGTGTGGTAGCTTTTTTTCTTAATTTACTTACGTAATGCTTGTAAAAAAATATAAATCTTATTACCTGCTAATAATGGCCGATTTACATATCGTAACCCAGGGAGCAGAAACTCAAACAGATTACCATTCTCATCCAAATGTATATTACAGCAGTACGTATTTTCTGGCACGTATATCTCTCTCAACAAAAATATTAATCCTACCTTTCATGGATATTTTATGTATATCATTCACATCGTTACAAATACAGCATAAGTGAGTTGACCTTCGTAGCACATTTAATCGCAAACAATTTGGATTATTGTCTATTGCTTGAATTTCCCTTATAATAGAAATATTGCAGACATTGCAGATTCGAGTTTCTTCTATTATGACCCTCTCTGGTAGATTTGCTTCGCGGCGACGTGCAATCACAATTTCCTGCTTTCTTGCATTTACCTCACCACTTATTTTCACCATAACCCTAGTAACTAAAGCATTTCCATAAGCAAAACATGGAATTCGATTCATTTTTCACATAAACTCTTCAACCATTTTAATTCAAAAAGTAGATTTGCAGCTAAGCATCAACAATATCACTTAATTAGTGGATTAATTTTTGACGTTTCATAGCCACCTGCTATATTGTTGTTATTTTATAAGTTTGGGAATAGAAAAACATAATAATTGTAGTATGAAAAACGGAAAGAGAAGTGCAAAATCAGAAAAAAATCTAGTTGCACGAATAAAAGCAGAAGAAAAACCGCAATACCACATTACGGTTTTGGTAAATGAATAAGTAAATACTAAACATAACTTTATTAGAAAATAGTGAACATAATAAATAAAGCACATCTAACCTTTCTATCTGCCAATCTCCAAAAGCTTTGTATTTCGCAACGACATCCAATTGCAAGGGATTTTTTCGGTTTTTCGGTTTTTTTTCGTACCTATATGAAGTTTAAGATATCGCTTTGGTCCTTTGTACTTGGACACCCAGTATCAGTATAAACACATCGTGACTATTATGTAGGTATATACAGTTAGCAAATAGTATATTTTAATATAGACATTTCAATTAAGTTATCAGAAAATTAACTAGGAAGTTTAATAATACTCAATTAAATCTATTAAAGAAATGAAACACTCTGTATAACGGACGTCTAGGGGACTTAACTTGCAATAATAATTTAAATGGACATATATGTGTGTTAACTTCCATTCATCAAAATATCAAAACAATACCACCGTATAATTCATTTCAGATACATATATTTGGTCTCACCCTGTATTTCAGGTGTATGTACAAATATATTGAAAGTAAAGAAAAGGTTGTAACCAGTAGCACAAAAAAATAACATTCTACTAAGTTTTGCGTTAATATTGGCAAAAATGCCCACTTTATGATATATTGAATGTATCAAATAGTGATATTGCAGACCTTGTATATCAAAAACTGTTGAGCTTTGAGCTTTCGGGCAATGAAGACATTTGATCAATTGGTCAAGTTCTAGAACATATCAAAATTTGGTTAAATTCTGACCGAAAGGTATTTTACATTTAAAACGTGCCTCCTCCTTTAGATTTGGGTATAGACATTGATAGAAAAAAGAATAATAAATGTGAAAATTGGCATAGCACTGCAATAAGGTATTTGTCAAAAAATGTATTGCGAATATTTGATTATATGCTTAATAAAGCACCTGACGCACACCTAGTAATTTTTTTTGTCGTATACATGTGCGCATATATGTATATTTTCACTTATTAAGAATAGTTATTTGTTTGATTAGTGTAAAAACTGTTAATTTTCCGGACGAGGAAGAAAGTTGCGGGACGGGTCCAGAAAATGCATTTTTTGTACAAATAAAACATAAAATTGTTTGTCCAGCCAGTTTTACCTTTATATCAGTCATATATTTACAGTGCACTACTTGTTTGGGAACCCCTCATTTATGTGACTATCAGTATTAGACATTTCTACAGAGCAGTTTGAACTTTCAAACGTAAGCCTCTACCCAGCTTAAGCGCTTTGTGATTTTTATTACAATCGCTTAACTTCGCAAAAAGAACCTAGCGTTTTCGCTCATCGTTCCGGTTCCGGCATCGTGATCTTCGCTTCGGAGGTAGATCTGTCACTGCTTGCATACAGATAATACGAAGGAGCGGTCATCAGTAGAGGAGCCACAGCCTAGCCGCAAGCAGGAGCCGCCGGAATAGCAGCAGCAGCGGAAAATTCCAGGAACATCTAGGACACCGCCAACAGCAGGATCGTCGTCGGGTCAAGGTCAACTCTAATAGGCTAAAGGTATCATTAATAAAGAATTTTTATTTAATTACTTGTTGTTTTATTTTAACTTTGTATTTCCACCTTTCGAATTGGGTCTCTGATTTCCAAGCCTTTTTTCCTCGGGGTGTGAGGCTGCACCTTGGCAGAGACCCGCTCTTTCATTAAAACAGAACAATTTCTATTTTCTTATTCCAAAGCCTATTATTAACAACACTGCCGAGATGGTAAAGCAAGGCCGCCGCCGAGCTACTATCAAAGCGGTGTCCCCTAACCCCGTCGACACCCGTCCACCTACACCACCACCTACACACACAACGCACACCTACGCACACACACTCGCCTCTCCACCACCTTCCTCACGCACACGATCCCATTCCAACGCCTCATCCATATCCACTACCTCCACACACTCCTACATTTCTACACGATCCACACAAAAACCCGAACACACTCACAAACCTGCCCTGTTACCCACACCAACCCAGCCACCATCACCGTTACCTTTACCTCTACCCCTACCTTTACCTTTACTTTTACCCAACACGGTTCCCATTCCTTCTAGCAATACACTCACCCGTGCCCAATCCTCGAGATATTGCATCCGCAATATCCTGAAATCCATCAAATCCCAAAAATCCCTGTTTAACTCCATGAAACCCTTAACCTTCCGTGGTCGAACTTAACGTTCAACCACAACCAAACCTGCCTCCTTCAAACTCCCATTCCATTACCTGATGGAACGCAACTACGGTTGCGTCACCATTTTGGTGAACCTTCCCTTACCCTCACCCAACTATCCGGTCCGCGCCAACCAAACACCAATCCTAGACATCCATCCTTTCCTGCGTGATTCGTCACGTGGACAAGGACATCCTTGCGACGAGATCCTCGGTGCTATTGACCTGCCTCACGTGAGGAAGGCCGTGCGCATCACCTCGAAGGCCACCAACACCCTACCTCCCTAGTCCGCCTAATCATCACCTCCCAAACCACCCTAGAATTCCTATTCGCTTCCGGTGTCTTCATGTTCGGGAGACACTACGTTGCGAACCTTCCCTTATCCCTACACCGTCCCCAGTATTGTGTCACCTGCACGCAGGTGGGACATACCTCTGAGGACTGTCCACACGAACCATCCGTTGTCCCTCTGTGGCGGAAGCCACAGATCCACGTCCTGCAAATCCGCGGCAAACCCAAAGTGTAGCAACTGCGGGATGCCCACCCAACCTACTCCTTTAAGTGCCGGAAGCGGCGGAACCTCCCAGTTCTCCGTCACAGATGGCAATCCTCGATCCCATCATGTCTGACGAGTCTGACGCGGAAGACACCATCCACCTCAAGCCTATCCCCGACACCGATCCCGTCTCCATCAAACTTTATCCAAGTCCTCACAAACGCTCTCCTAGACCTGTTTCCCACCCACCAACGCCGTGTTTTCCGAACCTCCAATCTCTATCCTCAACTTCTTCCAACGGCAGATCAACGTCTGCGTAGCCGGTACGCGGAGGAAGGTCGCCGTAGTCCGCCAACCCCTTCCTTAAATCCCAATGGATATCATAACAGGGATCATTAATGCCAGGGGCGTTCGCCGGAAACGTTCCCTACTAAAACACTTCCTTCACACGAACAACGTTCACGTCCTCTCAATCACTGAGACCAAACTTTCACACAAATGCACTACTAATTTAACACCTATAATACCTTCCGTAACGATAGAGCGCATGGAACCGCCCTCCTAATCAAAACTGTCTCCTCCACTCCATTTCATTGCGCACCTGCAGCAACTCGAATGTGTCGCTGCAACGGTGCACTTCCCAACTCCTATAGTATTCATATCCTACTACAATCCACCCGGCCACAATACACTTCCCGATGACCTACTAGTATATGCCTCCAGCCTCCCAAATGCAGTCATCTTAGGTGACTTCAATGCCCGCCATATTCAATTCGGTGACACCTCAACAAATGGAAACGGCAACAGAGTATCCTCTGCTCTGTTGCAATTGCCTTTGTTGAGGATCGTCAATACACAACCCACGTATTTCGACCACCTAGGTGCCTCCATCATAGATCATGTAATAGTTTCAGAACCTATAGCTCACTACTTCGACCATGAGTGCTTTCTAGGCACCACAATCACTTCCGATCATATTCCTCTTCTGGTCAAAACCTCATTTTGTCCAGCTCCCCCAATACCTCCTCAAAACACAATCATTAAAGATTTTTCAAATGCAGACTGGAATGTGTTCGCCGAACACATCTCCAACAATCTCCTTCACCCGAACTTCAAACCACCCAAGATCTCGAGAGCCGTTAGGGACCTAACCTCCGTAATTACGGAAGCGGTCGACACCTCAGTTCCACTTAAAATATCGACATTTCAAAAAACCACTCCCACGACACATTGTGAACTGGATCAAAGAGAAGAGACGAATCTATCGTCAATTCTTGAGATCTAGGATCCGCTCTCAAAACCGAATATAACTGCCTTAACGCCTTAATCAGGCGAGAAACCAATAAACACACAGAATATTCCTGGGCCAAAGCCACTTCCCGGTTAGACTATCGTGACGGTAAACGCTTCTGGCAACAGTTTGATAGACTGACCAGAAGGAAAGCTAACCCGAAATCCCATCTAACCGACCCCCAGGGCAACTTAATCTCCTCCGACCAAGGAAAGGCCGATTTCTTCGGTCAGCACCTCCAATCCACATTCCAATCCCCCAATGATCCCCAATTCAATCCTGTGTTCAAGGAATTCCTCGAGAACCGCCTCGAGGAATTCCGAAACCTTAACCTTCCCGAACCCCTACTAGATAACCAGAGTCCTTTCTATGCCCCAATTACGCCCGATCAAATCAATATTTATTTCAAAAAAGGCAAAAATTCAGCCCCAGGCCACGACGGCCTGAATAGAAAAATCTTGCGCCACCTACCCGACCCATGCCTCCAACTTCTTGCAAATATCTATAACAGATGCCTAACCCTCGCACACTTCCCGACGGATTGGAAATCGGCCTCCACCGTCATGATACCAAAACCTCACGACGACTTAACCTCACCTAATTCCTATAGACCCATATCCCTCCTGAGTTGCCTCGGAAAATGCTTCGAGCAAATTCTAGCCAGGCGGCTCAGGGAACACCTAGAATTTAACGACCTTCTTCCTAATAGCCAATTCGGCTTCCGTCCAAACCGAACGTGTCACGATCCCTTGTTGAAGCTGCTTACCGAAACCACCAGAGCATTCAACCACAAGCAATGCAATCTGGCTGTGTTCTTGGATATTAAGCAAGCATTTGACAGGGTCTGGCACGGAGGTCTCCTTCAAAAAATCCGAAACCTGAACATTCCCGAAACCTTCTCCAAACTCCTGCTTTCCTACCTGACCAATCGTTCGGTCAGGGTGAAAGTAGGAAAACTCTCAGACCCTTTCCAACCTCAGCGGGCGTTCCGCAGGGTTCTGCCTTAGCCCCATCCTTTACACCATCTTCGCTTCAGACATCCCTCAAGTCACCCAACCCGGAGTAGTCGTTGCGCAGTTTGCAGATGACACCGCCTTCTGGTCGGTTAATCGGAACAGCGAAACGGCCTCCAACCGCATTTCCAAAACCCTTCAGAACTTTTCCAACTGGGCCAACCGGTGGAGAGTCTCTATTAATCCCTCCAAAACCCAAGCCATCCTTTTCCACCACCCTAACTACGTCGAAGATAAATTCCCAAACCTATCCTCCAGAAATGTCTCGATCACCATAAACCAAGAGAGAACCCCCCTTCAAGATCAAATTACATATCTAGGCATCCTATTCACGAGAACACTCAATTGGCTCCCCGATGTCAGGAAAACACTAAACAGAATTAGAAACCGTGCAAACCTGCTGGGCGCCCTCCGGGGTCGAATCAGAGGTTGCCACCCCAAAACACTTCAACACACATACAAAACCTACATCCGCTCTGTTATGGATTTCCGTGCACCAATCTACACAAACATAAACCCTAACCACCTTTCCGATATAGCATCCTGTGAACGCTGGATCTTTAGACGTATACACGGGCTACCCTTCAGGTACCCCAGCGACCTCACAACACAACACGCAAACATACCATCAATCACACACAGAATCCAAACACTGCAGAAAAACTTTACACACAAAAGAATTTTCGGCGACACCATCCCAACCAAGGAAATCCTCACAACTTCCTACACCTACCAACCTCCCAAATTTCCGCGCAAAAAACCCAAAGGCAAATTTAAACACCCTCCCGCGATCCTAACCCAATTATTGGACGACATCCCAGAGGAGATAGAAGAGGCCCTCGACAATACCCCATATGCACTCCGCATCCCCCCGTCAATTGAATAACGACCACGTAAGGACACCGGCTAACGAATCATCACACCTCACCCTATACACTTAACCACACGCAAACCTAAACCTAAATATTTAAACTGATATTAATCCTTTTTTTACACCAATAACACATCAAGAATAAATAATTCTCTTTCTTTTTTTTTACACCAAAAATAATACATTCATGATTGTCAACCACACAATTACAAAAACAGCGCAACACCAACAACAATGGAATGACCAGGGCTGAAGAGGAGGAATCCTGAGCAGTCTACGATAAGAATATAAGCAAGAATAATAAGCATACTAACCATAAGCATGAGCATACTAACAAACAAAAAAAAAAAAAAAAAAAAAGACATTTCTATTGTATTGAAAATGAGTATTTTCTTTTTAGAGAAATAAAAAAATTAGCATGCAGTTTTTTATTAATATTAATTTGGTTTTACCTCTATAAATTTGATTCAAGATTGACAGATGTTGGTGCAATAACGTGAAGACAGATGGCGCCACAGCAAATGTCAGCAAATAACCTTACCTTACACATGCTAAAAACGAAAATAAAAAGCAGAATTGTACTGAATATCAATACTTATTTATCACTGGAAAGGTTGTTTTTGATGAATATGCGAAAATTTTGCAATTGTATTCATTGAAGTAATGACTTTCCATGAAGCTACTATGGAGACACGGAAGAATATCGAAATCAGCCACTTTTGGTATGAAATATTGTAATGATATAGCGTCTTATTTTTAGGTGGCTGAAAAAAATATTAATTCACTCAAACTTGGTTGTTTTTGTATTATGCTGAAATTACATTATTTACCCGTAAATATTCAACTTGAATAAAGTGTTTAGTATAAGAACGTTGCGAAACAAATCGAAAGTGGGTATTCATTGACGTTTAAAAGTGGGCCAAGGTTTTTGCCCTTAGAATGACATTATAATTCAACTATAAAAGCAAATTACTGCTGTACACGAAAAAAGGATTGATAGTTTTGAATAAGACAATCATGTTTGCGTATAGAAATTGATAGCCAAAAGAAAAACAAATACATAAGTTAACATAAATTTATAAGCATACATCATCAAATAAAAGAAATACAAAATTAACGATATTAATGTCTTCTGTTCCTCTCCGTCTTTCTCCTACCCTCCTTCCTTTTGAGTGAAATTATCTCCAGGGCAGGTTTGCACTGATTTGGGACAGTTTTTTTAATGACAGTAAAATAAAATAACAAATTTGATAACATAATGTAACTTACAATTTTTCTAAAATAAAATTATTACTATTTGACACATCTTCTGAATCTTTTTTATTATTGCAAACGTCATTTGCTATTAATATTAATATGTAACATTTCTAATAAAAAATTTTTTTGTTATTGTTTTTTACGTCTAAAATTATAGTCTGGTTATATTTAAGTTATGCTTAGAATAAAGAACATGTTGTGTCAAAGCAGTACTTTTTGGTTTGACTTTCATATTTCATTTATGTTGTATTATTCTATTTTTCAATATTTGTATTGAAGTTTCAATGTAAGGCGTTATACAATTCATACAAGGAATTTGATAAATTGTATTTGTAATACAGACATTTTTGGTAGTTTTCAAAAACCACTTTTTTACATTCAGTGAACCTCAAAGTGCATTTTTCCTTCTAGGTGGGAAAGTTCAAAATTGAAGAGATCTATTAATGGGAATTCTTAGCACAAAACAGTACAGTTAAAGTACAATAAATTTAAAAATTGCAAATGAACCAGACTATCATGTAAAAGAAGTTGAGGATGCTATGGCAAATATTCTGAGATTTAAGGAACTGTTGAAAATTATGTCAATGGCTCATAAATCTCGTCAAGTAAATTGTCAAATTTAACTGATGTCTACAAGGGACGGTGTAGAAGAACAGGCGGCTTAGATACTATATTATTTTATAGACAGTGTGAACAGGATATAGGGTATCCCTATCGAAAATACTATTTTTGTAACTTTTCCATCCAAAGAAAAATTTCTGATCTGTTGAAAAAATCGAATTTGAACTAAGACCGGAAATATTGGTTTTTAAGCCCTCAAAATCTAAAACAGTAGTTTAAGAAAAATGTCTGTGTATCGGTGCGTATATATGTGTGCGCGCGCTCGTGTGTGTACAGGCGTGCGCACGTGAATGCGTGTGTGTGTATATCTGTGGCGAATCTTTATGCGATTACATCCAAGTATTTATGACCTAAACGTCTAGCACAGGGTGATTTCTGGTCGGGAAGTATCCGTCAGGAAAGGGTGATTTTTTTTTGTCCGACGCGTTAACTCAAAAAATTCAAGAGCTACTGTACTTCAATTTGTCGCACGTATTCAGGTTATAAATGTTTAGATGCCGGTGATTTTTGGGTAGTGAAGTTGCGGTGTAAGCTGTAAGAAGGGTAAATGTGATTCTCTTTAGACCGCAATAACTAAAACATTTGAAAACTAATCGCATTGAGACTTAACACAATAGTTTTCACCCAATTTTCTAGATATTCCTGATTTTTGTTGGTGTTAAAGCTTCGGGATAAGGTGTAAGAAGGGTGGTATGATTTTCTGTTGTTCGTAATAATACGAAAATTTGAGTAGGCGATATGATTTAAATCTGACATAAATTTAAATATCTAGACCCTTGTGATACCTAGTTGTGGTGGTGGCGGCAGTGGCGAAGCTGCGGGTTAAAAGGTATTAATTTTATTTTCTCTCGTTTGCAATAACACCAAAACTTAAAATGCGATTGCATTCAATTTGACATAAGTACTTGATTGGATTGAATCAATGAGTGGGAAAGCTTTTCGAGTCGGCTGACTCAATTTTTTGAGTTTAAAGCGTACGTAAATCTACTTTAAGGACAAAATTTGTGTGTAAAACAGGTTATTTACATTGTGTTAGTTATCACGTATTTCTATAAAATTTTAATGTTGGTATGGTCAGATAAATTATAAGTTTAGATGATAATTTTAGTATGTAACATTTCTACGTTTACAATTATATTGTCGTAATATTTAAAGTTATGGTTAGAATTAAGAACATGTTGTGTCAAAGCACTACTTTTTGGTTTGACTTTCATATCTCATTTATGTTATACAAGCGGAATACCCGTGCTTCGCTACGGTATACAGCAACTTTGAATATATCACTTATCAGTGATTGAAACTGTTGTTGTTATTTTGCCGCCATATATACATTATAGCAGTGTAAACATAGTTTGAATTCAAGCGCCCTCTACTTTATTCTTATTTAGTTTCAAGTATAGATGCTAACTTAAAAAGTCGATTGCATAACCTTCTATACCTACATGTGTATATGTAGGTTGGTAGGTAAAAACTAAACCAAATTGCAACCTTTCATACGTTCATAACAAAAACAGGCAACATTGTAAAAACAAAAACAGTAATCTATGTCAGAATGACGTTTAAAACTTCATTTCAGATAGACATATTAACTTAAAAAAAAATTTCAAAGCCGCCCGCTTCTATAAAATCTCAATAATACATTTTCATTCATATTTAATTATTTTTTAGAGTTACCTTGCATTATATTAAGAAATTTTATAAAGAAAAATTATGTAAAATTAAATTTTCTTTAAAAAGTATGTCCACACTTTTTCTAATAAAATGAATCGTTATTCAGATATTGGAAAAATTTGAACTAACACTTAAATTATACCTTAGGATTTTTTTGGTCGCCAAATTACGCGTCAATCGACCCATAGAATAAAAAGTTTAACAAAAAAATTCAACCCCCCATTTCACCCTCTTAGGAGTGGAATTTATAAAAACCCTTTCTTAGTGGATACCTACACCTCACAAAAAACACACCCTCCAAATTTCATGTCTCTAGGACCAACGGTTTAGGGTTAATATATCAGTTAGGACTTCCACCTACACCCGGCCACACGCCACTGTAAAATTTTTTGACTGTCGGAGAAGACGGCAGACTGAAAATAAAAATCGACGTGTCTGAAATTTTTTCGATCGAGTTGATATTTCGGCCGCGGGGCGCCGTTTTGGTCAGAAAATCCTTTTTTTTTACTTCTTTTGGCACTTAGGGGCCGAATTTCGACGCCTAGGGCATGAAAGGAAGGTCCTGTCAAAATTTGAAGTAGATCAGTCCTGCCGTTTCGGCTGTACGATGATTATCGGTGAGTGAGTGATTTTCGCTATATATATATATATATATATATATATATATATATATATATATATATATATATATATATTAAGTAAGTTGAACAGTTCATACAAGGAATTTGATAAATTATATTTGTAGTTCTTCCTTTTTTAATAATACTTTTTAATTTTGAAAATAAATATATGCCTTTAATTTGTTGTATAAAAGCTGGTTTTAAATAAAATTTCGAAAGAGATTTGAATACTAAAGACTTTTTTATTTTTATATGGAATTGGTGTATAAATAATTTCAATGTTAATTAGAGCAATTTTTGAATTATTGTAAAAAGAATTGATTTGTTTTTTGTATATATTTGAAATTAAAGATTTGAGATAATTATTTTTAATAAGTACCTAAAAAATTTTTTGTATGTTGGTTTAAATTTTGGGTCAAGATATATATGTACAGAATGTTGCTTAATGATAGGCCGTAATTCTGAACCAAATTCAAGTATGAAAGTTCATATAAACATGTGTTCTAAAAGTCTGTTTTTCAAGATACGGGGTGTGAAAGTTAAAAAACTGGTTTTATTAATATCTCAAAGATCCTTTTGCCGATTTTGTTGTTTATTGCGATAACACACTAAGTTATCACTAACTAGATGATAATTATAAGTTCCAGTGGCGCCTAGTGGGGCAGTCCCATAAATAATATTGACAAAAAAATGTGCGCCACTGACTTTTTAAAAATGTTATTTCTTTGTCGGATTAAGCAGCTAAATTTACAACTTTTCGGTCTCTTGATATTTTTTCGTATATAAAGTGGTTTTCGAGAAAAAAAAATAAAACCGCTTCGTTGCATGTCGAAAAATTGTTAAAATAAAATCAAGTTAACTTTGCTCATCGCACCATATTCATAAAGTGGGCTGAATCTCCATCATGCATGAACCAATCTTGTTGCCGTAACTGAAGAGGAAATATTCAACAAGTAAAGGCAAACAATTTTTTAGAAAATTACCGTATGATTTATTTTATTTTAAAGTAACCAAATGATTAATAAGAGATGAAAAGAAATACTAATGGATAACATTAAATCTATTAGATATATATAACAAATTGTAAGAAAAATACTTACAGTTGTGTTTTATCATACAAAAAAGCATTTGTAGTTTAAATTCCTCTTCCGGTGATTTGTTCAGTTTTGCCCGGGTCGCAATTAATTGTTTGTCCACTCCTCAAAACATTCATTATCGTTTTTAGGTAGAAACTCATTAATCAGTAGTACTATTTTAATGTTGTTGATGTCGTTGAAAATGACTTGGAATGAGCTTTGAAATGAGGTATTACTTGCCATATGATCCCAATTAAAAGTAATTTACAAAATGGCGGCTGTCCGCTATTTTTAATGATTACCTCACTGAACACCATCAAAAACGTTATATGTGTGCCTAAGTTCGGTTTCCCAACATTTTATTAGCTTCCTTCACTACAACACGACTGCTGTATTTCTTCCCACAGCTTGTAACATATTTTGTTTTCAGAACTTATTAGGACATTCCTACATATCACAGGGTGCTGACAGTACGGATGTAGACACTGTAGTGCAATAGATTAGCTGTTCAGTGTACTGTAGTGGTGGTGGTTGTTGTGAGGGTAAGGCTAAAAGAATAAACTGATTAAAATATTATCAATTACGGTAAATGTTATAATTTAAATTTAACTTAAACTACTTACTTCCTGTAGTAGTTACTGTAATTATCCGCTAAGATGGTGATCATAGTATGCTTCTCTTCTATAGAGCAATTATTAGTCATTGTACAGCACTGGCCATATAATTACATATTCTACATGATCAATTGTAATTTTGTCGTAATCATCAAACTCATTTTTATTTGAACCTTTACGAATTAGTTTCTTGATGCCCTCCTAAGTAAGAAAAATCACACACTAACAACTATTTTTTCTGATAGAAAAAAGTTTCTGCAATTTAACTTCCTTTTCCAGTAATTTGTTCAGTTTTACCCGCGCAACACTTAATTGTATTCCAACCCCTCCATTACAACATGACATTGAGCTGCATTTCTTCCCACATCCTGCAAAATATTTTGCAACCACTTCATTAACGTCTGTCAAAACCGAGCCAATGTTTTGATAGGCAATTGGCGTGTTTCCTGACGAGAATTTAAGAAATTTATATTTTTTTCTCCACATAGTGCTGACTGCTGACTCGGTTGATGTAGATGGTTCAGTGCAATAGAAGTGCCGCTCAGTTTGTTGTAGTGGTGGTAGCGGTTGTAGTACGGGGGCAATACTGAAAAAATAAATTTTTTAAAATATTATCAATTACATATGTGCTTGTACAATAATTGCAAATAACTCAAATGTATGTTAACCTACCTACTTCTTGAAATCGCGCTGTAATTTATCATTGGTGGTAGATCTTGAGACGAGAGATCTGGAAACTCATTTTTTGATGGTTGATGGTTTTTGTGTTTAAAGTTTGCTTCGTTTTGATGAGCATGCCATTTTAATGAGGGTTAAAGCTTAAGCGTGATTGCACAGAAAAATGATGAGAAAAGGAAAAGTGTAATAAAAATACATCGCTCACTTGGGAAACTGTGATTAAGCAATAAAACAGGAAGTTTCATAAACACTAACATGCTTATATTTCACATGAAAATATTTCTTCTATAATGCACTCTTGCACTAATAAAACATGATTGATAGGAAAATACTTTTAAAAATCTTAATTAACAGCAAAAATATGCATCTACTACTAAAAGTATGATTACAAGTTATTAATGATACTTTAAAAATGTTCTAAAACCGATCAACCAGTCATCTATTATGTATAATATTGTACTGTTTTTTTTATTTAGTTAAGTAATTAAAACGGTTATTTATTTATTCCGATATATTTTTACATGCAAATACATTCTTTTTATAAAAATATCCAACTTAATAAACACATCCTGTTTAGATATGTTTTTTATGTAAATGCTCCACGTAAAACGAAACAATTAATCAGTTCAAATTCTAAGAATAAATAATATCAATAAATTGACTTATGAAAAAACTAGAAAATTTTTATGTAATCTCGCTTACTCTCTCGTACCCAAATGAAAACTGCATGCATACAGAGTATAGTTTTTGTCTTATTTGTTTTTTTTTCTGGCAACCCTACTTAATCTTTTGTGTCACTATTTTCCTTATAAACGAATTTATAATGTTTTCAAAAAACAACATTACAACCGTTTTGTGGAGTGTATACCAATTTTACTTATTATAAGTTCATATTAAGAATTAATATGGAATATATGGGTATCCTTTCAAAATGAAGTTTGGTGTTTTCGTATAGACTTTTACAATATTCCAAGGAATCAAACACATTTCCGACTTTTGTGTTGTGAATAGTAGCCTCCAGTATTGCAATGCCTTGTTGTTGAGTCAAAGGAGACTCGAGCGTCGTGCGTAGATGATTTCAAGCTGTATTTACATCTAAGGCATGTGAGTTCATATATGTACTTATTATGCACCTTCGGTTGTATGTTTGGATTGATCTAAGTTAAATAGTTAATTCCAACTGAGTAAGACAGCAGAGTAGGTTAAAAATGAACACTTTAGTTAAATATACGTAGGTACCAACATTGACATTGTACTTAATTCTCAATATCTAAACCAACTGAATAAGACAACCAAATCAAGTGAAGACCAGTATCTAACAATAAATCGATTTGTCGAGGCATAATCGAATCATATAGTGAAAATCTACACGTTCAGTCATAACGTAATGATAGAACGATCGATTCGGACTATAACAGTCTAGAAACAGAATGTCTATCTGCATACCTTAAACAGGTATCCGTTTTTAAGAACACATGGAAAAGTTAGTACTATTAACTGTATGAAGTATTTTGGTATCTTGTGATAAGTTAGTTCAAGACACTCGCGTGAGTCTTGTTTAACCTACCAGGAGGTGCAAAATACTTCGTACAGCTAATGTTGGTACTGACATGTTTTTTTCATGTATTCGAACAAAGGACCTAACTTCGCAATGTTGGCAACACAATCTCAGTCTACAGGTTGTTCTTGTGGCACCTTGTTACGATAGGGAAATCATTCTCTCTTGTATCAAAAAACGGGTACCTGTTTTGTGAGATCCTCAAAATATATTAAAAAATGTGAGTGGACGCCAAAAAAAAACGTCAAAAAACTTTAAAACACGTCAAAGAAGTGTTAAAAAACAGCTTCCTATTTCATAGCAACTTGTACCTATTTCCTAAAAAACGGGTGTCTGTTTGAGATTTGTAGACTGTTTACCTCTACGCTGTCCTAATTATAGGCCGAAACGATCGTTTATTATGAGCCCCATTGAGGGAAGTATACATAGTCTAAACTATGTCTAGCCTTTTTAGGTTTTGTAATTGTGTGTTTTTGTGTTTATGTTTACACAAATCTATATGGTTCGATAACGCTTACGGTTATCATCCTAAGTAGTAATAAAATCCTGTTTAATCCCTTAACGCCTGAATTTTTTTTTAAAAATGCTTAGGCGCCTAACCTTGATATAGTCACCTACAAGGTTCTTTATAACAAAAACAATATTTTTTTATTATAGGGGACTGTTTCGGCGGAATGTATTCAATTCGATACTATAGGAAATATTGTATTTATTTTAACATTCTGTTACACCATGAAATTCTATAAAACAATTTGAATGGTTGTCAAGGCCTTAATTAACCTGCCATTTAGAACAAAAAAAACATTAGTTTGTCCTTTACACTTAGGTTTCTTATATCGTTGTCTTTCATTCTTTATGATAGGCCAATGATGAAGTCCATCTACCCATACATTTTTGGAAGGAATTGATGCAGTTGGTCTCCTTTTCTTCTTTTTTTAATACTCTTGCTGTATTGACGCGGTCATTTAGATCTTCCCTTTCTTTACAGAACGATTATGCGATTTTCATTCTAATGATAGGAGATCCATTTGAAATTTTTTGGTACTGTGATACAGCAACTAGCAATTTACAATCATCAAATCTACAAAATGGAAAACCAGTCAGTGGTACCATTTTCTTGATCTAATGTGTATGCGATAATATGCGATCAAGCCTTCTAATGTGTCCACCCCACCCATAAACGAATTATAAATTCTTACCATTTCTATCCCATCTTTGAATAGCAGCTGTTGGTTTGGCACTACAGAAAGTACTGGCCAACACAACAGCTTAGTTATCAAACCATTTCAGACATCTTACCTCAATGTTTTCAACAAGTATTCCTTTTTCTTCAAAGTATCCTCTACTTTTCTTTTTCAAAGCTGTATCGGTTGAAAAATCTAATCGGGCAAATTTATTGACACGAATTGTACCCAGTGCAAGAAACCCCATTTTTGAAAGTTCCAAAAATAGCTTTAGTGAAGAAAATCCTTATCAAAATATATCAAATGGTGGCCATCGCTGTGAAAATTTTGTACCAGTTTCAAGGCAATATTTGAACTTGCACCTGAATCGGGATGGTCTTCAATTTGTTCAAATTTACCAGTCAATATGTGGGAATTGTGAACTAGCCCTTTGGTATCACATATGGTAAAGTTTTTATATCCCCATTTGTAAGGTTTATTGGGTAGGTATTGTTTTAGTCCTGATTGGCCCTTGAAAAGTACCATCTATTCATCAACACTGAACATTTTTCCTGGAATTTCTAGAAACTTTGAATGCAATTTATCGATATACAGTTATACTTTATACAATTCATACCGATTTGGATCAGTGCGCTCTGGCGCCTTCGAATTATCATTCAAATGCAAGTTTTTCTTTATTTTCTCCCACCGATCTCTGCTCATTATATCTGAAATTCAGAAAATTTAACATATAAATAACCCTCAAACAACCAGGAATTCTGCAGAACACGTTACAAAGTACATTTCAGTTGGTAGTAAGAATTATAGATTGCGCAACCCATTGCATTTATTTAAATAGGTATGTAACGTATGTGTGACAACCGACAGACCTATGAAATTCAATTTCATATCACCGTAGAATTATAAGGGGTTAAGATGTTGAAACAAATTTATGAAATATGGAAAGTTAAAATGCAAACATAAGCCTGGTATTAATATAACAGTTTGATAAACAGCTAAAGTCAACTATGGAATACAATTTTAGTAAAGGATAACTAAATACTTAATAAATTAAATATTGTTGAACAGCCTTGAAGATGACAAATTAGAGCACCCTCTAACGGTGGAAGGCGAACAGTGAAAAATGTCTAAATCAAAGAGCAAATTTAATCAAATTATAATGTAAGCGTAAAGTTGCGAAAAATTTTGAAGTTGATAAAAGTATTAACAAATAGAAACTTGATATCAATGATATCAAAAAAATCTAACAAAGAAACAGCTTTGTCAATAATTGCAAGTGTCGTTTTATAGTGAAAACACAATATACTACGTTTAATATAATTTTGATAAGTCCAGATAATCGTCTACGCATAACGCACAGTCTGCTTTAACTCAACAGCAAGGTGTTACAATACAGGCCACCAGTTACAACACAAAGGTCGGAAACACATTTGACTCCTTGGAAGATTGTAAAAGTCTATTAGAAGACATCAAGCTGTCTTTTAATATAATGCCCATATACCAACTGTTAATTTCTAAAATATAGTCATAATTATCAGACACTCTTCAACGCACTTATGTTGCTTTTTGGGAACATTTTTTCTATTTGTTTTTATCGGAGAAATAGTGACACAAAAAAATTAACTAAGGTCCAAGTCAAGCTGCCAGAAAAAATCAACAAAGAAAAAATGGTTAGTCAAGTATACTCTGTCTGAATGTAGTTTTTATTTAGTACTAGTAAATTACATAGAAATAGTAGAAACTTGTGAGAAGAAGGATAATATAAATGCTACATATCTGTGTATGATTTGTATTCTTGTTTCCTTAGAACGTGTATTGTTATAATCGCTTAACTCAGTTGACTCTGGTTCTAATCCAAGATATGGAACCTACATGAGTTGGAGAGAGGGAAAGAGATTACGTCAAAATCTTCTAGTTTCTAAATGTTGGAGATTCTTGTAATAATGTACGGCAGGTGGATTAACATTTAGATAGATAAATCGATTTATTGTTATTATTTATTTCTTAGAATTGGAACTGATTGTACCGTTTTATATGGAACATTTACATATTAAAAATGTATCTAAACAAGATGTGTAAATTAAGTTGGATATTTTTATTTATTTGCATGGAAATTTGCAGGAATAAATAAATAATCGCTTTAATTAACTAGAAACATTGCATTATTATACTGAATAGATAGATTTTATCGGTTTTTTTTTTATTTATGATTAATAATTTGTAATCAAATTTTTACTATTAGATGCATATTTTTGTTACCCTATCTTGCATTACATAAAAGTACATTTCAAACCTAGGTAATAAAGTATTATATTGCATAATAGTAATTGCAAGCGTAAATAGGTAATCTAAGGAATAATTTTTGTTTAATCGAATTACTATTTCATTACAAACTAGCCGTGTGCTCGATAGTCAGTCTCTATGCGTATTTGGTACTTTTATTTTCAGGCCGATCCGTGACATTTCCCTTTTGATAAATGAATCCTTAAATCGTATTGTTAATAATTTAAAAATTGGAATTACATTCCAAAATTGTACAGATTGTAATTTTCAATTTCATTTTAATTCACAATAATGTCAATTACCTTCTATTCATTTTAGATGTAACATTTTTTGTTTGAACTCTTTGATTACTTCGTTGTTTTGAATTAATAAGTTGCTTCAAGGGCTGTTTTCGGTTATACGAATGTTTGTTCCGCTTTAATTTACTATCTACTCCTCGCATACAATCTATTTAAGGATAGGTTTTGTTTCTGAAGTTATGTACAGGCAATAGCGGTCTAAAACACTAAAATTACATATTAAACATAGAGATATTTCTTTAGTTCAATCTTACCTTCGGTAAATTTCTCTGGAAGTCTATCTAATCTTATGACTGATACAAACGAAATGTAGGTCCGAATTGTCATTTGTTAGTTGTCACATTATCGGTAACGTTGTCAACATAAGAAAAATATCAATTCCTTTGCACACCTAGGTGTGCAAAATGAGACTTTCAAATCCCAGATGAAGTTAATAATGCCTACTTTTCTAACCGGACGCGGCCGGGAGAAAAAAATTTTCATATTAAGCGGTTGCATGTGGGTTGTTTCTGATATTTCCTGTTTTCTTTTTCTCACCAGTTTTGCTTCCTACAGCACGGTTTACCGGTATATATAGATTTGATAATTGCAATTATCTTGAATAACTCTATAATCACATATAAGTTCCTGTTCCTCTTGAACTGACATCGTTATATCAACGACACAAACTGTCAACACGAAAACCTCTCAACACTCGAAAATATATTGATATACCATGAAAAAGTTGCCTGATTTCACGACTCAAGTTCAACCACCTATGATAAATGACTACTCTACTTCAAGAAGTAAGTAGTTCAACATAAATTTGAATTATTCGCAATTATTGTAATTGGCAATGTTTTAATCAATTTATTTTCTTAGCATTGTTCCCGTACTACAACCGGGGCCATCACTACAGCAGACTGAACAACACTTCTACTGCATTGAACAATCTATACCAACCCAGTCAGCAGTCAGCACCATGTGGAGAAAAAGTATGATTTTCCTGAGAATTTCTCTTCACAAAACACCCCAATCACCAATTAAAACATTGGCTCAGTTATGATAGACTTCAGAGAGTTAGTTGTAAAATACCTTGCAGGATGACGCAAGAAATGCACCAGAGTGTCGTGCTATAGTGGAGGGGTTGGAAAAACAATTAAGTGTTGCACGGGTAAAATTGAACAAATTACAAGAGTTAAATTGCAATGATTTCTTTCTATCATAAAAGAGAATTATTAACGTCTGTTTTTTCTTACTGAAGGTGGCATAAAAAACTAAGTGGTAAAGGTTCAAACTAAAATGAGTGTGATTATTATGATAAATTTACAGTTGATCATGTAGAATATGTAATCATATAGCTAGCGCAGTATAGTTGTTAAACAAAATTATAAATACGGTTTATTGGTTATTGGATATATTTTATTTATTGTGTAGAAAAAAAATAGCTATAAAGATGACGAATCTAAATTTGAGGAATAATAACTTTTCACACATATTAATCAATTTTCACAAAAATCGAGGATTGTCTAGTATTACATAAATAAAACGTTCAATATTGCGGACGATATCAGTCTCAATACGGAAAATTCTGCTAAACTTTATCCAATATAATTTATTTACAAGGGATCCAAATGGTAGTACAAGGGGCCCAGCTTCCCCCCAACACTTTCAATCGGATGACGTCACATGACGT
>JARFJB010000370.1:2900000-2975991 GCA_036346205.1 Vesta saturnalis | reverse complement strand
TAGAAAAACGCATCATAACTGGCAATACTAAAAGATTTCTAGATTTCACTATTTTGATTTTCATTAAACAAGTGGCAGTATACCTTTTCCTGAATGCAAAAAATTGATAAGGTTGTTTAATTTTAAATTTTCTTACATCATCTAGTTTAATAAGTTTGAATCATAATTAAACATCTCTAAAAGGAGGATAACTTAAGCTCTATCTGCATGATGTTGCACGGAATATAATGCTGAAACAACAACCCAGAAATCAATACTCATCATTATTTTTAACATTCACTTTTAATATTTACTTTTAACATTTACTGATATGAAGTAAGCAAGTAAATTGAAAGACCATCTATAAATGGAGTGTAACTACCAATTTTCACCTTTAAATGTAAAACTTCATGTAATGCCCTACCAGAATCCTTTTCAGAAAATTCCTTTAATTTCTTTTGTAATGTAATAAACCGTTTTGTTATACCACTAACGTAAATTGGTTGCAATGTCAATGACGATTTTTTATGGCAAAGGTTTTCAATTCAATAACATGATTTTAAGGTTGAATGAAACTGCAGGCTAAAACAAAATTTACCTTTAGCATCGATTACCTTAGCATTAAATTAGCCTTTCTAGCAAACTATTGAATGCATTATGTAAAAAATAAGAAGGTCCTTGATATTTGCTATATAGACTATAATTGCTGTAAGTAACCTACCATTAAAACACGAATCTAGAGAGTACCAACATAATTTTCTTGTACTTTTTTATTGACATCAACAATTCCACTACCTGCTTTCTCTGAAGCGCTGTTTAACTGTTTAAGACTTGCAAGGCAACACGTTAACAATGATAAATCGCTTTAGAGCTTAAACAGTTTTTTTTTGTTTTCGACAATGTTAAATTAAACAAAAATTGTTAAATTAACGATATCACTACTACGGACCCACAGTTACCTTCAAAAGTGTATCCAACAATGTAAAAATATGAAGCACATACTTGCTATGTAACTGATGATTACGTAATAATGAACTGTTACGAAATATTTTATACGTTATAATAACTGATATATTATACCTAATATCTAATTGCTCTTCACAGCTAAATTGGTGACTTAAGTACTTTAGGTTTACAATTAAATCTTGTTGTCACCATGGCAACCTTTAAAGTGCTATGAAACTGGTCCTCGTCTACTTATATAAATACTTAAACCGCATTCAAGGTCAAATATCACAAACTGTGGGTATACACAGATCAAAGCTATAAAAGAACTAATGCATAACACGTCAAGGTTACTTTTGCATGAAACATCGACACCGGTCTATTAATTAAGTATTATAATACAAAACGAGTAATTAAACATCCCGACCATCTAGGTTGAACCTGAATTACCCAATTTATAGAATTTAAATGATATTCCCACCTTTCACCTTCTGAAATATCTCTTAAACATAAAAATCGGAATAATTTGTAGAAATTCATTCAGATGTAAAACACAATTTCTAAAAAAATTTTACTGTAAAATCCCTCTGAATTATACCTTGACCTACTTTTTAATATAGACAAAAAACTGCCATTCTTCCTGTTTCCACGAATTGATGCTATTTTTGCAAATTTCTAAGAATTGTATTATGACACCAATAAATTTTGACATTGATTTATTTCAATTCTAGAACCATACTTGACATCATTTAACGTAACAAAAGCCTGTCTTCTTCTGGTTTCCACGAACTAATTCTATTTTTAGGTCCAGAGGTACACATAACAGATGCACAGGAACACAAGTACACAAATACATAGATACACAGACACATAGGTACACAGATACACAGATACGATACACAGATACACAGATACACAGATACACAGATACACAGATAACAGATACACAGAACACAGATACAGACAGCACAGATACACAGATACACAGATACAGATACACAGAACAAAACAGATACACAGATACACAGATACACAGATACACAGATACACAGAAACACAGATACACAGATACACAGGTAACACAGATACACAGATACACAGATACACAGATACAAAGGATACACAGATACACAGATACACAGAACAAGATACACAGATACACAGATAACAGATACAACAAGATACACAGATACACAGATACACAGATACACAGATACACAGATACACAGATACACAGAACACAGATACAGATACACAGATACAGATACACAGATACACAGATACACAGATACACAGATACACAGATACAGAACACAGATACACAGATACACAGATACACAGATACACAGATACACAGATACAGATACACAGATACACAGATACACAGATAACAGATACACAGATACACAGATACACAGATACACAGATACACAGATACACAGATACACAGATAACATACAGATACACAGATACAGATCACAGATACACAGATACACAGATACACAGATACAGATACACAGATAACAGATACACAGATACACAGAATACAGATACACAGATACACAGATACACAGATACACAGATACACAGATACACAGATAGATACACAGATACACAATACACAGATACACAGATACACAGATACAATACACAGATACACAGATCACAGATACACAGATACACAGATACACAGATACAGATCACAGATACAAGATACAGATACACAGATACACAGATACAAGATACACAGATGATACACAGATACGATACACAGAACAATACAAGATACACAGATACACAGTACACAGATACACAGATACACAGATACAAAGGATACACAGATACACAGATACACAGATACAAATACCAGATACACAGATACAAACAAGAAAAGATAAGATACACAGATACAAGTACAAGATACCAGATACAAGATACAGGACAATAACAGATACACAGATACAAGATACAGATACACAGATACACAGATACAATAACAGATACAATACAAGAACACAGTACATAAACAGATACACAGATACACAGAAATACACAGATACACAGATACACAGATACAAGAAAATACACAGATACACAGATCACAGATACAAAAACACAGGTACACAGATAAAAGATACAAGATACACAGATACACAAAGAATACCAGATACAAGATACACAGATACACAGATACACAGATACAAAATACACAGATACACAGATACACAGATACACAGATACAGATACACAGATACACAGATACAAAAAACAGATACAAGATACACAGATACACGATACACAGATAAAGATACACAGATACACAGATACACAGATACACAGATACACAGAACACAGATACACAGATACAGATACACAGATACACAGATACACAGATAAAGATACACAGATACACAGATACAAAGATACAAGATACAAAAACACAATACACAGATACACAGATACACAATACAAGATACAAGATACACAGAACAATACACAGATACACAGATACACAGATACCGATACACAGATAAAACACAGATACACGATAACACAATACACAGATACAAGATACACAGATACAAGATAAAGATACACAGATACAAGATACACAGATACAAGATACACAGATACAAGAACAGATACACAGATACACAGATACACAGATACAAGATACACAGATACACAGATACACAGATACACAGATACACAATAACAGATACAGATACAAGATACCAGATACACAGATACACAGATACACAGATACACAGATACACGATACAAGATACACAGATACACAGATACCGATACACAGATACACAGATACAGATACACAGATACAAAATACAGATACACAGATACACAGATACAAGATACACAGATACACAAAATACAAGATACACAGATACACAGATACACAGATACACAGATACAATACACAGAAACACAGATACACAGATACAAGATACACAGATACAAGATACACAGATACACAGATACACAGATACACAGATACACAGATACAAACAAGATACACAGATACACAGATACAAGATACGATACACAGATACAATACAATACACAGATACACAGATACACAGATACAAGATACACAGATACAAGATACAAGATACACAGATACACAGATACAAGATACACAGATACAGATACACAGATACACAGATACAAAACAGATACACAGATACACAGATACAAGATACAAGATACACAGATACACAGATACAAGATACACGATACAAGATACACAGATACACAGATACACAGATACAAGATACACAGATACACAATACACGATACAGATACACAGATACACAGATACACAGATACAAACACATACACAATACAAGATACAGATACACAGATACACAGATACACAAACAATACACAGATACACAGATACACAGATACAGATACACAGATACACAGATACAATACACAGATACACAGATACACAGATACACAGATACACAGATACAATCACAGATACACAGATACACAGATACAAGATACACAGATACACAGATACCGATACCGATACAAGATACACAATACAAGAACACAGATACAAGATACACAGATACACAGATACACAGATACACAGAACACAGATACACAGATACAAGATACACAGATACAAACAAGATACACAGATACACAATACACAGATACACAGATACACAGATACACAGATACACAGATACAGATACACAGATACACAATACACAGATACACAGTACACAGATACACAGATACACAGATACACAGATACAAAACGATACACAGATACGATACACAGATACAAGATACACAATCAAAAAGGAAACACAGATACACAGATACACAGATACAAGATACACAGATACACAGATACACAGATACACAAACACAGATACACAGATACACAGATACACAGATACACAGATACACAGATACAAGATACACAGATACACAATACACAGATACACAGATACACGATACAGGATACACAGATACACAGATACACAGATACAAGATACACAGATACAAGATACACAGATACACAGATACACAGATACACAGATACAAGATACACAGATACACAAGATACACAGATACACAGATACACAGATACAGATACACAGATACACAGATACACAGATAAACAGATACACAGATACACAGATACACAGATACACGATACACAGATAACAGATACACAGATACACAGATACAAGATACACAGGAAATACACAGATACAAGATACAATACACAGATACACAATACACAGATACAATAACACAGATACAAGATACACAGATACACAGATACAAACAGATACAAACAAGATACACAGATACACAGATACACGGTACCGATACACAGATACACAGATACACAGATACACAGATACAAGATACACAGATACACAGATACAAGATACACAGATACAAGATACACAGATACACAGATACACAGAACACAGATACACAGAATACAAACAGATACACAGATACACAGATACACAGATACACAGATACAAGATACACAGATACAAACCAGATACACAGATACACAGATACACAAATACAAACAAGATACACAGATACACAGATACACAGATACACAGATACACAGATACCGATACACAGATACCGATACACAGATACACAGATACACAGATACAGATACACAGATACACAAGATACACAGATACACAGATACACAGATACACAGATACACAGATACACAGATACACGATACAAGATACACAGATACACAGATACACAGATACACAGATACACAGATACACAGAATACACGATACACAGATACACAGATACACAGATACACAGATACACAGATACACAGATACAGAAACACAGATACAAGATACACAGATACACAGATACAACACAGATACACAGATACACAGATACAGGATACACAGATACAAGATACAAGATACACAGATACACAGATACACAGATACACAAACAATACACAGATACAAGATACACAGATACAAGATACAAATACACAGATACACAGATACACAGATACACAGATACACAGATACACAGATACAAGATACAAGATACACAGATACACGATACACAGATACACAGATACACAGATACACAGATACACAATACACAGGTACACAGGTACACAGATACAAGATACACAGATACACAGATACACAAATACACAGATACCAGATACACAGATACACAGATACACAGATACAAGATACACAGATACACAGATACACAGATACACAGATACACTACCAGATACACAGATACAAGATACACAGATACACAGATACACAGATACACAGATACACAGATACACAGATACACAGATACACAGATACACAGATACACAGATACACAGATACACAGGTACACAGATACACAGATACACAGATACACAGATACACGATACACAGATACACAGATACACAAACAGATACACAGATACACAGATACACAATACACAGATACCGATACAAGATACACAATACACAGATACACAGATACACAGATACACAATCACAGATACACAGATACAAGATACAAGATACACAGATACACAGATACAAGATACACAGATACACAGATACACAGATACACAGATACAGATACACAGATACACAGATACAGATACACAGATAAACACAGATACAAACAAGATACACAGATACACAGGTACACAGATAACGATACAGATACACAGATACACAATACACTACAAGATACACAGATACACAGATAACACAGATACACAATACACAGATACACAGATACACAGAACACATATACACAGATACAAGATACACAGATACACAGATACACAATACAAGGTACACAGATACCGATACACAGATACACAGATACAAACACAGATACACAGATACACAGATACACAGATACACAGATACACAGATACACAGATACACAGATAAACACAGATCACAGATACACAGATACACAGATACACAGATACACAGATACACAGATACACAGATACACAGATACACAGATACACAGATAAATACAAGATACACAGATACAAGATACACAGATACACAGATACAAGATAACAGATACACAGATCACAGAAACCAGATACACAGATACACAGATACACAGATACACAGATACAAAATACACAGATACACAGATACAGATACACAGATACAAGATACACAGATACAAACAAGATACAAACAGATACACAGATACACAGGTACACAGATCACAGATACACCGGATACCAATAACACAGATCACAGAAACCAGATACACAGATACACAGATACAAACAAGATACACAGATACACAGATACAGATACACAGATACACAGATACAAGATACACAGATACACAGATACACAGATACACAGATCAAAGGTACAGATACACAGATTACAACACAGATACACCAGATACACAGATACAGATACACAGATACACAGATACACAGATACACAGATACACAGATACACAGATACACGATACAGATACACAGATACAAACAGATACACAGATACACGATACACAGATACACAGATACACAGATCCATAAGATACACAGATACACAGATACACAGATACACAGATACACAGATACACAGATACACAAAGATACACAGATACACAGATACACAGATACACAGATACACAAATACAGATACACAGATACACAGATCACAATACACAGATACAACAGATACACAGATACACAGATACACAGATACACAGATACAAGATACACGGGTACACAGATACCGATACACAGATACACAGATACACAGATACACAGATACACAAAGATACACAGATACAAGATACAAGATACACAGGTACACAGATACACAGATACAAGATACACAATACACAGATACACAGATACACAGATACAAGATACACAATACACAGATACACAAGATACAGATACACAGATACACAGATACACAGGTACACAGATACAAGATACACAGATACACAGATACAAGATACACAGATACAAGATACACAGATACACAGATACACAGATACACAGATACACAAGATACTACACAGATACACAGATACACAGGTACAAACCAGATACACAGATACACAGATACACAGATACACAGATACAAGATACAAGATACACAGATACACAGATACACAGATACAAGATACACAGATACACAGATACACAGATACACAGATTACAGATCACAGAAACCAGATACACAGATACACAGATACAAGATACACAAATACACAGATACACAGATACACAGATACACAGATACACAGATACACAGATACAAGATACACAGATACACAGATACAAGATACACAGATACAAGATACACAGGTACAAGATACACAGATACACAAAGATACACAGATACACAGATCACAGAAACAAACAGATACACAGATACACAGATACACAGATACACAGATACACAGATACACAGATACACAGATACACAGATACACAGATACACAGATACACAGATACACAGATACAAGATACACAGGTACAGATACACAGATACACAGATACAGATACAGATACACAGATACACAGATACAAGAACAAGATACACAGATACACAGATACACAGATACACAGATACAAGATACACAGATACACAGATACACAGGTACAAGATACACAGATACACAGATACAGGTACACAGATACAAGGTACACAGATACACAGGAAATACACAGATACACAATACACAGATACACAGATACACAGATACGGTCACAGATACAAGATACAAGATACACAGAACTACAGGTACACAGATACACAGATACACAGGTACACAGGAAATACAAGATACACAGATACACAGATACAGAGATATGATACACAGATACAAGATACACAGATACACAGGTACACAGATACACAGATACACAGATACACAGATACAAGATACACAGATACACAGATACAAGATACACAGGTACACGATACACAGATACACAGATACACAGATACAATACACAGATACACAGATTCACAGATAACAAATGACCTTTACCAGTAAATCCTGTCATTGTTCCTGCCAATAAGTGATTCTATGTGTTTAACAAAATTGTAATCCGATACATAAATTTTGCCCAGAACACAATTTACCAATACAGTAACCATTTAACCTTAAACTTTTAACGATCTCCTTGTTTCCATGTTTCCAGTTGTATAACAGTCCGAAATTCGATCAGGGTAATAATTGTAATAACCCAAAGGTACACATCAAAACCCGGTTGAACCGAATTAAATCTATAGTATTTAATAGATTATCCGAACAACTTGGGTGATATCAAAGAAAAATAGGAATATTTGTTAAATTGATATAGATATGAAACAATTTCAAAAAAATTTTACTCTTTCACCTATATTTTAGCATAGACAACAATCTGGCGTCCTTCCTGTTTCCACGAACATTCTATTTTTTAGACTTATCCCAATTTATCCAGTACAAGAACCAAATTGACCTACTGTTTAGCATAGACAGGACCTGTCATTCTTCTTGTTTCCAAGCACTGATTCTGTTTTTTTTAGATTTTTTTGTAATATTAACCAAAAATTTTGATGAAGAGATTGAATCAGTGTACCAATACAAGAACCAAACAGGTTTAATTCTAAGAATTGTTTGAGCAATGAGAACGTGACCTTGCCATTTAAATCCAGGCCTTGAAGAATGAAAAGGAAGTGGATTTAACCTTGAGATTTAGATTTCCAGTGCCCTTGAAATTTTCTAAATTTAAATTTCCCCAAAAGTGGTCCAAAGTCCCCTACATCACTACTGCTAAAGACAGAATTTCCCAGTATAAGAATTTTGTACACGAAAATTGTTAATAAAATCCTTTAGTTATTACTTATCATCTATTACAACGCCTTGAAAAATATTGGATTTTTAAAACCCTTTGCCTATTGGGACACTTTATCAAACCATGGACCGTTTATGTCTATTTCGGCATAGTTACCGCTCTTTATTTATTAGCCAAGAATATTTTTTATTTTGTTCTTTCTGCAGCAGTTTGTTTCGACAGTACTCTACATTATCTGTATCAAATTGTCCTATAATCAGAAAACCAGAGCGATTAATTGCGTCGCAGCCACTACCTGTACCATCATTTCTCCATCAGTCATCTTCACTTAAGGGCTTGTCCAGATTCAATTATTTTGGCAAAATTGCAAATAGCTACCTTAAGTGTCGCTGTATTCAGCCTCATATTACCTTAGGTGGTTGTTACCCCACCAATTTTTTTGTGTTTAACATTGCTTCAATACAAAGTGGTCTGAGAAGGAAAGGACAATATTAACCTTTACCGACACAAGGGCTTTGTAAAAATAAATCAAAATTTCTTTTGTGGGAACAAAAGAGTTGCGAACTGGAAACCTAAATATAATTGTTTTGCAAAAAATCGATTCCTTCAGTTGATAAACAATTTACATGGTAGTACCATGAAAAAACAACTGTTTGTTTATTTTACAGGTAAACAAACTAATGATAGTTTATTGAGCATTTATAAAAAATTTCACCTATATTGAATATGATATGGGTAATTCAACATCTATCTTGAATAAAAACATCCTTCTTAAGGTAAAGCCAGAACGATTTATTATATTATTGATTTATTACATAGTTTTTCAACTCATTTAGGTTTGTTCACTAAGCATTAGTTATTAATTGTAAATGTGGCACATCGGTAGGAAATAATTCAAGTTAGGCGTTGGCTTCTTTTACTGATTCACTGGCCACATTTGTTATGCATTATTTGATTTTTAAAACCTGATTTTCAAAGGTATAAAATAGCAAACTAGAAATTTACCAAAATAGGAAATGAGCGGTTCGTGGTATATGTGTGCAGCGCTGGCATGCGATGGCATACGTGCCCAATACCCTGGCGAACAATTTTTTTATTCCTCGCAAAACAGTAATACCTTAAACCAAATTTATTAGGATTAAAATTTGAATTTTCTACAACCACAAACCCTCAGTTACAATGCTCCTTCATATATGCAAAACATCAACACCACAGAATAATAAAGTTACGTACGATGAGCTTGAAGAAGTCTTCGAACCAAATGAGTTTCAAATAATTGAGTCCCGGCGAACAAAACGTAAAAGAAATAAACATAGTATACGGAAATCAAGGAGGAAAGCAACGAGCAAATACTTGTAGCATAACAAAAAAACCTATATAATAATGGTATACAAAACTTGATGGAACTGATTAAATCAACCGTACCAAATTTTACATACCAACTATTGTCGGAAAACTCAGTGAAGGTACAAACAGGTAATGTCGAAAATTACAATCACCTTAAAACACTATTAGACGATAAAAAATCCAGACATACATGAAAGTTGCAGAAGAAAAAATGTATAGGGTGATGTCAAGAAACCTACATCATACAACAAAACGTAATGAATCACAGATGCAAATTCAACAAATAATGATAGTTTTGGATAGAGTCAAAAAACACCAAAAATCTCTTCTTCATAGATATAGAAAAAACAAATAATAGAAATATATAAAAATTAAAACTCTTCTAAATGCAGTTGTACACTTTGAAATCCCAACAAAAAACAAATGATTATTCAATGTAGAAGAGGCCAAACATACGGTCATGCAATAAATCTGTGTAAAACTGTCCCGCCATAAAATGTACCGGACTGCATGATTATCGAACAAGTAAAAAATTAAAGATGGAAAACTGTCAAATGCGTCCTATGCGCTGGAGCACACTCTGAAACTTTAAGCGACGTGGGTATACTTGGATTGTTCCTCACGAAATGGAACAGTATTATAGCAACCAGTCTCATAAACTAAACAAATACCATCAACTCCCACAGTCACAAATGCCCAAACGGACGTAAACAACCCTCAAATCAAATAGGGCTAGAGTATACTCAAGTAGCAGCATCAAAACCTCAACAAAACCAACACTCCCAAACTCAAAACTACAACCAGATCATAATATAAACTTTTCTACAATAACAAAAATTATACCTTCTCCAACAAAATATCAATTAACAACAAATAGAAAACAAAAGCTATTTGAATTTAACTCGAGAACTCAGACAGCTCAGCGAAGACTGAGACGGCCAACAAACTTCTAAAGTAATGGCGCAATTATACAAAATAGCCCATGGAACGCAAATGGTGTCCCTATAAACTTCACATAAATATTTCTGACCCTACAGAAAATCAACATCCTGTTAATATCAGAATCCATTTAATAACTAACACCAGTTTTGGCATACCACACTTCATAACCTATAACGCAGCCCATCCCGATACAGAGAAGGGCTGGCGCTGGTGCAACCATCACTATTCGGGAGGTGTAAAACATTATATGCTGGATAAGCTTGAAGAAACATCTCCAGACGGCAAGTGTAATTGTATAAGATTGGTTGGAGCAATAACTTTTCTGCAGCTTTTGTCCACCAATTACCATGCTAATAAAGGAAGACAGCATTATAATTCAACAATATTTAGCTGGGGTGATTATAACGCCAGGCATACTAGCTGAGTCCAAATACCCGTTCCTGGAAGGAAAAGTTCTATACGAAGTCATACAATTGCATCTATACCATTTATCCTATAAACCAACCTACTAACTGATCCCAAAAATGCCTGATTATAACACCTTTTGTCACTAAAGGCTTTACACCAGGTCAGTTGGACATTGCGTCAAATTATGACATTGCTTCTGTACCCTGTAATAGCCTCAATATACTAGTAAAAAAAAATACGCAAAAAAAACTTCATAACCAGAACAGGAGCTGGGAGTTTTCAAAGAACTGATCAATTCAAAGATGAACCTGAAGGTTTCACTCCAAACGTCTGAAGAACTGGAAAGAAGCACAAAATTTTATCCACTAAACATTCGAGAAAATAGTAGGAAAAAGAAGACTTCGAAAAATTAAAACTGCAATAGATTAACAAGGCAATTAAAAACACTACTAACAACGCTCAAAAATGATTCATTTCAAATATTCCCATGAAGTGGATTAAAGCCCAAAAAACACAATACCAATAAAAGAAACCGAACGGTAAATGGGCCAAAACCGATAAAGAAAAGGCCACAATATTTGAGAACACTTAGGAATGTATTTAAACCTCTTTTGCACCTGAAACAGAAATTCATATCTTCATGGGAGAACTAGGACAAGTAAACGGGCCCATAAAAACAGTTACACCGAAAGGTAAAAGACACAGTTCTTGACGTATACCAAAAAGCACCTGGTTTGACCAAATAACAGGCAAGTTATATAAAAAACTTCCTAATAAAGGGATAATTATGCTGACACAACTTATTAATGCATCATTGACCAACATACTTTCCAGCGCAATAAGACAGAGGAACGGGAAAACCACCAAATAAACTTTCTTCTTACATACCGATCAGCTTGCTGCCCATGTCAAAGATGCTGAAAAATTCTGGCTAAAAGATTCAATAAGATAATAGATAATAGATCATTTCGATGCCGATCGAACAAGCTCATAGAGTAGTTGACACTATCAAAAAGGGCTTTGAGGAAAATAGTTATTGTGTAACAGTTTTCCTAGATGTCAGCCAAACGTTTGACAAGGTATCAAAGGACTACCTTATAAACTCAAAAGAAAACTACCATATGAAATTTACCTCATACTAAGGCATATCTTAGTGAAAGGTACTTTCATAAATTGAGTCAGAGGAACAAAATACACCCAATAGCATCTGGCGTACCATAGGGCAGTGTGTTGGGCCCGATACTGTATCTGCTGTTCACGGTTGATCTTCCTATCAACGATAATAACAACAACCACTTTTGCAGATGATACTGTCATCCAAGATCCAACTGAGACCAGAAATCTTGTACATTCACAAAGTAGAAAAATGGACCAAGAAATGGTGTATAAAGGCCTATGAGGATAAGTCAAACCACATTACATTTACTACATGTCGCGGAAATTCACCACCTATAACATTAAATAACAAAATTATAACTACTACATACAGCGTTAAATATCTAGGCATTCACTTTGATAAAGCACTAACGTGGCGCACGCATGTATGGAAAAAGCGCAATCAACTGGGATTCCTGTCTCAAAAACAGCACTGATTATTAGGTAGGAAGGCCCAGTTTTCATTGCGGTATAAACGACTCGCATAAACGTTATTTTCAAATCAGTCTGAACCTATGGGTTTGCAGCCTTTGAACGGCATCAAAATCAAATATCAAGATCCTCGAGGGATCTCAAGCAAAGGTATTACGTGTTATTACAGATGTGACAAACATAGTAACAAACAAAGATATCTACAGTGATCTTGAAGTGCCTACAGTGGTGAGGTGATTGTAAAGTGTAGTGCAAGATACAAACAAAAGAAAATCATCCAATATGTAACATTTAAAAAAGTCTTAACTAATTTAATTTAATTTTGTTTAATCTCATATTACTGCTCATTTGGAGCATAATCTTTGTTGCCATGTTTCATTTCAAAAAACACTTAATTTAGCTACACTGGATTGTATTGTAAACAATATAAAAATTGAATAAAAGTTTATGACAGACTATAAATAATTCTTTTAATTAATAATCAGAGTAAAGTAAAAGGAATGTTTAGGAAATGTGCGTATCATTGCGTCATAGAGAATCCGGAATTAAATTAATGGATAATTGAAATAACAATTTAATGAAAAGGTCAGTACTGACACAGACATTAAGTGGGAAAATTTTGTGTATTAACTAATTTATTCAAATTTTGGTTAAACCACGGTTTTACTAATTGATCTTTTATTATCTAATTAAATGAACACCTTCAATTTCGATTTTTCGTAGCTTTTTTTATAATCGTTCAATTTACTCTAAAGTACAATGAAGTATAAGGCATTAGAGATTGATATTTATAACTAATAAAACATAATTGTAGGTTTAAAAATTATTTGGGGCACACATTTGATATTATTTAGATTATATACTCAAAGTATCAAGGAATATAAAACTTTTAATAGTTCAGATAAGGAAAGAAAAACAATTAGTAAGGAACGCTAATCAGTGACGTCAAGAAGACTCGATTTGAATGCATTTAGGATGCAGCACTCTTTATCGTATAATATCAACAATTTTTATACTAGAAAGGAAAGTATATTTAGGCACAGCTTCATGAGTATGCTGTGATTTTACTTATTGTTTACATTGAACACAAACAGTAATAATTATTGCGAAAAAAAAATTTTTATACAGGATGTCTCAAAAAAGATTTGCTAAAAAAAATTTTTTTTCAAATTTCAACCCAATTTTTTTATTGCATTTTTGGATTACTTTTACAATTCTAAACATTTGTCATGTAGCATTTGTATATAAGTCCAAGCGTTTTAGTTATTCCATTCAAAATTTAAAAATTGAAAAAATTCATGAAGAAAAAATAAAATAATTTTTATAACGTTTTATTATATCGAAAACAAAGATTCGTAAACTTAAAAATAATTTTATTTCAGCAAATGTTCGAAATGTCCTCCGTTAGTCAACTGACAATAGCCTAATCGATTCATGACATTTCGAACCATTTCGGGCGTTATTCGACGTATTTCTTGCCGGTTGGCTTTTAAATCCTTGTTGGTATCCCCAAAAACTAGTGGTGTTAGATCGGTGATCTTGGTGGCCACTCAATAAATTTTCCAATCCACCTGTTTGGGAAAGTGTCGTGCAAATAAGTTCGAACTACCACAGAAAATGGGGGAGCACCATCTTGTTGGAACCAGATGTTATGGTGTGGCAAATGGACGTTCTATCTCAGGAAAAAAGCCAGAGCTGGAACAAGTTCCTCTTCTAGAAAACTCAGGTATCTCTCACCTGTTAAATTTTCTTCAAAGAAGAAAAATAATAATGTCCCAACAACCCAGAACGTTTATTTTTCAATTGAATTGTGTATGTCCCTCATCCAGTGTGGATTTACATCGGACCAGTACCGATAGTTCTGGGTATTTACGTCACCATTCAAGCAGAAAGTGGCTTCATCGGAAAAAAGTATTTTTCACTAAATTTGGATTCTCCAAAACATATTTTTCAAAAGCTCACAAAATTCAAGGCGCCTCTCAAAGTCTCCTTCCAACAGTTCTTGTTAAACTTGCATCTTATAAGGGTGGTATTTATTCGTTTGTAGTATTTTTAGAACACTTGTTTTCCAATATCCATGTCCTTTGCTACCTGCCAGATACTACATGTGATTATCTTGAACCGTCAATAAGACTTCCTAACTGCTTATTTTCATCAACTTGAGGACGACCACATCTAGGAACATCTCTTACATGACCGAATTTAAACTTCTGCTCAATCTTGCTAACTGTCGATTGCGATATTGGCGGACGATTGGGGTATTTTTGATTAAATAAGTTAACCCCTGCGTTCTAACTCGATTTCTATGCGCTGTGTCTCAGTAAGCCGCATATTAATGTAATTTAGTGTTAAAAAAACGAAAAACTAGTGAAACGTTACGAAAATACACACAGAACTGTCAACGATAATAACTTTAATACTAGACTTTGAAAAACTAGTGAAACGTTACGAAAATAGACACAGAACTGTCAACGATAATAACTTTAATACTAGACTTTGAAGAACTAGTGAAACGTTACGAAAATACACACAGAACTGTCAACGATAATAACAATACTAGACTTTGAAGAACTAGTGAAACGTTACGAAAAAACACAGAACTGTCAACGATAATAACTTTAATACTAGACTTTGAAAAACTAGTGAAACGTTACGAAAATAGACACAGAACTGTCAACGATAATAACTTTAATACAAGATTTTGAAGAACTAGTGAAATTACGAAAATACACAGAACTGTCAACGATAATAACTATTGACATTAATTATTCTTTGTTTGGTCATAAATCCAAACCATGTTGAGCTAAATTTAACAATCCAAAAATGTAATAAAAAATTTTTCAATTTGAAAAAAAAATTTTTTTAACAAATTTTTTTGAGACACCCTGTATAAAATTCTTTTTCAAAAATATGGCCCGAAAAAATATAAAATCACTCCGAGCGATTTTTGAAAAAAATTAATTAACGAGATAATTTTATTCCTTACTTTACGACCATGTTATTAAGCAAACTTACAATAATACGATAAAATAGTATTTTTACGTTATAAATTCCAAAAAAGATATTACGTACGAATAAGTACCGAGTAAATTCTTTGTTGAATTCGTAATATATTTTCACCGGACGAATGAACATTTTATACTGAAAATAAAATTTTAAATATTTAAAATAAGCCAAAAATTGGTCCAAATAATCAAACATTCGCGAATTATAAAAAAAAAACCGCTGGTTGGCATAGTTTGAGTAGTTGCTAAGGTGACTTGTTTACATTTTCAAACAGTTAAAATTTAAAATGAACGAGAACCAAAGCACCAGCATTCGGAAGAAATTGCAAAAAATAAAAGCTACGGCCAGGCCTATTTAAAGTCGGAAGAGCGTTATAAAAAGAAGAGTGAATGGCGACGACAACATGTAAAAATTGATGATGTTATGCTCGTATTTGTATGATTTAGTGAGTATTTTTTTATTTTAAGTATAAATTGTATTTGTAATAAACTTTTTAAATTTTAGTCTACAAAATATTTGTGGTACTTCTTTGTACAAATATTCCATGGTGAAGTCGATGTTGCTCGGTTTAAGAATATTGAAATTTAATTCTCAGGCTAAAATCATTTTTAAAACATAAAACAGTTGGTTATCAGGCTGAACAAGCAAAAACACTCAGCCGAGAAGAAATTTTGAATTTCTAAGAAATGCTCCTGATAAAGAATATTTCTTCAAGTGAGTAAACATTTTTGCATTGGGAACAAATTATTTTTGGAATCGTTTTTATTTTTAGGTAGTTTCCATGATTGGGTTGCTGGAGGCTGTCCAAAAGAACTGCGAAATGTCTTAGAACAATATAGAAATCGCTTCTTAAATGGTTATTACTATTCCTCAAACAAAAACTCATAGGCCCGGGTATTTACAGTAATTAAAAAGCCGCAGAATTAAATTTTTGGAGTGATAAAAAAATATTAAATTTATTAAAAAATACTGAACATGGTAAGCTGTTTTTTACAGGCATGGACAGTGCATCAGTCAAAAGCTAATTCACACAATTGGTAGAGTACAAAATATCGCACAGTTTCTGGGTTTAAAATGAAACCTAACTGGACGTTCGTTCAGAAAACATTCTATGTTCATTGCCAATTCAAGTACTGTTTTGGTTTGGATGGAAAAGCAACACCATGGCAGAAAAATATGTTGAAGGTTCCCTTGAAGGAAAATAAATTGCTCGTATAATTCAAAGGTGGAAAGTTTTTTGTTGAAATTTTTTCGACCACAAGAAAAGCATCTTCAGATATTGTATCTGAATACAATTCAATGAATTCAATACATCCAACTCCAAAGGCAATACTTGTATAAAGAGATGTCATTCCTGATACTCGATCCACAACAATTTTGATTGTGAAAATTCCTTCAATTCAAATTAATGAAAATGAAAATTGTAATTAAATTTAAACATACCAAAATGACCTTAACTCTTATTTTCAGTTGAATTTCACCTTAAGTATTATTTTAATTCAATTTTAATTCTGTATCTGTTTTTTTTAAAAATTTGTTAATCATTTTTTCTGCGTTGCCTTTGAATTGAGTATGGTAAAATTCTAGTGTACTGTAAAAGCTATATAAAAACGTGTTTTACAGTATACTAAATTATGAAAAACTGACAATTTACAGTATGAAATAAAAAATTATAACAAAATCGCGTAAAGTGTATTTTTATTACTTTTAATTCAACATTTGAATTAATTTTATTCCTACGGATAGAATATGCCATTAGTAGGCCGATTTTTGGAAGGAGATTTCTTTTCTCGACCTTAATTTTTTCTCTAGTAGTAGATAATGAAATTGACAGTTTTTCTATCTAATACCAATAACAAACAATGCCTCTGCCTCTCAATTTCTGGAGGAGTACTAGATATTTCAATACTTTCCCTACTGAAGCTACCTAAGGATGATTAAAGTTAAATGTGAATGTATTACAAAATGCCAAAAAACATGTGAAAACCTCAGACCATTAATTTTTATGTAATAATAAATTATTTGAATTGTATTTATTTATTCCATATTTACAGAATATGTTGAAAGTAGTGAATAAAATAAATATAAACCACGGTAGAAGATTCTGAGCCTCTTACTTATTTTTCTCGACGCTCCGCGTCTCAAATAATCACCCTCAGAAAATTGTCTTCTCTACTTTGGTATAATTATTAAATTAGTTTTCTCATGTTCTATAGCTAATCTACACAAACCTTTTAGCCGATTTTAGGTGGTTGTGGTACCAAAAAATATTTGCATTATTTCAATTTAGAAGCTCTTCCCTTTTAATTGCCAAAAAGGTCAAAAAATTTCATCGCATTAAGCCAATTCAAGCAGTGGTTTTAATTTCGCTAACGTGGCAAACGATTGCATCATGATAATATCGTAAAATACCGTGATCTAGCAACATTATTTTTTAGCCAGTAAAATAAAAGTTAAATGTTATTTGTTAATTGGTTTTTTGAAAAAACAAGTAGTAGATTAAGTCCCCAATTTTCGCGCTGTTTATTAATTCTGCTTACGCCATAGATACAAAAATTTTGTTTAGCATCAGTGAGTAACGTTTTTACTCTGCATTGGATCTATTTTTGTTTTTATATACATTGATACTAGACCGTGGTAATTTGAAAAACTGTACTAACTGTATTAAAGAAAAACATCATACCGGTATTGGCTTTTTAAAATTGTAACATATCGAATTAAATAAAAAAGAATGAGTGATGCGATTCAGCAACCTTTCACGTAGGTATTTAGGGTCGGGAATCTTGCAAATTTAATACCTCAATTGATCTTTTTTGCATTTACAAACACTAAAACGGATTGTATTTCGTCTACTAAAAGTGCGTTAACATCTGATTCACCATCAGTCAATAGTATTTCCATTCCTTACAATAATTAATTAACTCGCTTTTAGGTAAATTTTTAATATACAGGGTGATTGGTCGAAACCATTCATTAGAAGTATTAGGAGTTCCAGCCATGGCTGATTTCTGAAAGTTTGTATCTGGACTAAGTGATTCATATTCTATGTAAGGAAAATATTTTCATGATGACTACACTTCCGGTTATACCGGAAGTAGCCATCAACTTTGTTATTTTAAATTGAATCGTACCATTTTATGGCAAATTATTTAAATTTATATTATATATATATTATTTTATATATATATATATATATATATATATATATATATTTTTATATATATATATTTAATTAAATTTTTTTCGGAAAATTTTAAATTTGGTTGAACACTATGACATTTGACAATGCCTACTGGCGCCATTTTTAAGAAGCAAGTAATATTGACGTTATGCATAGGGGTATCCTTAAGCTTTACGCTGATGCTTCCGGTACTGCCGAATTATCTACAGGGTGTTCAAAATGTGACTTCCATCTTTTGAAAATAAAAACCATCAAAACTTAACTTTTTCAAATACAATGCCCAATATTTTCTTCCTTTAACGGATGCAGAATAAAATTCTGCATTGATTTGTATTAGCATTCCCTATACCTATCTTCAACAGTTTTCAGTTATTCAGGTATTTGAAAATCTCGTCCGAAATTTAAAAATTAATTGATTTCTCCACGGCCGGCCTACCGATGCAGAAACCAAATTACATTAAGTAGTTTATCAAAAGAAACAGAACTGTTAAATTTCGTCAACAAATAAGATGAGAATAAAAGTAATATGCAAAATAATAAATTAATATTATTGAAAGTAAGAAAAACAATTCAAAAATTTTATAAAGTTCTATGTGGCCTCCATTTTGTTGAAGACAACCTAAAAGTCTTGACTAAACCTCTTTTGCAAGCTTTTTGACGTGATGACGATTTAACTGGCGAAATGCCGTCGTTACTCTTAAGCCTAGGTCTTTCTTGTGTGGACTGGAGTGGCGTTACTTGATTTCTTGACTTCCCCCACGAGAAGTCGAGTGGAGTTAGATCGGGAGATCGGGAGGCCACCGCCATGGTCCGTTTCGCCGATCCCTGATCACCAAACATAGTGGTGAGCTCTTGATCAACGTCACGCGTTGAATGTGCAGGAGCTCCGCCCATTTGATACCAACAGTATTGTAAAATATTAAGAGGCAGATTTTCTAAAATTCAGAGACATCCGTTCTCAAAATCTCCAAATATTTTTACTTGTCAAATTTTCATCATAAATTTGAAAAGAGACACGACCATTCATTACAAGACAAAAACACGTTAAAACTAAATTTGTTTTGAAAATTTGATTCTCGCTTGAAATGTGGGTTTTCCGACGCCCAATAGTGCCAATTACGTCGATTAACAATTTTCTCTGGTAAATTTTGCTTTTCCTAAAAGCGGGTCTTCCTGAATTCCGATTAACATTTGCTCAAAAATTCCACTCGCTTGAAATTATCGGCCTGGATGAAGTGCTTGAACCAAGGTAAACGAATAATCATGCATTTTATGCTTCTTTAAGATGTATTGTATGGAATAGTAAGACAGGCCCAAATCTTCTGCAGCAGATCGTATCGAGCCGTGGGGATAGTTATTAAAATATGCTAGGACATTAACTTCATTAGCTTCTTCGCCAGTAATAGGCTTTGATCGTGTTCTGGCAGCTTTTCTGTTCCATACCGTAAAAAGTTTGACTATTCGCTTAAATTTGTGCTTGTTCATTGGTGTTAAATGAGGATATCGGTCATTAAACAAACGGCAAGTTCTGCTAATAATCTTATCAATTCTCCATGAATATAAAATAAGTTCAAAATATCCCTGTTTGAATACTTCCCATTTTCCATTTGATAAACCGAACACAGAAACACAACAAAAGGTATTGACAGTTACTAACAACAAACTTAGCTGTGGTTTCCATGGCTATCCATGGAAAAATCAGGTAAATCGTTTTTAATTTCAGAAGAAATGAACAAATACCTCAATATGAGAAAAACTATGAAGATAGGTTAGGGAATGCTTAATTCAATGCAGAATTTTATTCTGCATCCGTTAAAGGAAAAAATATTGGGCATTGTATTTGAAAAAGTTAAGTTTTGATGGTTTTTTTTTCAAAAGATGGAAGTCACATTTTTAACACCCTGTAGATAATTCGGCAGTCAAGCATCAGGTAAAGCTTAAGGATACCCCTATGCATAACGTCAATATTACTTGCTTCATTAAAATGGCGCCAGTAGGCATTGTCAAATGTCATAGTGTTCAACCAATAATTTTCGAAAAAAAATTTTAATCTCAAAAACTATTAAATTTAAGTATAGGGAACATTGATAAAATTTCTACTTAAATGGCGAGTACAATTCGAATATGCCATAAAAAGGGTACGATTCCATTTAAAATAACAAAGTTGATGGCTATTTCTGGTATAACCGGAAGTGTAGTCATCATGGAAATATTTTCCTTAAATAGAATATGAATCACTTAGTCCAGATACAAACTTTCAGAAATCAGCCATGGCTGCAACTCCTAATACTTCTAATGAATGGTTTCGACCAATCACCCTGTATGTGGAACAAAAATCGAAAATTATTGCTAGAGGCATTCCTTAAATCAAATCTAGATTAATTAATAACTATCTATTCTAAAAAAAATAACACTCTAATTTAAATTTTAGTTTTGATCTGCGACCGGATCATCCGGCTTCTTAAAGAAGGTTAACTGTTTTTCGTCGAGCTCTTTTGGTTGTGTTAACTCGAAATCAGCTGGAATGTCAATAAATTTCCTTTATGCAGAGCATTTTATGAAAAGCCTCATCCGAACGAAGATCCCGAAAAAATTTCAATTTTTTATCAGCTCATAGCAGATAATAATCATCGTCTTTGGTCTGTTGTACTTGCTGATCGAACTAATGCAATTTAAGATGGTACATCAAATTGCAATGAAACATAAAACTTAAATTGTTTAATGCTGTGCAACAGGCCAAAGCTTCATCCAGAAGTGTCAATTCAGTATCGTCGGAAACATTTTCCCAATTGATACCGCAAAGGTTTTAAAGCTACTACTCGTATTTAAAGAAAATGATCATTCTAAACGCCTTTTTCCATATTGTTGACGACGAATCATAATTGTTTCCATAGTTAGTATTTTAATATTGTTATTTTTTTTTTGAAAACCTTTGAGATTTTTGTTTTAATTTTTACCTAATTGTAACGTGACTTGTAAATAGCTATTGCAGCTAATAAAGATCAAGTAATCTAAAAACTAAATCTAATGAGTGGCTACTACATGATAAGTAAAATGGTTATGGATTTATCCATTATTTTACATTGTACCCCTGGTTTATCACCCTCATATTAACCGTTGTCATAAGCTTTCTCATATCCTGCAATTTTTAAAATTTTACAAGTTTTCAATTATTACATTTGAAGATGTTTGTCTCTACTAAGAAAGCCTACGAAGTTTTTTTATGTGATTTAATATTAATATGAAAGATAAATCAGTTCGTTTTATAGCGAACCGAAGTTCTTAACCACTGTAAAAAAAATTGAATTATTAAAATCGTAAAGCTTGTGACTGGTATATTTAATGAAAAACAATTTTGATCAATATATGTATTTTGACACAATGAAAGCACATCATACCAATAATTTGTGTTCAGCAATAAGCCATATAACTCATTTCAATAGTCTTAGAAAGTGTAATCGCTGACCAAATTCATTCGAAGACATTTGATTTAATTGATGGTGATTCATTTCTTTAAAGTGTCACTGAGATACCTCCAACGTGTAAATGCTTCAGTGCAAAAGTTAAAAAGTTTAACAAGAAAAATACACCTAGTTTTTTTAAAAATTATTATGACTAACCAGTTGCGCTGTAATTCTTTTTCCTTTTTCCATGTTTTCGTTTAATTATCTGAATTTGATGGGTGTTATTAACTTGATACGGTCTTTTAATGCTTTAGGTGGTCTCTTTTACAAAAACATATTTCTGCGTCTGATAAACATGGCCAAGATCCTGGATCGCAATCTAAGATAACCACAATTTATTTTCTTTCAAATTTCGGTTACTTAGCTCATCAAAAGTAACCTTATAATTTTAGCTTGGGACAACTCCGGCTTGTCAACCTATTGTATCTTAGTTCCTAGATAGTTCAGTAAACTCCTAGCCTGTTCGTCAATTTGTGATTGCTTTTCAAGCCTTTTTCTTTTGTACCGAGCACCAGCTTTGCGTCCATTGACATTAAAATATAAAAAATTACTAAAGGAATTTTAATGGTCAATCCCAACTATTGCTCAAGTCAGTGGCTACGTTATCTGTAACTGTTACTAAGTTTTGCACCCTAAATTCAAAAGATGAGTACGGTTTCAATTGTATGTAGAATGTACGTGAACCACAAAGAAAAACACTGATACTTTACACTGTACCCTTGCTTTTTGTGGAACTCTCACTTCTAGGAGATTATTTTTGCATTTGAGGTAATTATTTACTTCTTTACAAGCTTAAAAGTGGAGAAGGGAATACACTTTGAATATTTTTTGAAAAAAAAAATTAATAGTAGTAGTAGCGTTATTGCATGTGAGCGGATATAACCTCACCTGCGACCTCAAGCGCGAATAAAATTTTCAGACCATAATTCACTTATCAATTAATACAAATTAAAAATTTGGTATATTCGCAAACAAAGAATTTACTAACAAAAATTTCAAGTTTAAAAAAGAAGAAATTTAAGAAACAGAAAAATTGACTTCATCCAGAAAAATTAAAGAAATAGAAATAAGAAGCTTCTACTTTTGTCATTAAATAGAAATACCTTTTAGAACCATTTGTAAACTCTTATTCCAAAAAACTATACTACACACACAAGTAATTCTAGTAATTTACCTTAAAAATTAATCTCCCTTTTCTTGAATGCAGTAACTGGGTAAATAAACCAAATAAATCTTCGTGCCTGCTTTTATAAAAGGGGTATGAAAAACGCGATAATCCTTATCTTGTGATTTTGAATCGACAGAACTGTAATGTAATATCCTGCGGAGTTTTTAAGGGATAGAGAACGGATTTTTAGCATAGCGAAGTATATATTTCTTGAATAGTCCATAATACGACAGCTAGCACGTTAGTAATAGAATGGTAATTGAAGATTCATCAACAATTACTGAATGAAATGAAAGTCTAGTTTGGTCCTATAATATAACCTTAGTAAATACTTTTTATTTTGTTTTTTTTTTGTTTATTAAATTAAACCAAAAATGTCCGATGCATTAGCATTCTATACATATTAGTTATTTTCCAACTGCCATGTATCCAAAATATACCTATGCAGTTTTTTACATTGAACGAAATTTAAGAGCAAGCGCTTTTTCTTACATATATTCCTAAATAAAATATTTCTCAAAAAATACTCATTCTGCCAGTCAAAATGCCGCCCCTAAAATTTGCCGCCCTGTACAGGGGTATCGATTGCGCGGGTCTATTCCCAGCTCTCCATCCTGTGTTATCGCGGGAATTTTCTTGGCGTGTTTATTACAAAGTACATTCGTGAAGTAAATTTGATTACTGGTCCGGGGTACAATGTGTGAAATACAAGTTACAATGACAGCCTTGGCAACATTTTCACGTAAGATAGGCTTTTCCGGAAAATATGTTGGCTAATATAGATGTTAAAATGGCAACGGATTGCGATTCTATTAAATACAGACTCGTCAGTTTTCGAAAAGTTGCCTTCGGAAGTACACGGCCAAAATTTCCGCTTATATGTCGTATGACAGTCGACCGTGTAGGTAACGAAGATAGGGTTCACCACACTAGGATGGCTGGTTTTGTAACTGCTAATGGTTATCACTTGTGCGCCTTACTGTTAATTGTGCCTTCCATGTAGGTTGACATCTGGAGTCTGGTTGAAGGCGAGACTTTTAGTGCTTTTCTAGTACACGGTACTAATATAAAGTAGGAGATAGTTCCTGAAAGTCCATTATTTAATAGTGCCGTTTCAAACACTATTGTTTCAGTATCAGTGGTGCTTATAGTGTTTCCGCTAACCCCTTTTTCTTGATGGACGTATATATTGTATATATTTCAGGTTGCTTTGCATCTACTATGCCTAGATTCTGGCTTAGGTTGACGAGTTGTGCTGATTTATACGATATCGGTTGTATTTGTATCACTAAATCTCTCACATTGTCGATGTACAATGGGTTCGTTGGTAGCTTAATGTTCTCCAGTAAAGAGGTGATGGAGATTTGGTTGCCTGTCATGGTAACAGTTGCGTTACTTTAGTTCAGTCGTTGAAATTCACGATAGTAGTACTTCTATCTCTTGTAGCTGAGGGCTTCTCGTTGCTTCTTTCTAGTGGACACGACTTGTGTAGACTGAAGGAAAGCTTTGTAACGTTGTGCAATTTTCAAAAACTCTATAAAAACTTACGATGCAGTGAGTGTGGCATTACCTCCAGGTGCTCGTTGATATTAAATTTCAGGCGTGTTGCCAGGTTTGATTTATACCGCAGGTAGTCCATAAAGGTTTGAGGTTTATGATTCTGTTAAAAAAACTAGGTTTGTAAGCGACCTCTTCATCGCCGTACTTGTGCAGCAGTTTGTTCTTCGAGGATGCCACCATAAAGCTAGATAGTTGCGGCGGTTTGTTGGTGAGGTTTGTATACTGCTGCACTAGATCATCGAGATTCTGGCCACTATTCGGGAGAAGAGGACGTGGATCCTTATTCAGTATGCTCATGCAAAGTCAGCCACTTGTTCTTGTGCAATAATCCTTACCGTAATAAAGTGCGTGGCGTTGCTATCACTAAGCATACCCACAACGTGAATTTAGCCAAAACTAAACACGTACGTGCATTTTTTATCAACCCAGGTTTTAAGTTTATAATGTCAATCACTACCCACGAAATTATATTACAACTAATGAACAAGAATAAACACGAAACAATAAAATATGATGTGTAAAAATGTACGCAGGTGTTTACAATATATACAAATGGTTTGTTATAAATTCATACAAAATAGGTATATGGATCCCAAAAAGTATAAAGATATTTATCGGGTTGGTTGTAAATTTACACAAAATTTACACATTATGGGTATAGTTGTATCCACGAGAGTTGGCGTGCACGTCATTACATGTAATTGTATGTATTAAGACTAAAATTTGAAATCAATGGAGCGTCTTTTACATATTTAAGAAATAATCACGTCAGGAATGAAATCTGCCAAATCGTAACAAGGCAGTGTTGCAAATATTACTTAGTTACCCACAGGTAGTTGCTTGTACTACTTTAAGGTTGTCGTAGTAATGTTTTATGTGCTTAATTAATCCATTATGTATAAAACGTATCTTAAAGAATTAATTAGAGGTTAGTAAAGCTAAATGCGGAATTCTAATGAGTGCAATAAAAATATTAACGTCTGCTGCGATTGAACCCGTTCTCTGGGCGATACGTTTGGCACTAATGTTATATTGAATAGGCAAAACATGCTGTTTTGTGGTTAAAAATATTGAAATTTTCGTAAATTCGTGTAATAAGTATATTTTATAGGAACATTCAAACATGCATTAGAACGGCACCCCACTGTACAGAAAATATTTACACTATAATGGAATAACTTATATATCAAAAGTAAGGTTATGTTATGGTAATTAAAATCTGTTGAAATCTAAATTGTTTTTACTAGCGTTGATGTTTATTATTACAGCTAAACAGACGCTGTTGTGTGAATTAACTTATTGTTTTCAAATGCCAATTAGAATCTTTATCGCTAACCAAATGTTCCCATCTCAGAGCTTAAAATTGATGCATAATTTATGGAGTTAGTTACAAATAATTTTAAACTTAAATGAGTTTATAATTAAAACAATATGTATAATTTTATTGTGAATAGAACAGTTTTACTTAACATAATCTGTTTTTCCTGAAGTTCGACATTTAGGGTTCCGACAGTAACATGTTTGTCTATAAAGACAATAAATTTATTTATAGGTAATTAAAGAAAAAGTGATCACTTACTCTGAGCATACATATCATACAAAGTATTTCTAATGCTCATCTTTACACCATCCGGTCAATCAAGTGATTCTGCTTTTTTGCGAGGTCGTTTCTTTCCATGACTACGCAAAATGGGATTAATTGCACAGCGTGCTTTAATCTTTGTCAGTGTGCGCAAACTAATCTTCAAAGCATCTGCTACTCGCTAAAACAATAACAATGCAATTCGTTGTGTGAAATTAGTTATATATACTGTACCTCTTGCACTACATTTAAGTTGATTAGGGGTCCTTTTGATAATTTGATAATTTGAACAAAATAACTATAAAGAACAAGTAAATAAAAGAGCAAAATAACAACGAACAGAAATAATACGAGACGGCATAAACTAAAAGAAAACGATGGGGTTATAAATAATGAATAAATTTGACAGATTGACGTCAAATCAAAATTTGTGCAATATTAAGTTGAAGCGTTGATTGAAGTCGGCTGTTGGACATACGGACATACTCACTTCTCTTTTATTTTCACTGACAATCACGTATACGCATGTCTTTACTTAAAACACATGCAAACGGTATTGCCATCTTTATCATAAACATGTATTAAGCTTTAATGATTGTTTAAAGGAATGTCGTGTATTCATTCGGAAACCTATGACGTGAACGCCAACTCTCGTGGATACAATAATATTTACAGGTAAATATTTTTAGGTTTAGGATAGTGAGTGCAGTGAATGCCAATAGTTAAGGTAGAAAAATAATTAAAAATACGTATGATTATTCAATATCCTTGCCGCAATAGGTCACACGAAACGCCCACAAGGTTTATTTGACTGTGGCTCCATTTGATGACGTAAACCAAATGTAGTTAGGTAATTTTTTTTTAAACATAAACAATAACCTATATCCAACAGACGCTTAAACCTTCATGTCAGATAGAGGTTAATAGACATTTAAATGCTAACTTACAAAAATTCAAAAGCCACCCGCTACTATAAAAATATCTATAATAAAGTTTAAGCATTTTCAAACATAGTTATTTAAATTTTACACTTATTTCGCTTTATATTAAAAAGCTTTATAAAGAAAAGTTATGTAAAATTAAATTTTTTTTTAAAATATCTCTACACATTTTCTTATAAAATTTATCATTATTCAGATATCGAAAAAAACTTAACTAACACTTAAATTCTACCGTATGAATTTTTTTGCTGCTAAATTATGCATCGTATCAAAAAATTGTATATATGATAAAGGTCTACATATTGGTATTTCTGTATGTTTGAAATATACAGCCGTTTTAGAAATATTTGATAGTATTGAAAAACAGCTCCTAATAAACCCCCTTTCTCCGCCGCAGTATTTCTGCCAAAATCTAACCAGTTCCAGGAGAAATGAAAACAAGCTTAAATACAAAATTTTAATTACGTACGTGTTTTCGTTCCGGAGTTATCGTGGGTCTTAGCATACATTCACACATCAACACATACAGACAGGCACGCACGCACACACGAGTCATCTCAAAATTAATAGTATTGGAACACTTGAGTCCGATTTCCAACAGCTGGGATACGCAGGGCTCGATTTCCGACAGCATGTGGTCCGAAATCCTGCTACTGGGGTTGCGCCGGAGACCTCTTTTTACGGGTTCGTCGGACAACTTCCATCCTGCCGTTTTACTTTGTGTGCCTTTTTGGTTTCTCGCCAATTTGTTGACGAGTGCCCTCTTGTTCACGTATGCTTTTTTGGATTTCCGCCTCTTTGATTCTGTGCGCCATTTTAGGATACCCGCTATCTTACGTGTTCTTTATTTGCTGTATTTGTCATCTTTCTTATGAGTGCCTTTTTTATTTTCGCCATCTTGCCTCTTGCGATTTGCGCCATCTTTTAAAAGGTGCTTTTTGGTACATCAACAATCTTCCTAATTTGTGCTCTTGGCCGTTTGCCATCTCGTTACCATGTTGTTTTTTTGATATATCCTCTCTCTGTAGTCACCTTTTTGGCTTTCGCTAATCTTGTTTACGTGTATTTTTGTTTACTTCATATTGCTTACAGATTTCTGACTTCCGCGATCTTGTTTAAGTATGCCTTATTGGGTTTCTTTCCACTTTACTTCCGTATGCATTTTTAACCTGCTACGATCTCGTCACCTTGTGCATTTTTGGCTTTCCGACATCTTGGTTTGGTGTTTGTGGTACAATTAGAGCTTAGAAGATAGTTTGAAACACAATTTCTCGGCGCAATTATAAAAACTAGCAGTGTTATCTTGCAGTATAATTAGAAGTTAAAACAAGAAACGCGATTCTGTGGTTTGTAAGCTGACGCCATCTTTTGTTATAATTAAATTTTGTTTGCAGTCTGAGTCGACATCTTGCGCAATAATTTAAAAAGTTTGCTAAGCTAGTAGTATAATTGTAAGTCAGCATCAAGGATTTAGAGACTAAGCCACCCAGGCACCAAATGTGGCAAGAAAATATACCAAAGCAGCTAAAAGTGCCATATACCGCTAAAGATGTTTTTAATATTTTTGTGGAACGTGGGTGTATGTTTTTTGTTACTGGTCGTGCCACGGTTCCAGTGTTCCACATTTTTCTGATTGATTTTACTGTAAGTCAAGTAATACTTGTAAGTGAAGATGCACATCATCCTACTCTTTACTTTTGATATGTACCTAGTTTTCCAGAGTTATCATAAAACGAATAAAATTGTTCCGCTGAAGGCTACCCTTCAAATTTGATAAATTGAAACCAGAATTTAAAATATTGTTAAGGTGCAGTAATATCAACATATATACTGGTAAGTTTATACGACAGCATGGTACATCGGAGACGTTAATTATGATACTTCCTGTAAATTAAAAGTTCCTTTCTGTAACAACAGGTCGTAAGGACATCCAAAAATAATATCCATGGCCGTAAATCAAATGCCCGTGGTCGGGCGCCTGTATTTTAAGTTATTAAAGTGCAAGAAGGAACAAGAAAATTGTGCACTAATATTATATGCTAATCTTACTGGCTAACAGATGGCTGTATATCTTGGTATACTCAGTAATTTAAAATAATACCTGCTGATTAACTTCAGCATAAATGCAAATAAAACTGTGCTTAAACTTATCATAAAGCTTTATCATAGTAAACTAATCCTTAATCTCAACATAAAAACTAATTACAAATAAAATGTAACCTATGTTTACGTAGAATTCTTTCAAAATAAAAGCTGAGATTGAAACTGAATAAGGTCAATGTAATAACCAAAATGTATAACCTATGTCAACAAAGTAACAATGATGCAGGGTCATTCACTCCTGCAGTTATATATTAATACCTGAAGTCATGTTTTCTTTTCATTGACACTACATTAACTTACTGGAACGATGTTAGAGCTAGCTTTGTTTTAATATTTGGGAATCTATATATCTAATTTGTCTACTTAATAACCTAATTTGCACAAAAAATGGTATTTCCGGTTTTTGCGTATTAACATAATACAACCTATAGAGATTATCTTGTTGTAGAAAAAAAGTACAATGCGGTGTATAATTTTGCAAAAGTGCATTTTTTCACAAGAAGGTAAGATAATATCAAATCTCTTCAGTAAGAAGTAAACGTACTGTATCATCAACCCAAATCAGTACAACCACGTTTGGTTTCGCTTGTAAGGTTACGTTGACGCACCCTGTATGTAAGATGTTATAATGACGTGTATTACGTGTTTTGAGTACGGGTGTATTGAGTTTGAACGAAAAAAAAAATTTTTGTTGTGTATATGCATAATGTATGTGGGTGTGTGATACGCCACTGGAAATTTAGTAGAAATATTATTCAGTATGTAGATACGTGCATTTGAATGTTATAGAGACTTTGGTGTTGGAATAAATAGATTCTGATGAATGTAACTGTGAAGAGAAATTTGTCGATGGGACGATAATGGTTGCTACTGTTGACTACTTAATAAGAAATGGAATGTTGGAAGATAAAGGAGTAATCTTTGCCAGAAGATGTGAGTGTATAAGTGTAGAATGTTTTAGAAAATATGTAGAGAAAGATTTGGTATGTTTAATTGTTGATTATAGAAAGTTCTCGTAATGTTTAATCAATTTTGAGAATACGTGTAAGTATATTTTGAGACCTTAGACTGTACTTATTTTTGCAAATGTTGCGGAAGGACGAGCGCATTGAGAGATAAACGTTGAAAGTTGTGTAATGGTCCAGGTGGCCACTGAATGAATGTGATGACGAAATGGCTTTCCATAAAGTGATTGTAAAATTTGTAAAAAAACACGATGTATTTTTATGAGCGTGGTTTAAGAGGTAGCATCAGTCGGGACTAAGGTTTGAATGAACCCATTAGAATATAGCGAAAGGGACATTTTAAAGATGGATGGCTTAAGGTATAAATAGGAAAGTCAGAATTGACGTTTTTTAGCTTTTAGGTTTTTGGCTTTTGGTGAGACACCGCGCGAAATGGGAAATCAGAATGGGTTGAGTTTTATATTTGAATAATTTGAAAGTCATTGTTTAAACAACTGCGTAACCCGAAAGGAGATGAATCGTATAAGACATTCAAAAATAAAACAATTAATTAAATTGAGATTGAAGATAAAATCAGTTTTTATTTTCAAGAAAGTAAAAGTGCGTTACAGATTTATAAAGGATAACAGTTACGTTAGTGTTGAGTGCGGCGTGTTCTTGTAACGATATTTAGTTAAAATTATTTATGGGACCACCTTTAAGTAAACGAAATATTCATAATAAATTGAGCCAATGTTAAGGAGTAGGTAAGATTGGAGACTTTTGGGACACACCACATTTCCAAGGCCCACATTTCCAAGGTTGCCACAAAACCGGTTTCCCACCGTACCAAGGTCAAAAAGCGCAATGTGTGACCTAAATGCATATCATTACCACAAACCCACGGTCACAAACCCTGATTTCCTGTTCCACAAAAAGGCCATCACTGTGACCTAACGCTTTCTTCCACTATTACAAACCCGACCGCGCTTGCCTGTTCCACTAATACAAGGCCATCCGTGCGACAAACCACGCTTTCCTGTTTCACAATTACAAGGCCATCCGACCGCGCTTTCCTGTTCCACTATTACAAGGCCATCCGACCACGATCCAATAACATCCGTGTGACCTGGTTCCTTGTATTTTTTGCCCACTTGTATTTTTTGTCCACTTGTTTTTTGCCCACTTGTATGTTTTTGCCACTTGTATTTTTGTCCACTTTTATGTTTTTTATGAATTTTTGCTCACCCACAAAATAAAAGAAAAACAATATGTTAATACATTTAATTAATGCAGACAGACATGTAAAAATTATATAGATAGAAATGAAGACATTTACAAATTATATATTACACTTGTTACAAAATAAAAGACAACGATATGTTAATACATTTAATTAATGCAGACAGACATGTAAAAATTATAGATAGAATGAACATTTACAAATTATATATTACACTTGTTAAAAATAAAAGACAACGATATGTATATATTTAATTCACATAGACAACAAATTGTTCATAGAAAGAAAGACAAAATATATGTGTAATGCATGTAAAAACAAAAATTATATTATAAATATGTATTACTCAGATATTGATCATATGCCTCATATACAAGAGGCAGTATTCACCTGTGACATGTGGTACCAAGCCGTTCATCGCTCTCAAACGAAAACACACTATAACAACCAACCTAAAACACACATGCAAATACTCAAACACACTTACACTAACACTCACACATTCACCATTATGCTTCGACGACGGAGGTTCCCGGTCCTCGAAGTGGATGCTGCTGAGAAGGCCTTAGGGTTGAAAAGTTAGATTTGCAACCCCAAGTGTTGGATCTCAAGCCAACTCCCAGTCTCAGGAGCCACTAAACGACGAGAATACTTGGAAAACTCGAGATCATAATGAAAAATGCGGTTTAAAACGCTTATATATCCTGAAAATATTGAGACGCTCGAATCTGTTTCTTGGTAGGTCTGGCATGACCGAGTTCAACTACGGGTATTAAAGAAAAATATAATACAAAGTAACAAACAACTTTTAGCGAATATAACCCGTATTGGATGGTTTTAGTCTAGACATTTGACCTTTAGATAATTGTAACATGGAAATATTGCAGTAGAAATAATAATTAATACTTATTAGTTGATTTTACTAATTGCAAAACAATACCAATTTATTTAAAATTATACTGCAAATGTAATTAAAATAGTAAATTAAACATTTTTTGATATTACTGAAAGCATATAAGTACATGATATAGCAATTATTTTTGTAGTAATCACACCAGTTCGTTTACTCTTATCCGGTTTGTAGTTGCAGATAGAGATGACCTCTCATTTTATACATAAATTTATATAATATATCCCAGTTTTAAACGTTAAAGGATTTAGATATAAATTAACGATTTGTTTTTCTTATTGAATGATTTAAATCATTTTCAGTATGATTAAAGTAATTCTGGCTGGAAAAAACCTGTTGGTTTATATGCAGACAAAATTATAGACGTAGTAATAATCAGATGTAAATTGCATTCGTAAACTATTTTTATTTGTTACGTAAAATAGACATGATAATGAGAATGAATTTATTTAGTAGATGAAACAGCAAAAAACAATCCATTGATTTAGCTAATTTACTGCAAGTATAATAAAATAGAATACAATAACGTGTGTCATCATCTCGTTATAAATTCTATACATACATTCTGTTATATATAAAAAATGCAAATACGTTCTCAATTTCTGTAAAGTCAATTTAATTGTTAAAGCTATATGAGTTGTATAATTGTATAAATTTTGTTTAGAATAATTTATATATCCGGTTTTTGGTATACTTGCAATCAGAGAATAACCTTTCATTCATGTATAGTGGTTTAGGTAAAATACGATTCTTATTGAACGATTTTAAGTAATGGTATGCGTATTTATAATGAAGAAGGAATAAAAAGGAAATCATGTTTTTATAACGTATTTATCAACAGATGACGTTTCATTCCGATTTGTAGTATAATTCAATTATATCATAGTACACCAATGAATACCTGTAGGTTTTTCCTTCCATTGCGAACGCTCCGTCGGACTGTGATGGCGCCACCGTCGTTTGAGAAATTTCGAAATCCAAGATGGCGATTTTTCTCAGCGCGTATCTCCGGAACGGTGGACCGATTCGGTCCGTCGGTGACGTCTCGAAAGACAAAATTTTCGATTATTTATATTTTCGTGAACATTTTGATCATTTTTCCATTTTTTGGCGATATCTCGAACGGTTAGGTTAGACCCGTCGAGTTTGTACTCAACATCGTCCCGACGGCGCGCATCTTTGACCTGGGACCCCTTATATTAACGGAGATAGCTCAACTCGGAATACAAGTTAGATCAAACAAAAGCAGTTCAAATACAGCTCCAAACCAGCTACAAACCAGCTACAAACCAGCTACAAACCAGCTCCAAACCAGCTCAAACCATCCAAACCAGCTGCAAACCAGCAAACCAGCTCAAACCAGCTCCAAACCAGCATGCTTATACAGCTTAAATAAATACAGCTCAAACCAGCTACAAACCAGCTACAAACCAGCTAAACCAGCTAAACCAGTAATAAACCAGCTCCAAACCAGCTCCAAACCAGCTTATGCTTATACAGCTTAAATACAAGGATTATGTTGGAACTTATATATAAAGTAAAGAAGAATTTTAAATGTGAACAATGATATTTTTACTGTAGGTAGCAACTCGGTTATCTGGGGAGAGTCCGGATTCACCACTTCTGCCCCTCATTCCACTTTCCCACCCAACACTTCAAATTTGTATTTAAGACGGAGCGGTTCCACTACAGTGTCAGTCCGTCTTTATGCGCCACCAAGTAAAGTTTTCAAGCGGTGTTACATCATGTCTTCAAAGAATAGTAAGTGTTAGTTTCTATTGCATCTCTCCGCTACCCGTCATATCCAACACTCTTATTCACATCAACCTACACTTCAGCATATAGTTATTACTTTTTGTTGCAGCAAAATGTTCCAATGTGAATGTCTCAAGAAATTTCTCGAAAGGATTCTTTACTGAGACATCAAAAACAGCGTGCTGGATGTCAGTATCTACTCCACCATCTGGCATGCAGGAGGTTTCGTTACAAAACCAAACCACAGGGAGCAATGTGGTGCAAGGATCGCTTCCGACGATAACAAAGCAGTACATAGACATGTTACTGATTCTTTGTGCAACCAGGACCATCTGGGGTAAACTATGGAAGGATAATGCGAAACCCGGACCATCAGGGTTGAGCAACTCAAGGAAGCGGAAGTCTGACCAACGCGATGAACCGGTAGAACCAAAAACAATGGTGAGTGTGCACTGCACAGATTGTTCAATGGATGTACCTAGGTATGCATTCCAAGGACACCTCAGAAGCAATAGGCATAAAGCAAATGTATGTTTCCTTGTCGATACTGGGGTCGAAGTGATTCGAAATGCGTTTAAACAACGCATTGTGTCGTACCGCCTGTCACCATGCAATACTCATACTAATGTGTTCACCTTTATGGCAGAGGTTAAAGGGAACGTATTGAAGGTAGTACAAAATCAGTTGCAGAAACACTACTCATTAGAATGTAATGTTGAGCTGTTTGGTTTATACTTTTTAAACAGTAGGGAAAGCACAGAACTGAAATCCTTTCAGACTAAGTATGATATTCTCAGTGTAGGGACGGTGTTAGAAGAGTATTTCCAAAAAAATAAGTAAAATATTGGATGCAAAGCAATCCGAATTTCAACATAAAGATTCTGGTAAGTGTGAGTCATGGTGTAATCGATTAGTAACAACTGTTTTAGGGTGGTCCCTGGTGCAATTCGTATATTTAGAGGTGAACCTGCTTAAATTTTCTCCCACCACTGGTTCATCCTATATGGCTGTCCCCGCCGAAATCGCACATAAACACGCCATAGTCAATGTAAAAATAATGATAATTGCTGCTTTGCATGGGCTGTTGTATCGGCACTAGTGACACCAACGGGAGTACCACAACGCACATCTTCTTACCCTGATTTCCAGACGTTATTCAACTGGACTGGTGTACAGTTCCTGTTAAGCTGACGAATATTTCAACGTTTGAGAGCAATAACAACATTTCCATTAATGTTTATGGGTTAGACGATACCTATCGTGATGGTCAACGTGTCAGGAGGTAGTGGGGCCTCTATATAACCAAACCAAACAGGCAGTTCATGTTAATTTATTATTATTAGTCAGTAACCAAACAGATAATCAGCATTATGTATGGATAAAAATTTTTCTCGTTTTTAGCAACCAAATAACTCGGCGGAACGGGCAATGTATTTTTGTGATGCATGCTTGTATTACTTTAGATCCGAGGAGCAATTAAACACGTGTCACGACTGTAACTTCGTATATACAAAATTACCGGGCGTGAAACAAAAAAAAGACATAACCGGGGAATTCTACGCGGAAAATATACTCGCTTTTCGGAACTATCAGAAACAAATGGTTCTACCATTCGTAATATATGCAGATTTTGAAGCGCTCTTAGTACCGGTAGATACGGCTGAACCAGATCCCGAAAAACCGTTCACGATAAAAACGTGTAAACACGAACCATACTCGTTTAGTTATTATATTAAGTGTAGTGTAAACGATGCGTGGTCTAAGTTAGAGCTGTATAGAGGGAGCAATGCAGGGGAGATATTTATAAGACGATTGGAAAGTGATGTAAAACGGATATATAATGAACATTTCAAAGCTATTGTCCCAATGACACCATTAACGGATGAACAGCAGGTTACGTATGAAGCAGTGTATGTTGTTACATATGCGGTAAGCACTTTACGGACGATCCGACAAATCCGAAAGTACGAGATCACTGTCACGTTACTGGTAAGTATCGTGGTGCAGCACATTCAACGTGTAACTTAAACTATCAGGTACCTACATTTCTTCCCGTTTTTCTACATAATCTCAGTGGTTATGATGTTCACCTGTTCATTAAACAGTTAGCGAGTGAAACGGAAGAAATTACCGTACTTCCGGTTAACAGTGAAAAATATATAACGTTTGGTAAGCATATTTTTGTTGATGAATATGTAAACAGTCATGGTATCAGGGAAAAGAAATACATTAATTTACGGTTCGTCGATAGTTGTAGATTCATGGCTGCATCCTTAGATACTCTATCCAGAATTTATCAGATGATCAATGTATGGAGGTACGGAAATATTTTAGTAATGATAGCGACTTCAACTTAGTGAGAAATAAGGTAGTTTCCCTTATGCGTACGTAGACAGCTTTAGTAAGTTGAACGACATCACGGTGCCATCATATGACAAATTCTACGATAAAATGCGCGATGCAAATATTTCCGATGACGAATACTGTCGCGTTCTACTGGTATGGGATCACTTTAAGTGTAATACACTAGGTGATTATGCTGATATTTATTTAAAATCAGATGTGTTGTTATTGGCTGACGTGTTTGAAAACTTTAGGAGATTATGTATGGGTGTGTATGGGTTAGAACCTGCCAGTATGTCACTTTACCTGGATTGGCGTGGGATGCCATGTTGAAATGTACGAAAGTAGAGCTAGAATTACTGACGGATATGGATATGTATCACTTTTTAAACAAGGTATTCGGGGTGGAGTAAGTACTTGTATCAAGCGGAGAAGCATCGCTAATAACGAGTTTGTTCCAAACTATGATCCTAAACAACCGAAAGTGTTTTTACAATATTTAGATGCCACGAATTTATACGGCTGGAGTATGAAGCAATACCTGCCTCACGATGGGTTTATGTGGTTACCTCAAGAGGAAATAGAACACTTTGACGTAGTAAAGATTGATGATGACGCCGATGTTGGATTTGTACTGGAGGTTGATATACATTATCCCCACCATCTGCATGACGAACACAACGATTATCCGTTTTGTCCTGAAATGATCTGCGCACCACATTCCCAGGAGGAGAAGTTAATCCCGAACCTGTGTGATAAGACCAACTATGTTATACATTACCGCTATTTAAAACAATGTATAGAGCATGGCTTAATTGTTACTCGTATTCATAGGGTTTTACGATTTCGTCAGAGTCCGTGGCTAATACCATACGTAGACCTTAATACAGCTCTCCGCAACACAGCACAGAACAAGTTTGAAAAGGATTTCTATAAAATTCATGAATAATGGCGTGTTTGGTAAAACAATGGAAAATGTCGATAAACGAAGAGTTATTAAACTGTTAACACATTAAAAACGGTCGTCGGTAGGTCTAGCACGGTACGTTGCAAAACCGCAATTTAAAAATTTTATTCAATTCACTGATAAATTGTTTGCGGCGGAATTGTCGAAACAGGTAGTTACGTACGACAAACCCGTCTATGTCGGATTCAGTATTTTAGATCTTTCCAAAATTATAATGTATCGGTTTTTTTATGATATCTTACGAGCTCATTATGGCAAGAATGTCACGTTGCTCTATACTGACACGGATTCTTTGATTGTTGAGATAGTAACTGATGATATGTATGCACACATGCGAAATAATTTAGACGAATATGATACTTCCAACTATCATAATGAGTTGCATGGTATTCCTACGACTGCTTCCGTCGTTGGACGAATGAAAGATGAGTATGCAGGAAAGCGATTCATTATTTTATGGTGCTGGATCGAAGTCATACTGTCTGAAGCTTGCTGATAAGGAAGTTGTTAAGAAAGCGAAAGGTGTTAAGAAAGTTATTATTCAGAAAGTGTTGACGGAAGTAGACTACAAAGCGGTTGCGGAGGGTCTGATAAAACAGTAATGTGTAAAATGCTTGTGTTTCGATCAACCTTACATGATATATATACCGAAATGTTAAACAAAATTGCCTTTAGGTCCCAGGATGACAAACGATATCGACTACGTGATACGTGTTCCACATTGGCGTGGGGCATTGGCGAATACCGGAATTGGAGAATGCTGATCCGTTGAGCGAACTATTGCAGGTTGCTAAGCAAATGAATTTATATTAACCGGAAGAAGAATAGTTTGGGTACTGACACTTGGTTTTTTCCTATATTCTCCCATAATGAAACTTATATTAATAATAAGTTGTATTATTTTTAGTTGTTTAAATATATTAATATTATGTATTAATTCGTTAGTAAGAGAATATATATACAAATTGTGATATAAAAAAAAAAAAAAACGAAAATGACTATTTACTATTTTTTATTAAAAATATGTACAAGACTTATTGCATTATATATATATATATATATATATATATATATATATATATATATATATATATATATATATATATAATTATAAAAAAACCGACTCAAAGCACAGTGGCATAATGATTTACAATGAAAGTAACAAACGGGTTGCATAGCAGGAAGAGGTGGACTTTCCTCAAGTTCAATAACAGGCTGGGTCACAAATTTTCTGATGTAATCTGCTTTCTCTCTTTGACATAGACAGTATCTGTTGGCTGAATCAATCTCTCGAGTATTCTTCGAAAGTGGTGTGGTGGTTATACCCTTCTTCCCATTTAATACAGTGCTGGTTTTGCATTAACCAAGTAGCTTGACGACCTCTCTGCATCCAACGTATGCCAGGGATACGGTGATTTAAAACAAAATGGGCAATTTGTTTCCCATTATAAATGGCGAGTTCTTTTGGTATAAAGCTTTTGAAATTTTGAACCCTTGTACATCGATTATGACGGACATTGTATTACAACTGTCGTACTGCTTTGGTTAACGCGTTGTATGTAACTAAACGATCATGGAGTATAACACAGTATGCTGTCGTTTAGCGGGTATGTTGGGATGTTTCAAACTCTAACGAAGAACTACTGCTTTCGAGTGCAATACTTTTTTTGATTTGAGCAGTCGACCACCATCAGTGGTGCAGCCGTCGTAAATTGAATAGGTGTGAGTAATGGTTGTCCATCTCTTTGATAATATGACATTTGGAATTTAGCAAACATTTCATACACGTGGCAAAGCAATTGTTATCATAATTAACATTTAAATTATCATATGGTCGGTGTTGAGGAATACCGAATATTCTTAGTGCACATTTATCGAATTTACTCGCATCGTGCATAACATTATTTTCTCGTCCAGTTTGAAACCCTTAATAATGTATCTCGGTGTTTCAATACTAGTCGATGTTTTGATTGCCCATGTATGCTTATCTGTTGTTGGTATAGCGGGATATATGTGGGTTTCCCAACTTCTAAATGCTAGTGGAGTATTACATTTTTATCAATGTATTTCGTTAACGCTAATTCCTCCGCTAATGCTGGAACGATGTGTGGAACTTTCCAATAAATCTTATCTATGTTAACTTTTAATGCTTCGTCCACAGTTGAAATTACTGCATCGGTATCAATATTACTGAATTAATACAAGTTCTTGTCTAATGTTCAAAATCACTTTATTATAATCTTCAGCAAAGCCAAGCAGCATTCGCAAAGGTAACACAGACATTAAAATACCCTTGCTCATTTGTTAGTGTGCTGTTTGATAGGAAACCAACCGGCATTTTGATGGCGGGCAAGATCATTGGGTGTCAATGATACTAATCCTTTCATTGTCGACGTTAACCCCACCTTAGTTACGGAATCTACCACTATTCCATTCATTTCATATCTAATTTCACTGAATAAAAATGCGATACCATTATTAACGAACCTTGCGGTGTTAGAGACAGTACCATCCTGTCGCAATAATCTTCCCTCTACATAAACATAACTTTCTGATGGTAGAGTGCACATGTCTTCCTGAATGGGTATCCTGATTTCATCATTGTTTCCAAATCTCGTAGTATATGGTTGATGGGTGTGCAGTTCGGAATTAACGATAGCATTATCAACAACAACTTTTTCATTAACGTTTAATACACTCATTGTAGTACTGTAAACCCGAGACTCTCCAAGAATGCTTTGTTCTGCGCTGTCAACGCTTTGGTCGCTGAACGCTTACTGACTTACCCTTTCCACACTTCACTCTTTTATAGTTTGTTTTGCACTGGTTACATGCACATGTATTATACCGCGTCACCATATTTTCTTTAAATGTAGTCCTATCGTTATGACTTCTCCGTTAAAATTGACGAGATCTCCGTCTTGGTCTACTATTTTAAGTGTTATTGTTGAAATGGTAGATGTATTTATAGGTAAGTAGATAACATGTTGAGGTGATTCGATTATTTTATATCCCGCTGGTACACTGGGAAAGAATTGATGAATTATTGTGATGACTCACCATTTTTAAAACTACCACTTGTTATATTGCACTCGATAATTAATGAGTTAATTTTGATGATGTTAATAGGGTTCTCAGAGGGTACACTTTTTAGCTTGGTAAAACAGTTTTATTAAAGCCCAGCATAGGCCCTATCGAATGGACACATTGAAACTAATGTTATGGGTTGCTTTCATGGTTGCTTTCATAGTATTATTATTTGCTCGTAAATCAATATACCCCTTATCGTCTTTCACTGAGTCATTAATATATTTATTCACATCTGCGATTTCGTATGTTCCTGGCGGTATTGTAATTTTATTCTTCCAAATATGAGCATGTTGTTCTTTGAAGTAACGTTTTGTATAGTATTGAACGATTCAAAACTAGTTAACCCCATTACATATTCCGACTCATTATCAAGAAAAATCGGTGGATTAAATGTGGCCAGGATAGCTTTTACCGGTGAAGGTAAATGTGTACGACATCACGATCACGTAACAACTACTGACAATCAGAACGAGTAGTCGTATAAAAATCGTAAGACTAGATGACCACAGTTGTATGTATTGAACTCTTGAACCTTAGTAAAGTTATAATCAATTGTGTTTCTGCTACCATCACTTTTAAAATAGTGGACTAATTCAAGGGTGGTTTAAATGTCCTATACTATCAAAATATGTTATATGTCTATTACGCTTAATATATGCTGTCCAGTGTGTTCCCTGATTAGCTTGATTATCCAGATTTACCACATTCATTCCTATGGATTCGTGTAGGTATTATCTCGCATATATATCCCTCTAAATAGGGAATCTTTAATTGCTCAACAAATTTTGATAGCTCAACATTACTTAAGGCGTGGCGTGGTAGCTTCAGTGGGAGTTTTTGAATACGGTTGTAAATATACCCAAACCTCGTTTATATGGTTTTAGATATAAACCTTTTCCAATGCAGCTGCTTCCATTGCTTGGTTGTGTCGTTTGGTTTCTTCTAACGTTTTTGTCGCAGCTTTTGCGTCGGTAACCGCTTTTGCAACTGCAGCTGCACCGCCACCCCTAACCCTAATGCTGCAAATAGGGGAATAAGAGGTATGAACCCCCTCGTTTTGGTATAGGTAATATTCTGCTCTTGGGTGACATGATTTTTTGTGTTTTAGAACGCTTAAGGCTTGGTGTATTGTAGATCGTAAAGATGATCGAAGTTTACCACCAACACGACGTCGCGCTAGAAGTACCGCTTTGTTAAATGAAATTGGTTTGGGAGTACGCTTTGTTCTTCGTGATTTGCTTCCCATTCTATTGCCTGTCCGTGATCTTCCACCCATCCCCATTTTCCGTTTTCCTTTCATTATTCCAGTATGTTAATGCAGCTGCCCTTTCTCCAAATGTAGCGTTTGAGGAACGAAATCTATTCCAAGCTTTTTGTTGCAAAGTTTTATCGGCAATGTGTCGTTGACTTAAATCGTTTGACTGGGAGTATGCAATATCGTGCTCTTTACAGGCTTCGTCCAATTCATTAATACCTTTGTCGCCCAGCTAATCGTTTTGTAAACGGGTACCCGGTCCCAATATCTATGGTATATGCAACTCCACGGGTAATTTATTTATTAAGGTATTAATTAATCCTGAACCTTTTCTTCTTATTACACCGAAGTATACTTCATACCAGACTGGCTGTCACTCACTACTAAACTACTTTTTTGTTGACACGTATATATATTAGTACCATACAATTTGTGGTTTAGTACTATGACAATCGCTTCATTCCGCAAGACACAGAATTACCTATTAAAATTATGACACAGCTGATAACAAGGAACTTTACTCTAAACATAGCGGTTTACTAAAGGAGGATGTAAACGAGGTATAATCGTTGGTCCATCTGGGTGCGGAAAAACAAATGTTATGATTACCTTTTAGAACATCCAAATGGTTTACGTTTTGAAAATGTATATATTTATTGCAAATCATTATATCAACCTAAATACCAGTACCTGAAATTTACTGACACCCATAAAAGAAGTCGGGTATTTCGAAAAGTGATAATAGTGATGTTATATCCCTAGTGATTCCCGTAAAATTCAATAATGATTTTGATGATGTAGCGTGTCATAACAAAATGAAATAAGAGATCATTTCTGTTTTGGCAGACATCGAAATAATGATTGTTTCTATCTGTGTCAAACGTATTCTTCAATTCCAAAACAGCTTATACGTGATAATGCTAATTTACTTATTCTTTTCAACAAGATCACACTAATCTTAAGCATGTGTATGATGATCACGTTAATGTCGATATGTCTTTGATAGGTTTAAAGATTTATGTTTTGTTGCTGGCAAGACAAATTCGGTTTTATTGATTGATAAAGGCGATGTTAATACAGGTCACCGTAAGAGATTTGACTGTTTTATGCATTATAAATATGGTACAGTATGGAACATATGCAGTCGTAATGGAGGAGCGCTTAGTACAAGACATTTTGCGTGCTCGCAAGAGCGTGCAACAAAAATATGCTATTTGAAAGAAGATACTGCTCTTACAGAACGTGCAATGGAACACTTTAAACCTATTACACAACCATTAAAACAATTAATTACTAAAAATGGTCTCTCATCAAAGCTGAACCCTTACGCCAGAAGCTGTCAAAAAAAGTCATTGCACAAGAAATGAAGTTTTTTACATACACACCTAAAACAGCTTTGGAAGGCTACTCTTGTTCCCGCAACCATTCCCAACCTTCGCAGGAAACTGTAATTGCTGATACCACTAACGATGATGATGTGGAAATTCCTACTTTACAACAATTGAAATCAGAACTGTTAGCTGCTGGATCTCAACCCCCTTTGAAGATTATCTAAATCAATACCAAGGATTAGCTAAGTACTACGTTGAAGGTATATTTAGAGATACCGAAGAGAATATGACTTAACATATGGGTACATTTCATTCCGGAAGAAGAGAAATTTTTATTGGGATGCTGAATAGACTTTATTGGTGAAAATTTCATATCGCTCTTCCTGATGGATCATCCTAGACTATGAGGAACACCGGGATTATATGAACTACTTTTTAAAAAATGCCTACGGGTACAAAAGAGTGAACAGCAATACAATGACATTTGCGTCGTACTAATGCTGCCCGACGTAATTATAACTGATGACCAAATCCGAGGAACTAATAGTAAAAAATATTGAAATCATTAAACCATTACTTCAACCTAGAAAACGTTCGCCATCATCTATTGCCCTCCAACCACAAGATCTCGAACAACTTCTATATCCAAAAGAGGTGGTGGCATGCAACTATTGCGATACAATAACAAAGCTATTGGTTTGTACCGTGGAATAACCGAATAAGTTAGTAGATTGGTTACGGAATTATTAGGATCAATGTCGAAGGAAATACTAGCAATCACAACGAATAATATATATAATTGATGAACTACGTAAGCAAAAGTAATAAAACAGCTTGTTATAAACCTATTACTATATCCTTTTCATTTCATTGTTACACGACTACCACTAAAGGATACATGTCCATCAGTTATGCCAATAGATAAATTTGGCGACATCTTCATCATCAAATGACAGTGGATAAATTTGGAAACATATTACTCAGCATCGCAGTGATCTGAAGCAAAGTGATATATATTACGAAACTTATTTTACCTTGCAAGGTGTCTTGCAACAGACAACAGTAGATATTCCATTGGGTATCAATGGTAGATATTTCTTTCCTACAGAGGAAAAATATTGCATTTAAGTGGTTACCTCGAGATATTTCTTCAGTGGATACTGTAATATATAACACCGCTGTTTCTAAATAATAAAACTATTCGTAAGGAAGGTGTGATTCAACCTATAATTCCAAAAAATCACTTTCGACAAAGTTATTCATCCTAGAGTTGTACTACAATCCAAAGTAAAAATGAGTAAATCGATGTTGTTGAAGAACTGCACAAACCAGCAAGGAGAAATTTTCCCGACGTTGTGTACTAAAAGGTTTTGATTCTTTCAAGCTGATTTAGTGGAAATGATACCTTATGCTCATGTGAATAAAGGATTTCGATATATTTTATAATAATTAATGCCTTCTCTAAATATGTCTGGGCTTTCCCCATCAAACGCAAGAATGGTAAACTAGTCGCGGGTAATGGATAAACTTTCTGGTTTGCAAAGATGCCTACCATATACAAACTGATATGGGAAAGTTTTATAATGCAGAATTTAAAAAGTAATGAAAAATTCAATATCAATCATTACAGTAGTTATTCCACCTTGAAAAGTAGCATAGTCGAACGTGTAATCGTACCCTTAAAGCAATAATGTGGAAAACATTCAGCATGCAAGGATCAATAAGTGGCTATCAATTTCCTCAAATTGTTACCGATTATAATTCAAGAAAGCATAGAACAACGGATATAAACCGGTAGATGTAACGGAAAAAGAATGCAGATATTTTGCAACATTTAAAATGTCAGAAAGTTCTTGACCGTAAAACACCTAAATTTAAAGTGGGGAACATGTACGCATTAGCAAACATAGAAGCATATTCTCTAAGGGTACACACCTAATTGGAGTTACGAAGTCTTTCGAATATCAACAGTTAAACGTTTAAGCCCACTCACCTACACATTACGTGATAGTCGAGATGAAGAGATTCAAGGTCGGTTCTATGAGCCAGAACTACAAAGTGTTAAACACCCAGACATTCATCTAGTTGAACGTGTCATCCGACGTCAAGGGAATAAAGCTCTCGTCAAGTGGTTGGGCTTTGATACTTCTCACAACTCCTGGATTTCTACCAAAGACATTGTGTAATACGCTAATTAACCTTAATTATATATACTGTAATATTAATATGCAATAAACAGATTTTTTTTACTTTTTTATTACTACTATCCTATACAAACATCACTACATACTACTAAAGCGTCTGACAAACACACTCACGATGCTGTTTTTCGAGAATTGGTGAAATTATATTACGCCTATTCTTTTTTAAATCGTGCAGAATCTCTAGCTAATTGTTCCCATTCTCCTTTTCGCCTGTGAACTCCCATACTACTATGTAGTGAACTACGTTTTGGACTCATTAATGCACCTTCTTCACTGGGTGAGTCGTCATCTGATGACTCAAAATTCGGTAAATATCTTTCTATTTCGTGTATAAATTTAATGATATTTCTTTAAGGTCTTCTATTAATCGCTTTATACAACAAATACACTCTTTCACCTACATGCGATGTTAAGTATTTTCACAAAGGCGTATTCCTCCCCATACTTATTAACTAGATTATTTAAATAGTCATCACTAAATCTACCCATTCCATACACTTTTCATGATCAGCATCGAATTCTAATGATTGTAACTGGCAATTAGTTTTCTGCACTAACACAATCTACAGCTTTAGGCCCACCCGCACTATAACACATCCACATATTGACTAACATCTAATACTATCCACTATTGACTACAAGGCGTTACCCCCCCAGTTATAGGATTGGAAATCCATATCCAATATAGTTTCTCCTTGGCAAATACTTCCATTTCCAGAAGGCAGGCTATGTTGACCTCAAATACATCAGCAATGGACCTATAACTTGGTGAATGTTTTCAGGAATTGTCGCTGTCGACTGTATTAGGTTTTATAAAACTCTGGAAAGTTCACAGTATCTGCCAACTCCAATCGGTAATATATTATCTTCAAAAGCTTCCATAACTGTTCTATAGACTCCCATCCTAAATAGACATCAATTTCGTCACTATCACAGAGGCGTATAATTTTTTCTTGTTAATATTTTCGTACGAGACAGTCTTCGATCCCAGTTTGGTAGGTAGCCATGTTCCTTCAGGACTGTAGAAATAATTAGTAATCACCCTTGATTATCCATAAGTATACGCCATTCCTGCTTGTCAAACACCACTCCACTCTTCGTTCCACCTAGTTTTGACTGGCTCAAATCCAAATTTGGGTGATAGAACACTAACAAACTTTGTTTTACTTTTATTTAAGAAATAATGCACATTATTAAGCAAAATATCGCAATATTTACTTGAACTTATAGCACCGAAATCTTCGCCTTTTCTATGGCTTGACGTACGATGTTATCCATTATAACGATACTGACTTTACATACATTCCTCTCTTTTATATATGACACTCTCCCACTATGTACCCTCCTCAAGGCTACTTACGTGACCTTCACGATTATACCACACATTGCTTTAGCGGTCTTGTCGTTACACCTTTTCAAGGTTTTCTTTTCGTTCCACTACTTCAAGGATTCTAGGCATACTTATTCCAAGGTTTTCCACTTTCCACACAAGGTCATCACAAGGTTACATACCTCAGTATTATTCGTATACTTAAAGGAGGGTTTTTATACCATAGTTACCGATCTTCACTATGTCAGTTACTCCAGTGCAAGACGATTGGAAGACTCCTGCAGTGTACCAACCACAAACCCTATTTCAATTAGTACGCGACGGACATGTCAATTAATTCCGAACTGGGTAAATTTTGAAAAGGAAGGAATACTACGGCTTCCATAACCAAAGTGCTACGAAATAATTATGAACTGGTTCAGTGGAATTCAGCGTGGTATACCGAAATGAGCAAGGTAATACGCGAGCACTTTGCGGCTCCGTGTAACAGCATATGCCCACATTGCAATAATTTATACCATCTGGTGGACTTCATGAATTTGTGTCATTGCTGGGATTGAAACCAGGAGATTACCGCGTAGTGGACCATCATATGCATATGGAGCGCTGGACTGCGCGACCACCTGTCACGAATATTTTGGTGCTCGTGGAGCGCCTCTCACACAGTTATACGATGTGTACGATGATGACTCATGTATACTGTGTGATGAGGTGTTACTACAGTAGTCTTTTTACTGTATCTATTTTTTTTACATATTGTAATATTGTATATTGTTTATATATTTTTTTTGTATATTTATAGAATACATTATTTATTCAGTATCATACTGTTTTCGCTGATGTTAACAACCCAAACTTTTTTATCCTCAGTATTACAATTGTTTCGATAAACGCTTACTAACGTATCGAACATGGTCTGGAGTTCACTCACCCTCATCGCTTGCTGCAGCAGGATTCATTTCACATCTTCAGACGATACGGTTGAATGTTTCATGTGGGGTTAGAATAAACCGATGGCAGCCAGATGTCAATCCGTTACAGGAAACACGATGGGCACCACATTGCACGTATGCTCAGCTCCTCGCACCACGTCCGCGCAGATGTACTGAAACGGAAGGGAGGACCTTCTGCACTTGTACTAAATCAAAATGTTTTATTCCTAAAGAAAATCATATATCTGAGTAATAAATTAGTACATGTCTGTCTAATCAATTAAATATATTAACATATTTTTTTTTTATTTTGGGTGAGCAAAAAAAAACATACAAGTGGGCAATAGCATTTGGGTTTTTGCGATCGTGCTCAGACTTAACCTTGTAAGTGGAAGGAATGCGTTAGGTCACTGAGGGAATAGTGGAACAGGAAAGGGGGACCTTTTGGTAATGATTTGTCGACTTGTAATTGTGGAACAGGAAACCGGGTCGGATAGCCTTGTAATAGTGGAACAGGAAACGGTGTTTGTGACCTGTGGTAATGATATTATTTGGTCACAGTGATGGCCTTTGTAGTGGAACAGGAAAGGGGCTTGGACCTTGTAATGATATGTCTCAGTGATGGCCTTGTTAGTGGAACAAAAGCAGAGCTTGGACCTGGTAATGATATGTCTCAAAGGTTGATGTGGAACAGAAATCAGGGTTTGTGACCGTGGGTTTGTGGTAAAATCATTAGGTCACATTGCGCTTTTTGACCTTGGTACGGTGAAATTTTGTAAATTAAATGTGGGGCCTTGGAAATTTTGTCCCAAAAGTCTCCAATCTTACCTACTTTTAATTTTAATTAAAGGTTTTTTTTTGGAACTTAATTGTCCCAAAGGTTGTAGAAACTTTATAAAAACCAAACGTGTTTTATTACGTTATTGAGTAATAACCTCCATAGTTGGACTAACCAGTTCAGAAAGGAAAAATTTGAAATTTGGAGAACGTGTTATATGCCTTGGCAATTTAAGGATAAAATGGACTAAAATCTTGGTTTACGGAAGAAAAAGAAAGAAAGCGTAGGATTAATGGACAATTTAAGTAAAATTACATTTAAGAACTTGAAAACTTAGTAACGATTATCTTTTTTGTTGTTTTGGCGTATCGTTGTGTAATTTTTTTAATTAATTGTTGAAAAAAGAAATCGATGTCGAGATGTTGTAGGCTGTTTTAGTAAAAATTTTGCAGAAACGCAAATTTGTATTGACTGGTTTTCAACCACGCTGTTTTATGTATTAAACATTTGTTTATTATTTTGTGCAGGACAAATATATTTATCTTTTTTATTTTTTGTTTATTTAGCCAGTTATGAGATACATCACGTTTATTAATTGGTGACCTAGTTTTTTTGACAAGTTAAATGTAGACTTTGCATATTTTGGATTTTAAGATTAATGAACAACCTGAAAGGTTATATTTGCCAGGTTGATTGCAAAAATTTTCATGTTAGTTTCATTTACGCAGTACACTAATGACGGATCAGCTGTCGATTTAAAAATTTCATTAAGTATAACTAGAGATGGAGTTTTAAGAACTTACATATTTACGAATGTCACATACAATTCAGAGGTATCATAAAGGAACAATTATTAAGCCGATGATATTGATTTTCTTTTGATTAGGAATTTTAAAAATTAATTATCGACCATTGAATGAAGAACTATTTTATTCATTAATAAGTAGAAATTTAACTTTATATGTATACGAGGGATATGTAGAAAATATTCAGTTAAAGTGTTATAGTTTTGGTATTCTGGATGTACAGGGTACAATCAGGTAGTTTGTGACGACCCGTGTATTTCAGTTTTTTTTTTGTATAACTGTTGGTTACGTGAATGCAGTTAAATTTGATTGATAAATTTTGTTGTATAAATTTTGGTTTACGAGGTGTATTCAAAAAGTTTCTAATAACCTGGGTAGTACTAAATATATTTGAGTTTGAGTTGAATTATTTGGGACGAGTGTTTGTTTTAGAACCCTCGTGTAAGAGTTTACTGAGTAAGCACAATCCTACTTTCCACAATCAAGTAGGGTTAATTAACACCCAGCTTAAGACAATTATTTTAGCAAAGTTTCGATTGTGGTGGCGCCTGGAGACATATTTTCCCGGACTGAGCTGTTTGAATATCGGTATAAGGTGTTTGAGCGTATTAATCATTCATTTTACTTCTTATATCGACCACGCCCATCTCCCTGTTAGCTGGCTTGGCAACCCGCTTCCATTAGTAAGCATACACGACGCCTAGTGCGGTTTGGACGTGTAACAAGCTACCATTGCGGGAACACTAAATAGCGTACATTAATGTATCTTGCTTCCAGATTTAATGGCAGAAGAACAAAAGACATTATCAACAATTTTTTCTCGTATTTAAAACGTTTGTCCATATAATTAACATAATGGCCACGACACCACCGTGTGTAAGCTAATACAAAAAAGTAATTGAAAATAATTACGTACCTTTCTAGGGGAGTATACCTAACACAAGTCGTGTATTCCAACGCGACGCAAACTGAAAATAGAGCTTTGAAACGCGTGATGCAGTTTGAAAAACTGAAATAATGCGTGCCATTCTAAAATCAAGTTCAGTTTCTTATATATAGAATTATGGGCTAACTTCAATCATTTGTAATACTTCATGTGTATTGTACGATAAACTCACAATTATTTGAATATCAACGTAGATTAGTAGTAAAAAAATAAACTATAATAAATTTAGCTCGTTTTCTACATTGATGTTCTATGAATAAAGTCAAGAATTACGGAAGAACATGATCCTTGGGTGACAAAATATATGGAAGAAATCAATAAAGTTACTTTACACCAAATTAGTATTTCGAACGAATGTCTACGTCAACACTTGGACAGTTTAATATACACTCTAAAGTATGTACGTAACAATTCGGAAAGGACAAACAGCAAGACATTTTATCATAAAACTGCAATATCTAACCGAAAGTATCCCTCTTATACTCATGGACAAAACAAACTTTATTCATCTCGTGTTCGCGAGCATCGTCAAAGAAAGGGAATATGCATAAGCACGTTACTTAAAAGGAGAGAATTTAAGAAATCAGAAGTACCACACATACGTAACCCTAATAATCGATAATGTACTTTGTCGTTCTTCAGTAGAAAAGGTTTCCTAGAGGAAACATTTGCAAATCATCACCTACTAGGGCTAGTACATGTGTACCAATGTTAAATGTAATAGAACTTATGTGTTGGAGATAAACAGAAAAAGAAATGCGTTTGCCCGCTAACTAGACCGACGGATCGCCTTCACGAGTGACAAAGCAATCAGCTGTGTTACTCTGTACCACACATCCGTCAGGCAAAGAGCGAGTGTTTTGCTAAGGTGGCATGCTCGTAGAACTTTCCGAGTTCGACGTTACCTTAGAGCGAAAACTAGAAAATATTCAAGTACTTTCTGCTTTCACGATGAAGCAACATGGACGCCCGATCCCTCTTGTGATGGTAGAGCTACTAACAGAAGAAAACAAAAAGCTCGATAGGTTATGTACGTCGCCCGCCTCCAAGTAACAGTGGAAGAGTTGCGGCGGAAAACTGACATTGAGCAGTGTCACTGGTGTTAGGGTTTCCGCCACGCACAGCATTGCTGCAGAGCAACCGCACGCTGTGTCAAGTGCGCCGAAGATTATCACTCCAGTGAATGCACGAAATCCCGTACAGAGCGGACCAAGTGTGGTGAAGACCTCCCCGCTAACTAGAAGGGTTGTGCGTAGTTCCCTCCACCTTCACAGCGGAAGGGGATAAAAGATCCACAACGACAGGAAAGAGCAACGCGTTTCTCAAACCGGTGTCATTTACGCCAGAGTGACGGTAGGCAAAGTGAAAAGGCGGAATTACAGACAGCGGCTCCCCGCGCTGTTTTTACTACGCCTGCCCAATCCATCATAGGGTTTGACTCCTTCTTCGAAGGTTTCAATCTGTAGAAGGCCCTACCTGTCATCCGCAAGGCGACAGCAGCGTTCGTTTAGGCGAAATCTGCACTGGACCTATGGAAAGTGATCTTCACGCGCCGTTCAGAACTGGTTGATTTTTTCGGGTAATCGTCAAAGGTCCGGTGTGAATACTGGTGCCACAAGTGAAGTATATAGTATCGACTCTTATTTAATTTCCATGTTCTGTTAATTCCGACTACTTTACTCACACAACTAATACTTGTTTCCCTTTATTTAAGATACTCGGAGCATCAGCGACAACAGAACTGTCCACACAATTTTACCAACGACAACCACCAGCACAAGACTTTATTTGGATACCCACAATACACAACACCATAATGTCAACAGGCATACCACAACACCACGCAACCCAACAACTATGCATTCCAGCGTAATATTAGTATATTATTTCAAATTGTAAGATGTACTTATATATATATATATATATATATATATATATATATATATATATATATATATATATATATAATATATATATATATATATATATATATATATATATATATATATATATATATAATATAATATCTATTATTGTTACTATTATTAATGTAACTACAATTTTAATGAACTTTGTTGACCTTGAACTTAAACTAACAAATAAAAAAATGTGTATTAATTTTTAAACTTATTCGTTCTACTGATAAGACAAATGTACATTATTTCTAATGAAATCAAGAAGTACGTCGCGCACTGTAATATGATTTAAATTATCGGCCAAGCTTTTCGGTTTTAACTCAAAATTCGGAGATATGGGGTGAGAGGAGATTCGATTAAGTAGTTTTCTGCCTCTTCGTTACACAGACAAATACACTAGAAAGGTTTTATACATGTACTTCTTATAATACACTTCCAAATAAATTAAGTATCTAAACTTAAAATATATGATTCTAATAACAAAATAAAGAAATATAATTAAAAAATAAATTAACTCCAAAACTAATAAGTAAACACAAATTTTTTTTAGTGCAGACTACTGCTGTGGTAGAAAGGAACCTGGGTGTTCATTTTCGGTCAACTGCGTACTGAAATATGATTAGTAACATTAATTAGTGGATTAAAAAAACCAATCAAATAATTAATACGTGCACGAATGTGGTTTAAATGGTTTTATATTTCTCTTTGGAAATTATTTTTAAAAGGACCTTTAAATTGGGTGCTACCCGTCGTTTATTCATTGCTAGGATTTGTGTTCCTTTCATAAATGAAGATCGATATTCTTTACTTTAAGTTTACGTTTACTATTTATAATTTTTTTCGGGCAACCTATTAACGCAAATTATTCTCAGACTTAACTAGCAAAACCTAACTATTAATATGTACAGGGCGATCGAGAGATTCTAATTAAACTTATTAATTACTTACTAAATACAATGAGAAATTATTAAAGGATAATGTAGAATCTTAATTAAAGGACAAGAGTGATGAACTTAATGGAACTAGGTGGTCGCGAGGGATAGGAAAACCACAATTAACAGTTTTGTTGTAATGGCTGCCTGGTGATGTAGACCAATGACATTAAGGAGCGACTACACCGCAACCCCGTCCGATCTGATGTTAGTAGATTGCAGCACTGGGCCACTACCCTGCACCCACTGTCGCCTGGTAGTGAATAGATATGGCGTTGGACTACTACCCTACCAGCCTGGTGTATTAGTAAGTGTATGTATAGTTTCAAACTTACCCGCAGAATTAGAAGGCTTAGTTATGAAATATCTAGTGAAGGTAAAAGAAAAAAGAATCGTAATGTGCGGTTATATACAAACACTCCGTGGGCGTTTCTATCTATGGTTAAATTTTGTAAATGTAACGCATGAGTTTATTAACGACGAACATTTTAATTAACTTCGTAAACTCAGGAAGAATTACAGGATTTAAATCTTTTTCGGACGGTATCAAAGATGATTTACCAGATTTCGGAAAGTGCAGTAGATAGCTCTAACACAAGTCATTCAAATATTGATGCAAAAATTTTTCAACTCCTTACAGCGCTTGTTACTCAACAGTATTGCTTGAGTGTAAACTTCCCTTCAATACTCACCAAACGAACCTTTATTTTTGCTAAATACACTTGAAATTAGTATATAAGGACGATAAACAAGCGAATGCATCCTATTCCGTGCACATGGTCGATATTACCTATAACAAATAAAAATTCTACTTCTTGTCGGAAGCCAACTTAAACAAAGATAAATTTTCGCTTATATAACAAAAAGGTAAGTTTTCAACACGGTCTTGCCCATTGAACGTGTATGAGATGAGGTCGGTAGGCGACTGGGTAATTTACTACACTCTCTACACAGATAACTTACACGATCTCCGGCTACGGATTCAATACGCTTGGGTTGATTTGCCACAGGTAGCTATAGATCACTTGATTGATAGCATGCCACGCCGTCTAAATGAGTGCATTACAAATCGTGGCGGAGCAACTCATTATTGAAAAAAGATTTTTAGTTTTTTTCTTTTGCTTTCAAATTTTAATCGCTTGTTTGTTTTAATGAAAGGCATCGTTGACGAAAATTTCAATAAAATCGCTCAATAAATTCTAGGTGTTGCAATTTTATGGAAGTCAGTATATATATATATATATATATATATATATATATATATATATATATATATATATATATATATATATATATATATATAGGCACCAGTGTACTCTGTTGAGCTCGATATGTTATCAGGTCGCTATGAATCCCGAGGTTGGCGTTTCTTACACAACTCGTTTTTTTATGCAAAGTATATACTCTTAGGTACTTGTGAATCTTGACAACGTTGCCGCCGTAAAAACAAACTGTAGCAGGACATAAAAGACCAACTATATAATATTACATACACGAAAATGTCTAATTACGTTGACATAATACATATCAGAGCATTAAACATTTGTAAAATTAAAATAATACTTGTTTGATCCTAACAGTAATTAAAAATCAAAGTGTCACGGCCAATCGATTATTTTAATTTATTAATGCGGTCATATTCAGTATCTTAAAATTTTTATTAGTACTTTTAACAATAATAAATTTATCCATGATTGCACTATATTTGAAACAATACACTTACTGGATGCTTGTACGTTATGTTATAAGTAGAGAGCGGATTTTATGCATTATAAAATGCCAAAATATGCAAAACAAACTACTAATAAAAAATGTGATTTTTACATCTTTAATAAAAAAAATTTAACACATAATATGCAAAAAACTTTTACAAGAAAGTATTTACATAAAAAATTGAAACTATTAGTCAAAATATAATACATAATTAAGATAATACGTATTAATAATAATATAATATACTTACCATATCAACAAAAATTATTTAGATAAAGGGTGGCTTTGGAATTCTGATTGATTCAAAACAAAACAGACACTTAATTGACATGTAGAACCAACAACAAGCTGAACCTATCAAAGACAGTGATTTTGTTTCTGGCCACCTTATCTAAATAATTTGTGTTCATATGGTATATAAATTTAAATTATAGGTACTTAATACTCTATGCTTCATTGCGTTGATTTGCAAAACAATTTATAATTATATGCTTTTCTATGTTTTCTGGTAGAAAATTTTGACGTCTATCAGAAAGTATATATTTATAGGTGGAAAAACTTCTTTCCACGTCTACAGACGTTATAGGTGCATTTTTTAATGCGGTTAATATGGACAAATCTAATTGTACATCCAGATCTTCCCGATTTTCGACCAGAGTCAAAATTTTGTTAATTTTAGTTAACAGCTGATAACCACTATTTTTTTGTAAAATTTCTTTAAATTTATTTGAAATAAGTTTGCCGGTATTTCCTGGGGCAGTATAAATTAATTTTTGAATATTATTTACTAGTTCTATCGATGCGTTAAGTGGCAATGCTTCCGTTGCCAATTTACAAATAGTCCCGCTTACAAAATAATAATGTGCTTTTATAAATGCTAATTGATTGCGCAGTTCTGATTTCTTTAAAACCGATTGCGCTTTATTGATACAAGCACTTGAATTATCAGACAAATCTAAAATTAATTCCTAAATTTTTTCCAAATTTTCTGAATAAAAAAGAGCAGCATTTAGCCACGTTCCCCAACGCGTAATTACAGGTTCTGGTGGTAGAGAAATGTTAGGTAGTTTTTCTCTGTATAACTGTACTCGTGTCGGCTCCTTTACAAACACTTTCTTTACGCTACTTATTAAACTATTTACTAAAGAAAATTCATTTCGAATTGCTTCGGCTACTCTATTTATACCATGAGCCAAACATGTTACGTGAATTAAATTTTCGTATAATACCTGCAATTGCTGGCCAGCCTTTACCATATATGGCGCGGCATCAGAAAACATCAAAATAATTTTATCTGTTGGAACAGTATCGGGAACGAAAAACTGCATGCAAGTCTCATTTACAAATCTAACTATTGTTGCATTATTGGTTTTATGAAGTACTTTACAAGAAATCAAATATGACTTGGAAGGTTGTTCTTCGCTTAAATAACCTAACATTAAATATGCAACATAACGTCCACGACAATCTGTAGTTTCATCTACTATGAAACAAATATATTTATTTTTAACAATTTCTTTTATATGTAGCATGGTTTCAAGATATACTGCATTAACATAATTTTTTCTAAGTGTGCTTTCATCTGGCACTTGCTTGTTACTAATTTTTTCTAAAAAAGATCTAAAAGTATGGTTTTGAAGCTTTTTTAAGGGAATGTTAGGCTTAACTAGAGCACTGCATAATTCAAAATTGAATTCTTCTTGGTCGTTTCTTTTGGATGTTTCACCACGTAAATATTCTCGCAGAAATGTTTGAGACAGCTTGGTTTTCTTCTGTGTTTCTAATTTTCCCTTATGCAGAGCGGTCTCAATGTGTTGCGTAATTTGGGATTTTCGTTCGCATGCGATCTAAACCAATATTCCCAATTTAAAAATAAATCAAAACATAATTGATTAGGTTTCATCGTTGTACTTTAAATATTTCCCGCGTTGTCTTATGAAACGATGTATTTAAATACAACGTTTGAATAGAAAACTAATACCTGCTCTGTATTCACTAAAGGCCTCGTTCATTGTTGTCAGTGTTTAAAAATATTTTAAAACAGTATTCTGAATTGTCACTTACCGCTTTTCCACATGCTATACAAAACACCTTTTCACCGTCCATTCGGACTGCTGGGACATTTTTTATCCATACTGGAACTAAATTATTCTTTACTTTTGGCATCTTAAATATAATTCGAAAACCAAATTCTGCACACTGCACTACTGTTCACTTGCACGTTTTAAAAAGGAATGGGCAATATTATTCCTTATTTTAAAATAGGGTTTTTCCACTAAGCAAGGTGATTTGGATGTTAGGGATTAACTATGTATATTTTACTCATCAACTCTTTCCATACAAAAATTTAAGAAGCACCCAACAAAAAACCGTATTACCTCTATGCAATCCAGAAAGATTAGGATTTAGGATAGTTGTCAACTGAGACAATAATTAAAAGTAAACAACTACCTGCCGATGTTAGACACCACCTTTTAAAGATATTTATTTTAAAAGGATATAAAATTTCTAACTTTGAACAAGAGTCCCGAAAATATTTCATAACCTGAGTTTCAACGCAAAAATTGAAAAAAAACCTGTTAAATTATGCAAAAAAAGTGCAAAATATGCGTAAAATATCAAAATATGCAGTATTTGACCAAATATGCAAAATATGCAAAAACTAATTAGTGCCAAATAAATATAATTAATGCGATTCGTATAAAAACCGAAACGCGTGGGTGGTACTATAAAATATAAGCAATATGCAGTTTGCATAAAATCCGCTCTCTAGTTATAAGCAATTTTCTGAAGGTAGATACTATAAATAAATCGTTGTCATCTCTAAAGCCTTGTTCTTGTTTTCAATTACCATTTTTAACACAAAGCTTCCATTCATTTTTTTTAATTTAAACCCATTATTCATTGTAATAAATAAAACGCATTGTCATTACTGTAAGTTTTTAAATGGTATATCATTTAGTCGTTAAAATTAAGAATTATTAAATGTTACATGTTCCATGCTACGTTTTTGTTATTTTGCGCTAATTAAGTACAAAGTAACGGTAATTTAAAAATAAACCGGAACATTTGTGATAGTTCATTTTTTTTACATAGTAAACAAAGACAAGAAGCTATATTAAATACGATTATTTAACCTTTCCGTATGCGGTCTTGTTACCTTCATACTTAATTTATGGATTAATACTACGGAATGGAACAACAATATAAACTTATATTTTTTATCGTAATTGTAATAGCACAAAAACATGACCAATTGAATTCCAATTCAGTTTTTTTTAAAAATCTATAAAGTGAAAGATCATATTTTATTATATAAGTGGGCAATGTTACAATTATTTTACGAAAAAATTTTGCGTTGAATATTTTGAATATTTTTATAAGTGAATTATATATATTAACTCACCTATAGTTTAAAGATTTATTCAACTCTTTCCTATGATTCATTTCTAGCAAAACAATAAAAATTTATGAAATTTGTGCATTAGCTGATTTATTTAATAATAATTTATAGCAAAATAGTAGATATAGTGGATGTCAAAAAAGCTGACTTTAGGTTTATTCCAGAGAAGTTTCAAATATAGTATAGAAATTAACTTCAAGGGTTTGAAAATTGGAATTCAAACCCAAGAAGACTGAAAAATTCAGATGTCAAGGGCAGCAATTTTAACTTAATATTCTTGCTTTTAGTTATTTATTTGGGTTTTGGTAGAGTGCGCAGAACTTAGTGCCTAAAAATTACCGGTGCTTGCCTTTACGATGAAATATATATTGATAGTCTATACCAAGCAGAATGCTTCATAGTTTTACAAAAAGACCATGGTACATCCGTTTGATGTGACTACAACATGTGTCTGACAAAAGAAGATTTATGCACAGGCCACAGTATCTATATCAATAAATAAGTTTTGTAAAGTACTCTTTAAAGAAAAGTTAAGTGAAAGGCACTAAAAAAAAATGATAAAACGTTGAGTGTTCAAGTAAAACTATAAGTCACTAGTGATCAAAAGTAAAGTTTAGCTTACCGTTTTAGCCCATAAATGACTGATACTTCTAGTATTTTAAAAGCTGTTTAGATGGATTAATTATATTTTTAGAACAATAACCGAAAAATGAGTATTTTGTTTTTAACAATTTCGTAATACTATTATGAAAACTAAGGATATCACGATTTTAATAATTTTTAGATAAGAATCACAAAGTTGACTGACTGACTGGTCCACCTATCAACTCACAGTGGAACTTATTTAACTTAAAGACTTGACATTTTCACTTATGAGAGCCGACATAGTGGAGGTGTAAAACATGAAACGAATTAAAAGATGCTCTCCTTAAGAGGGTGAAACATGGAGCTTAAAAGAGATTAAAATTAGAATGATAACTTCCTTATTGATCAAGAGTGGATACCACAGGTCGGTTTTTGACATTTTTCGTAGGGTGGTGAAATTATGGGTTGGGGGAAGTGGAGGGTACTGGAACGTATCTGCCGTTTTTAACCATACGATGTCCAAATTTCTTTTATAAATATGCAGCCCAAATTTTTTTAGTTTCAGTATTTGTAAGGATAAAATACAGGGTCGGTTTGGTTAGGAGTGACATCCAATATTACCTGATCTACTACGAGTAGATACTTCATATTCGACAAATAGATGCATGGGTGCTTATATAATCCAATGCATTTTAATTTTTAAAAACTTTTTTAAAAACCAAGACTGCACTTAAACGTTTTATAAAAATTTAAAAATGTTTTTGGAATATACTAAGAAATTGTTACGAAATTTACAAGTACTCGTGTAGAACAAGAATATTTTAAATATGAGCATACAAGGCCGACTTTAGACATTATGGGCGAGAAGAAAATATTTCACATTTAAATTAAATGGGCGATTTGTAAACACTGTAAATTGGGTAAATGTTTAAGTTGTAATACTATTTAATGCAATTGTAAACAAACTCTGCGTTAACAATACCAGGCCATGTAGTTGACGAATCCGCGAATAACACTAATGGTAAATGTAGCGTTGAAATTAGTGAAAATACTTTTAAATTTGTAACCTTCAACAACAAAAGTCGTAATCTGCAGTAGATAGTTTTACATGTTATACCTACACAGGTGTTACAATAATACATAATGTTCGTGAATAAGAGATTTTTTTATTAAAATTAAGCCAATAGTGATCATTTATGTTGTCTTGACTGTTAAAGCTAATTGAACATACATCACACATTATTTTAACCTAAAAGCCAAACATTATTGGGTACATACAATATTAGTAATTCACGCAAAACTTAATTTTAAGAAAGTACGCTGAATTTTAACATTAAAATTGAAATATGACAACTTCAATATGAAATGTAGCATTTACTTGGAACTTACCTCACATGTACGTGAAGATACAAAGTAAGAATTAGTTCAATATTTAATATTTTTTCTGCCCTTCAAACTGAAAATAAATAATCCTAAAAATCTGATACTAGTTTCCTATTTTGTTTATTAGTTTTGTGAATAATTAAATATTCCCCCAATCATACACAATCGAAATAATTTAAGCATTAGACAAAGGTCTTTTGTGTCATCGTCTTATGCATATCTTTAAATTGATTGTGTGGAATTTTCAACATTCTTACATTATTTCTACACTACTAAACTATTTTCAAACTGACCGTTATCTAAATTTTATTGCATGTCACAATTACAAATGAATAGTTTAAACTAACAATTAACAACTTAGTTTTCAATAGTTTAATTTGTGGACATTTCTTAAAAAATCTTACATTTTTGTTTACTGCATGCTGTGGTCGCTTCTTAACATAATAATTTTCAAATAAATCGATGTTTCAAATTCGGACGCATTTGGTATATACGAAATAGCCCTTATAGAGCTCGAACATAGCTGCCACTACTTGGGCTACACAGGTTCACGTTAGTATATTCAGACAAGCTATATATAAAAGCGACCAATCCGTATATACTGCACATATAAAAGTTACATTATAGAGCCCACCCTAAAATTCGTATTTAAGCATTGTGTCATATGTAGAATCATATTTTGATGATATAAACATGGCCCGCAGCAGGGCTTCATAACGTTCTTTCGGGCTTGAGAACGTACTGTTAATATGTAGTACGGCTTCACAATGACCTTAAATATATATATATATATATATATATATATATATATATATATATATATATATATATATATATATATATATATTAATTCCTTTCATAACTTTCCTTTAAAGACCACTTTACGAACTTATTTATTGATATTGGTACTGTGGCCTGTGCATAAATTTTCTTTTGTCAGACACATGTTGTAGTCAAATCAAACGGATTTACCAACGTCTTTTTGTAAAACTATGAAGCATTCTGCTTGGTATCGACTACCAATATATGCATAAAATGCTTGCCTTTGTATGTAATATTTATAACGTTGAAATAGTAAAGGCAAGCACCGGGAATTTCTAGACACTCAGTTCAGCGCACCCTACCAAACCCCAAATAAATAACTAAAAGCAGGAATATTACGATAAAATTGGTGCCCTTGACATCAAAATTTTTTAGTCTCCTTGTATTTGAACATTCTAATTTTCAAACCCTTAAAATTAATTTTTATACTATATTGGAAACTTTTCTGTAACAGAACTAAAGTCAGCTTTTTTGACATCCACTAAATCTACCATTTTGCTATATATTATTACTAAATAAATCAACTAATGCACAAGTTTCATAAATTTTTATTGTTTTGCTAGAAATGAATGATAGGAAAGGGTTGAATAAAACTGTAAGCTATAGGTGAGTTATTATATATAATTCACTTATAAAAATTAACCTGTTCATTCAAAATATTCAACGCAAAATTGTTTCGTAAAATATTTGTAACGTTGCCCACTTATATAATAAAATATGATCTTTTACTTTATGGATTTCTAAAAAAAAACTGAATTGGAATTCAATTGGTACATTTTTTGTGCAATTACCATTAGGATAAAAAATATAAGTTTATATTGTTGTTTTATTCAGTAGTATTAGTCCATAAATGAAATATGAAGATATCAAATAATCCTATTTAATATAGCTTCTTGTATTTGTTTACTATGTAGAAAAAATTAACTGTCACAAATGTTCCTGTTTATTTTAAAATTACCTTTACTTTATACTTAATTAGCGAAAATAACAAAAACGTTGCATAGAACATGTAACATTTAATACTTCTTAATTTTAACGACTAAATGATATACCATAAAAAAACTTTACGGTAATGACAATGTATTTTATTTATTACAACGATTTATTTATAGTACCTACCTTAAGATAATTGCTTATAACATAACGCACAAGTATCCAGTAAGTATATTGTTTCAAATATAGTGCAATCATGGATAAATTTATTATTGTTAAGTAATACTTATACAAATGTCAAATTTACACTAGAAAAACACAACATGATACAATTGATATTTATATAAATATACGAAAATGTACTAATTAGTATAACAATGATACCGAAAACAATGGAGTTTTTGTAGTTTTCAGACAACTTAAGTGTGTGAACTCGACACCTAATTATAAAGGATGTTTATGACCTCAATGGTAGTATAACAAATTAGGCAATCTTTGAACTCATAATTTAAAAATATTTTAATATTAACATAGTTTACGTTAAATTTGCAGTTCAAATTTAACACACACACACACACACACACACACACACACACACACACACACACACACACACACACACACACACACACACACACACACACACACACACACACACACACACACACACTGCACACATCAACACGCACACACACACGACACACACACCACACACACACACGACACACACACAACACACACACACATGCACAAATCACACGCTCAGCAACGACACGTACAATAACACTAGCAACACTACAATGCAACGAGAATTCAAAATCTGTGCTTTTGCAAGTCCCTAACTGTATATTTTTGTTCAAATTATTTAGTTAATTAATTAAAGTAAAGGTAATAGACTCCATAAGCTCTTTATTATATTTTCAAAATATATACTCAAACAAGTTCATTGACTTAGTTAAATATAATTTTATCGCATATCTTTTAATATTAAGTATGAAATTGGATAAAATAAAAAATATAATAAAGTTAAAGTTTGTTCTGTTAAAATAAATGGATCTTAACTGGTTTTCCAATTCATGTTAATAGTAAAATTATTACTAAAAATGATCAAATTAAGATTTTATTTATTGGATAAAATGAATTTCTTTGTATTTTTTTTAATATTGATATAATAGATAAAATTATAATTGACATCAGAAGTGCAATTACTCCCCCGAACTGAATGTTATCACTGATTGGGTTACTGCCTTGCGCAAGGTGGAGGTCTTCGAAAATATTATAAAGTAGAGTTTTAAAAAAGGTGCATTCTGTTCATTTTTAACAATGGTTGGTTTTTCAATAAGAATTATAATGCTCAAGTTAAACCTTAAACTTGAGTTATACTGTCAATGTAAATGTTAATGTTCATGTTTGTAGCTCTCGTAAGTTTCTTCTTGGTTCTTCTTACGAGTAGTAATCGAACCATGTCCTAAATTCTCAATTACACTAAACTTCGATGTTTAAGTTATCATCATTTAATGTTTAAGTGTAAAGTATTTACTTAATAGTTTCAAAGAACGGGCGACTTTTCAACCTCATCTTAATTGGTTTGGTTTCGTTAGAAATGTTGAAGCTAGATTGAAGGAGACTTGAGTAGTTCATATTTTGTGCGTACATGCAAATATGTACCGGGTGGCCAACTAAGAACGGCCGTCGGCCATATCTCAGGAATGGATTATAGTACAGGTTCGGGAAAAAAATTTTTATAACAAAAGTGGAATCGAGAAACGCCTGGAAATTATAGGTCCACCGCTAGAGGGCGTATTTGACAGTTAAAATTCTAAAAAGCAAAATTTTTCAAAATTTACTCAATTAAGGGGCATAGCAAATATTATAATCAGATTCCTCGGCAAATTCTGCATATTTTTTATTTAACAAGTTTTAGTCTATCTCTTCAAATAAGGGGAGGGGGAGAGTGGGAACTTTGTTACGAAAAAACGCCTTTAATTCAGGTTCTGTTTGACCGATTTTAATAAACTTGATGTTGTTTGAAAGAGGTTTTGTTAGGCAATAGAAAATTTTTAAATTTGAAGCAATCTGATTAATAACATAAATGCTAGAGGACGCTGTTTGATATTTTTTAATATTGTGTTTTCTCTTTACAATTTTAAATGGAAGCATAAAAATTTAAGTAGGTCCTTAAAAAGTAGACTAAATTAGTAATAAAACAGTGAAAACCGCATGTCGATATCTTTTTCCTATTCTGAGATATCGTAAAAAACAGGTAAATGGCGGGAATTGTTCTTCCAACGTCTAGTAGGCTAGTTCGCGTTAACGGAAATTATTAAATTTAGCCTGGATGAAAAGATCTTACATTGTTCTGCAGTAATTTAAACTGTTATCATACTAATATTATGGTTACCGCTAGATTACCTAAATGTAATGCTGTAGCTACTAACAGAGAGAACAAATTATAAAATAATAATGTGATAAATCTAACAATTAAAACCTTAAATAAATAATTATGTAATTAGTGTCGCCCTAGATGTTCTAAATGTTGTCCATCATTTTCAATGCATGAAATCAATCGCTGACGGGTGGAGAGAATAGCAGTTTCAATTTCTGCCCTTGAAATACTTCGTATTGTCTGTCGTATTCTTTCAATCATGTCAACTCTAGTTGTGGGTCTATCGGCATAAACGAGATCTTTTATTCGCCCCCATAAATAAAAATTTAGGTCTGGAGACCTTGGTGGCCAAGTAAATAAACTTCTACGTCCTGTCCGCCTTTCAGGGTATGATTGATCTAAGAAATTCCGAACATCTCTAGAATAATGTGCCGGGCGCCCATTATGTTGCAAAAACATGTCACGACGAATGGCCAAGGGTACGTCTTCTAAAAGAAGTGGCAATTCTTTGCTTAAAAAATCTAAATATCTTTCTCCATTAACAGTCTCATTAGAAAAAAGGCCCAATTATTTCTCCACCTAGAATCCCGCACCAGGCATTTACAGACCAACGACCCTGATGTTGGACCTCCTGCATCCAGTGGGGATTCGTTTCAGACCAGTAGTGCATATTATGTTGATTTACACTACCATCACTATGAAACGTAGCCTCATCTCTCCACATAATTCGTGAAAGTATGCCAGGATCGTCGTGTATCATATTTGAAAGCCAGTTGCAAAAATTCAACCTGGTATCGAAATCTTGAGCATTCAAACTATGGTGTAGGACCATGTGATATGGGTGCAATCTAAAATAGTATATATTATAAAGTAATCAGATCAATAAGACATATTGAAGTACTTCGTTGCTGGTAAACGAAAAGGGACTTTAAATGCATTAACTCTCGTATTGTTATTACGAATTTTTTTCGCCCGGATTCTCATTATTTTTTTATTATTGGTACCTGTTTAGTTTACTTTGCCTCACTTAATTATCATGTTGTTAGTTAAAATATATTCACATAGCATAAGACAATTTCATTAAATAATTTGGTGTTTTATTGAAACTGGACATAAAATGGCGGCAAATACATTACTCACGTTGTCACAAGTTAATTTTGATGTAACGACATTTTTGGTATGATAAAAATGAGAAACATATAACGACAAACAAAAAAAATTAAAACATTTTTATCATTATAATACCGAATAAAACATGCATTAATAAATAGGTAGTCACCTGTGTTCTCTTAAAATATTTTGGACGGTGGTTCGACATATACCCAAGTCTCTAGCTATAGCTCTAGTGCTTGAATGAGGATTAACATTTAAATAAACTAAAACATCAATAACATTTTCCTCTGTTCTACCTCTGCGTTGTCTTCGGTACACAGGAAGATTCACATTTCCAGTAGTGCGCACACGGTGTGCGAGTCGGAGAAAAACTCTTCTGCTGTGATGCCGTCTGTTTGGGTACTGCAGTGCATACACTCTTGCAGCAACGGTTGCATTTCTCATACATTCAAAATAAACTGCCAACATATCAAATGCTTCTTCATTTGTAAGAATCATTTTGGTACGGAAAGAAAAGAAAGTCTATTAAATGCAACACGATGAATAATTTTTGACATATGCGTGAAAATCATAGCTTGCTTGTTATCAACAGGTAATTTATTTTATATCTTACATGACACTCTTTACTAATTTTGTTGTAATTAGTAAATCGTAATTCATATTTTAAACTGTATTTGTTGTTGCTAGGTAAATATCGGTTTTTATTGATATTTTATGCTTTTGATTTACTAACACATCGCTTGAAAACAAATATAACATTCTTATATAATTAAAAAAATGTTAGATTTATCACATTATTATTTTATAATTTGTTCTCATTGTTAGTAGAAACAGCATTACATTTAGGTAATCTAGCGGCAACCATAACACTAGTATGATAACAGTTTAAATTACTGCAGACCAAAGTGAGATCTTTTCATCCAGGCTAAATTTAATAATTTCCGTTAACGCGAACTATCCTACTAGACGTTGGAAGAACAATTCCCGCCATTTACCTGTTTTTTACGACATCTCAGGATAGGAAAAAGATATCGACTTGCAGTTTTCACTGTTTTATTACTAATTTAGTCTACTTTTTAAAGACGTTCTTAAATTTTTATGCTTCTATTTAAAATTGTAAAGAGAAAACGCAATATTAAAAAAATATTAAACAGCGCCCTCTAGCATTTATGTTATTAATCAGATTGATTCAAATTTACAAATTTTCTATTGCTTAACAAAAGTTCTTTCAAACAACATCAAGTTTATTAAAATCGGTCAAAGAGAACCTGAATTAAAGGCGTTTTTTCGTAACAAAGTTCCCACTCTCCCCTTCCCCTTATTTGAAGAGATAGACTAAAACTTGTCAAATAAAAAATATGCAGAATTTGTCGAGGAATCTGATTATAATATTTACTATGCCCCTTAATTGAGTAAATTTTGAAAAATTTTGCTTTTTAATATTTTAACTGTGAAATACGCCCTCTAGCGGTGGACCTACAATTCTGAAAATAATTTCCAGGCGTTTCTCGAGGCCACATTTTTTTCCCGAACCTATACTATATTCCATTCCTGAGATATGGTCGACGGCCGTTCTCAGTTGGCTACCCGGTACATGTGATAACTTTGGTAAAGTTATGACTCTCTCACACTCATTTAATTCTTATTGAGTTTCTTTCTAGCTTATTATAAGTCAGACCCGCAATACTGTTTTTCATACCTATATATATATATATATATATATATATATATATATATATATATATATATATATATATATATATATATATATATATATATACAAACTATTTGTCGTCCAAGGCCAAAGTTTTAAACTGGCATTGGAAGTTAATTTATTAAATTATAATTACTTAATTATTATTAGTCCCTGCTTTAGAGATTTTGTTGAAACAGAGAACCAATTAAATTAATGGATTTGTAGTCACATGTGCAATATAAACCAGTTAGGTCAATATTACATTGATAATAATCCCAGGGTAGTTGTCAAATATGTTTAAATATGGGTCGCTAAGATATTGAAATTTCAGGCTTGTTCAAAGCATGATTAAAGAAAAATCTGATCGAATATCCCGCAATAACTATTACTTGTGATTTTACTACAAATTACTCAAGCGCTGCATCGCACCGGCGTACGAGTGGTTCCTCTAAAATTTGTAGTGAAATTATTTAGCTGTCAGTATCCTTGGCGAATTAATATTGAAATTTCTTGTGTAAAAATATAAGTTATAATATTGTAATAGTATATTCTTTGCATTCTTTTTAACCTGGTTCGTACTCAAATTAGTATTTAATTTTAGTGGTAGTAACTTCAATTTATCAATGTGAAATTTACAATTTTGTTCTAATTTTATTTTAGTACTTACCCCTTATAGTTTTAATAAGCGTAAGGTACAGATTACATGAATTAAATAAATCCCGTGATTCCAAAAAGGTGATCTTTATTAGATTTATTTATACAGGTTTAGACGACTATGGTTATACCTTGTCGAAAAAAAAACATTGTACCAGGTGGGCAGGGAAATATGTGAGTCAATCTGACGGAAATGGAAAAAAAATTTATTATGAATATGGCTATGAGAAAATGCTGGAAATTATTTTTAAGTTCCGTATATCACCGCTAGTGGGTGTAATTAAAAATTAAATAATAAAATTCTAAATTTCTCCCAAACTCCTATATAAAACCTTTTCGTTAGAGAAAATGTACACAGATCTACATAATTTTGTTTTAAGGTTCATTGGCGTACTGATTATAATAAGGGTGTAATCATTAAAATTGCTGTAAATTCTAAACCACTCATTAATTTTACAAAAATAAAGCTTGCCGGGAAGACAAATGTGGGTATTTTAAACTTCCGTTCCCATTGTTACCCAATAGTTCGTAATAAAAGTGCCATAGGGCGCAGTTTATTATAATAGTAGTTTATTTTTCTACAAAAATTTGAATCCCGCCGTCCATTTTAAACATCGTATTCGAAAAATGGATTAGATTCGCAAGAGAAACATAAAAACCGGAAGTTGTAGTCTTTGGTTCTTTTAAAGTTATAGAAGATTTTTTAACACTTTAATTGACGAAGTTTGGTTTTGCTGGGCCGGATTGGATACTCTGTGGTCCCATATTAAAGAGAAAGCTGTTAATCGAATTAAGGACCAGCAGTGATTTTTAATGTCGCTAGGGGACCCTAGGGGTAGTTAAGAATACAAAAATAGGATTTTTACAGTTATTCTTCAAAATTGTAATTGCAATGATGATATTTATTACATCAACATCTGAATAGTATATTAAAAAACAAGTTTCATAAGAGGTGTTTTATCGCACGAGTATTAAGTTTAAAAAACGATCCACATAGCGGTGAATTTTTTGTAAATTATAAAAGTTAAATTATAATTAGAGAGCAAGAATTAACCTCCACACCACCTGAGCTCCCTCAAATCGCTGAAAATACATTGAATAATCTGCTTCCCGTGAAGTCGCAAAAAGCGTACGAAAAAGAATACTCTAAATTTGATTGCTGGTGAAATGAAAGCGGGGTCAATAACGTCTCAGTAACCCACTTCCATGTTAAAAGCTATATTATGCTTTATTTGTTTAAGTGCATTAATTAAAATGAATAATTTTTATTTTGCCCTTTTAGCTCACTCGTATTTTGTACTTGCAATATAAGGATCGGGGTTCGTTATTAAGGCCCTCAACACTCTGAACAAATACATTAAAAAGTTCATATACATTTATTTCCTATTATTTATAAATTTAGATATTTAGACTTATACTACCTAATAAAATAAGTAAACATATATACAGGTGGATTCTTCGATTCGGATTGCTCCTGTGAGGAGGGTTATGTGGTCCTCTGGAGTTTCTGCAATGTTACATTAATAGAAGGGTTGGTTTTTTACTTTTAATCTACGTTGTTTGACTGGTTTGAGTTTACTTGGTTTAACTACCGAAATAAAATAAATAATTTTACCTGAATGAGTCCCTGTATAAAATACAGAAATTGGGAGCAAGATAAAACTGTTATAAACACGTGTGAGATAAGACGCCGAGTTCAGTGCTCTGCTTTCACAGAAATAATCAATATTTTTAAAGCGGTCGGATTTCGATCGTATAAGAATACTGTAGCTTTATACCTGCTTTTCTTATGAAAATAAACTCATTCACGTTTAAATTCAATTTTTCCTTTTTAAATAAATGAAAGTTTTTCGTTTTGAAGGTAGATTTTGCACGGTAGCTGCGGATTATTTGTTTACCTTCAAATATTAACTATACTATTACACAGGTTTTTATTTATATGAAATAATTTTGTTATGTTGGCCGAGTTTAAAATATAAAACCTTTGTTTTCTATTAAACTGAATCGTTCGCGTCTAACAATAATGATATTAATTATTTAACGCGAAATAGATCACCGGATGGTTTCTGGTTTACAGGTAACAATCTTACTAATTGCAAACGGTATAACTTACGTTTTTCGGTAGTGGCGGCGGCGGTGGTTTAATTACAGGCGATAATTTAGTACTGATGAACACGTCTAGTTTTTCCGGTTACGTTTCAATTTTACTGGATTAACGGCCTAAACTAGGTGTTCAGCTTCATCTCCCGACGAGGGTTTAATTACAGGTACTCTGCGGTTTCAGGTACGTTTGTCGAGGTGTTTTTTTTAGTGTAAGTTTAAATTTGTGTAGGTGGGTCTCCTTTGTTAGTAATCTGGGTAACTACCCGTTAAACCAAACAGAAGGATCTCCGGCGGTCAATGGAATGTAGGGAAACTACCCTCCAAACTCCACAGTGTAGGTGTCTAATAATGAAAGAGTATGTCGGGCTTCCAACCCTGCATATCCATCTCACCCGGTGTATAGTGATGTAGGAATCTCAACTTACGTACGTTCAACGTTAGATCTCTACAACTCTAACCCTTTGGCTTCGGTGATGATATCAAGTCGCGGTGTCTCGTTTTCTACTTCGGACGGTGGTTACAGGCTGGCGGTTTTAAACAGGTAGTAGTCGGCGCGAACACGAAAATGGAGTACACGATTTCTGCTCGAATTCTTCTGGTAGAGATCCTTTTAGTAGCGCGTGCCGCGTTTTTATAAAGCATTTCCGAGGGTGGCTACAAAACTTTGGGGGTGAGGTTCCGTAGGCCAGTATTGGCGGAAGATGCTCTGACGTATACAAACTTTTAAACATTTTTGAGATTTAGGTCTGGGGGGAGAGTGCATGATTAATTATTGTGCAATCTTTTGCAACGTTATGGAATACGTTTAAATTTTAATAGAAATTCTACGAATTTTTATAATTGCTGGTACCTGTGCACTTAGCAAGTCACTTTATCTTAATAAATTCCGCGAATCCCATATCAGTATTGGTTCACAAGTATTTAGCGAATAAATAATCATGACAGGAAAATTTGGATAAAGGACGGCTTCTTGTTACTAAATATTAGGAAAATAATTAATAATAGTAAAAAATTGGGGTATCTGACGGCGTTCCTTTACAAAGCTTGCCTATACCTTTATAAAAATATTCATATTTCAAAATTTTTCAAATTACTTGCATTTTTGAAAAGATGTTTCGAAGGCCATCAACCCAAAAAATCAAAAATGTTAGAAATAAAAGACATTCATTGATTGATAAGTGAAGCTGCTGTTAAATTGTACCTGACCTATAAAGTTAGTAATAATTTATCTAATGTGAGCAGTACATCTTTATTTTGTTTAATACATTTTCATTATTAACTAAATACTATTACATAATTCTCATAAAAATTAAATGATGAAATTCTCATCAATTCACACTAACACACTACACAGTGACTGAAGACACTGTAAGCTCAGCAGTGCTAAGTATCGGCAGTATTAGGCTAGAGCCTAGTGTACACATTGCTATTACCACATAAATCTTCTTTGTAGCCACATACACACCAAAACTTATTGTGACTGAAAATTAAATGATTTCGTTGAAGATTATCTAATAATCTATTTTTTTTCCCAATATGTCATAACTTGTGTGAATTACATCCCCCATACATTTTAGCTACCGAAGAAAGCTATAAAATAATCAAAATTACTAGCACACACTTAGTATTTATTAGTAACTAATTATTATGTAAATTCAAGAAATAATCTGTTAATCATCGTTTTTAATTCAAGTAATTATAGGTTATTCTTACATTGGGTTATAACGGTGCCTGCAGACGAAAAGAAATAATGAATATAATGTAATAATAATATCACTGTGGATGACATTGAGGTTAAACATGAGGTCAATGTGGGTACAATACCTAAAACAAAAACGTATATTCAAAAACAATTTCTCGCAAATGAATTGGCCTCATAAACAAATATCAAAGGTTACGTCCTAGCTGTGTAATACACAAACGTTTCGTTTTAACATATAGAAACGGTTACTGTATAAATATGCCCATGGTATTTAACACAATTAGCAATGCACCAAAAGTTTTTGCATCTTTCTTAAGGTGGAAATCCAGAGCTTCAGAGTTGTTAGTTTTAGAGTTAGGCTCGCCTTGTAAAGTTCAAATAAAATCAAAAATTCGATTTTAAACTCACAAATATTAGGTATTTAATGCCTCGATAAATGTGCAAACTGTTTTTGTTTAGGGTAGATAATACGTTAGTGTGCGTGTGCGTGTGCTTGCGCGTGTGCGTGTGCGTGTGCGTGTGAGTGTGCGCGTGCGTTTACGTGTGCGTGTGCTTGTGCGTGTGCGTGTGCGCGTGCGTGTGCTTGTGCGTGGGCGTGTGCGTGTGCGCGTGCGTGTGCGTGTGCGTGTGCGTGTGCGGGTGCGCGTGCGCGTGCGTGTGCGTGTGCGTGCGCGTGCGGGGGCGCGCGCGCGTGTGCGCGTGCGTGTCCGTGTCCGTGTGCGTGTGTGTGTGCGTGTGCGTGTGCGTGTGCGTGTGCGTGTGAGTGTACGTGTGCGTGTGCTTGTGCGTGTGCGTGTGCGTGTGCGTGTGAGTGTGCGCGTGCGCGTGCGCGTGCGCGTGCGCGTGCGCTTGAGCGTGCGCGTGCGCGTGCGTTTGCGTGTGCGTGTGGGTGTGCGTGTGCGTGTGCGTGTGCGTGTGTGTGTGTGCGTGTGCGTGCGCGTGCGCGTGCGCGTGCTCGTGCTCGTGCTCGTTCGCGTGCGCGTGCTAGCGCGGGTGCGCATGCGCGTGCGATTGCGATTGCGAGTGCGAGTGCGTGTGCGTGTGCGTGTGCGTGTGCGTGTGCGTGTGCGTGTGCGTGCGCGTGCGCGTGCGCGTGTGCGTGTGGGTGTGCGTGTGCGTGCGCGTGTGCGTGCGCCTGTGCGTGTGCGTGTGGGTGTGGGCGTGGGTGTGGGTGTGGGTGTGGATGTGGGTGTGCCTCTGCGTGTGCGTGTGCGTGTGCGTGTGGGTGTGCATGTGCGTGTGCGCGTGCGTGTGCGTGCGCGTGAGCGTGCGCGTGCGCGTGGGCGTGCGCGTGCGCGTGCGCGTGCGCGTGCGCGTGCGCGTGCGTGTGCGTGTGCGTGTGCGTGTGCGTGTGCGTGTGCGTGTGCGTGTGCGTGTGCGTGTGCGTGTGCGTGTGGGTGTGGGTGTGGGTGTGCGTGTGCGTGTGCGTGTGCGTGTGCGTGTGCGTGTGCGTGTGCGTGTGCGTGTGCGTGTGCGTGTGCGTGTGCGTGCGCATACGCGTGCGCGTGCGCGTGCGCTGCGCGTGCGTGCTCGTGCTCGTGCTCGTTCGCGTGCGCGTGCTGTGCGGTGCCCGTGCGCGTGCGTTGCGATTGCAGTGCGAGTGCGAGTGCGAATGCGAGTGCGTGTGCTTGTGCGTGTGCGTGTGCGTTTGCGTGTGCGTGTGCGTGCGCGTGCGCGTGCGCGTGTGCGTGTGCGTGTGCGTGTGCGTGCGCGTGTGCTTGCGTGCATGCGCGTGCGTGTGCGTTGCGTGTGCGTGTGCGTGTGCGTGTTCGTGCGCGTGTGCGTGTGCGTGTGGGTGTGGGCGTGGGTGTGGGTGTGGGTGTGGATGTGGGTGTGCGTGTGCGTGTGCGTGTGCGTGTGCGTGTGCGTGTGCGTGTGCGTGTGCGTGTGCGTGTGCGTGTGCGTGTGCGTGTGCGTGTGCGTGTGCGTGCGCGTGCGCGTGCGCGCGCGCGTGTGCGCGTGCGTGTGCGTGTGCGTGTGCGTGTGCTTGTGCGTGTCCGTGTCCGTGTGCGTGTGCGTGTGCGTGTGCGTGTGCGTGTGCGTGTGCGTGTGCGTGTGCGTGTGGTGTGCGTGTGCGTGTGCTTGTGCGTGTGCGTGTGCGTGTGCGTGTGAGTGTGCGCGTGCGCGTGCGCGTGCGTGTGCGTGTGCGTGTGCGTATGCGTGTGCACGTGCGTGTGGGTGTGGGTGTGGGTGTGGGTGTGCGTGTGCGTGTGCGTGTGCGTGTGCGTGTGCGTGTGCGTGTGCGTGCGCGTACGCGTGCGCGTGCGCGTGCGCGTGCTCGTGCTCGTGCTCTTTCGCGTGCGCGTGCTAGTGCGCGTGCGCGTGCGCGTGCGATTGCGATTGCGAGTGCGAGTGCGAGTGCGAGTGCGAGTGCGAGTGCGAGTGCGTGTGAGTGTGCGTGTCCGTGTGCGTGTGCGTTTGCGTGCGCGTGCGCGTGCGCTTGTGCGTGTGCGTGTGCGTGCGCGTGTGCTTGCGCGTGCGCGTGCGTGTGCGTTTGCGTGTGCGTGTGCGTGTGCGTGTGCGTGCGCGTGTGCTTGCGCGTGCGCGTGCGTGTGCGTTTGCGTGTGCGTGTGCGTGTGCGTGTGCGTGCGCGTGTGCTTGCGCGTGCGCGTGCGTGTGCGTTTGCGTGTGCGTGTGCGTGTCCGTGTGCGTGTGCGTTTGCGTGCGCGTGCGCGTGCGCTTGTGCGTGTGCGTGTGCGTGCGCGTGTGCTGCGCGTGCGCGTGCGTGTGCGTTTGCGTGTGCGTGT